>VZRR01007721.1:408201-492010 GCA_013398015.1 Oreocharis arfaki | reverse complement strand
GGGGTCACGCGTGGCGGGAGGGATGCTCGGCGCGGGAAGGACGGGAGCGGAGCTCCGCTTCTCGCGGGGAAGGGCGGGGGGGGAAATAGAGCCGTGCTGGGTGTGTCGGTGCCTTGCCGGGAGGGACATTCCTCCTTCCAGTGCCCTTCCTCGCTCGCTCTCCCGGTGCTGGCAGCAGGTGTGGCCCCGAAGTGGTGGGTCCCTGTCCCCTCCTCTGTGATCGGCATGCTCTGCTGGTCTGGGGGATCCCTGATTTCTGGTGGCTGGTGTAAGCGAGGTCGGAGGGTTCTCCCTGGCATATTGCAGGGTGCAGTGGCAGGGTCACACCACCTGTGAACTGTCCTGTATGCTGGGTGGGCTCAGGAGTCGCTGCCGAGCTCCTTTACAAAGGAGCTTCCTCTTCACCCCTTGTCCCCCCAGGCTGGGGGAGCACCAGAGCTGCCGCAGCAGGGATGTGGGGGGGACACACAGGCACCACATCCCACACAACCCTTTCATCTCCTGCCCTGCCAGAAAATGCCACCGTCCTTGCCTGCCACCATCAACATCCAGGAGCCCCGCTGGGACCAGAGCACCTTTCAGGGCCGGGCCAAGCACTTCTTCATGGTGACCGACCCCCGAAACCTGCTGCTCTCAGGGGCTACGCTGGAGGAAGCCCGACGGGTGGTGGAGGACTACAGGTACCCACTAGGAAGAGGGATGTACCCTCAGCACTGCTCCCGGGCAGGATACAGCCCTGGGGCCATTCCCAAGAGTGGGAATAGAAGTGGTGCTGGCCCCCCTGGCTAAAGCCAGCCCCCCAAAACTGCCTGGCTGGTCCCTAAGGCATCTCCCATCTGCTGCAAATGGTGTGGGGGACCAGTGAGGCCATGTGTGCTGGCAGAGGGTCTTTCAACAGGTGTTACCCTTACCTGGCAGGGCAGGCACAGTGCACCCTGGGCTGACAGAGGACCAGCTTTGGCGGGCTAAGTACATCTATGACTCGGCTTTCCACCCTGACACGGGCGAGAAGATGATCCTTGTGGGACGCATGTCCGCTCAGGTCCCCATGAACATGACCATCACCGGGTGCATGTTGACCTTCTACAGGTACCTGTCCTCTCCTCACCCCAGGACCAAGAGGATGCCTGGAGGATCCTCCTGGCTCTGGGGTGAGGAGGGGCCACGTGTCCCATACCCCACTCATACTCGTGCTGTAGGAGCATGGGTGGCATCCCCCAGTGTCACCAGCAGCCTCCTCTCTCTGGCAGGACCACACCAGCTGTGCTGTTCTGGCAGTGGGTCAACCAGTCCTTCAATGCTGTTGTCAACTACACCAACCGCAGTGGGGATGCACCCATCACCCCCAGGTAAGCATCTCTCTGACCAGGTCCTCGAGGTACCCTAAAATACCAGGGGGAGCCTTGAATAGCTTCTTGCATAGCAGGGATCTGTGAGATGGGACAATGGGGACCTGGTGAAGGCAGAGATGGATGCTGTTGGGGCTGTCAGGGTTAGTGGTAGAGCTGGGAGAGGAACCTAGCTCTTGAAGGGCATGCTGTCTCCTCCTCTGGAGGGACAACTAGGGTGGGGAGAGCCTGGCTTACTGGTGTCACTTCCTGCTCTTTCAGCCAGCTGGGAACAGCCTATGTGAGCGCGACCGCGGGTGCAGTTGTCACAGCACTGGGGCTCAAGTCCCTCACCAAGGTAAGGTGACCCTTGGCCATCACGGTTGGGTGACCTGGACCCTCCCCGTGGGATCTCCCTGAGCTCTGAGCTGAGCAGGGGATTCACCTGGAGTGCGGGGAAAAATGGAGAAAAGGAGTTTGCTGAGGTTGCCCACACAAGGCAACTGCTCTCCCCAGTGAAGGCTGTGGAGATGGCCTGTCCCTCCAGCCTTGCTCCAGATGTATCTCCAGGCTTCTTTCACCCCTTAGCCTCTGTCCAGGCCTGGCAGGGGACCTGGGACCCCCCACACCCTTTGGTCTATGCAGCTTTTAACATCTGAGAGTTGCAGGGGAGGAGGGAACTTTTTTCCCCCAGTGGGGCTGGGACACCCCAGGGTCTTCCTGGAAGTCTTGCAGACCCAGGGACAGCCAGCTCTGCCCCCAGACCCTCTCTGTGACGTGCTCCTGCTTTTCCCCTCAGCACCTGCCAGCCATCATCGGCCGGTACGTGCCTTTCGCAGCTGTGGCAGCTGCCAACTGCATCAACATCCCGCTGATGAGGCAGAGGTGAGCCCTGGGGTGGGATGGGCTTGCCTCAGGCTTCACAGGCACTGGTGGGGAATGCAGGGATTTCCTTGCTGGCCCTTAGCCTGGGGGATTGGCTTGAGGGTACAAGCACCTGTTGCAGCCCAGGGGGTTATTGGTCCCTATACAGCCCTGTTGAGGACTGCTCCCAATGTGAATGTGGGTCCAGCTGAGACCCCCTCTGATTTATTGTGCAGCCAGTGGATGGGGTACAGGAGTGTGCCAACCTCCCTTGGAGATGTGCCCCTGTCCTGTGTCCTGATCCCCTCACCCTTGTGCCCTGTGGCCCCCTCACCCACTCTGTTCCTGCAGAGAGCTCAAGCTGGGGATCCCTGTCACGGATGAGAATGGGAACCGCCTGGGCGAATCCACAGCAGCAGCCCAGAAGGCCATTTTCCAGGTGGTGGTGTCCCGCATCGGCATGGCAGTGCCGGCCATGGGTGAGTGTCCTCTCCTCCACCTGTGCTGAGAGATTGCAGCTGATCCCTGGCAGCGTGGGATGGGATCCCACTGCTGGCAGGGACCTGTGAGCACTGGGAGCTCATCTCCTTCCTTCCTGCCTCAGCCATTCCACCGGTGATCATGAACATGCTGGAGAAGAGAGCTTTCTTGAAGGTACCAGTGAACCTGGGATGGGAGGGTGGGCGTAGGGACACCCACTGAGCTTGGCACATTGTTGGCACCCCTCAGGGCTGGCACCCTGCTGGGGAATAGACACCTTCCCACCCTGTCCACTGCACTGACACACATCCTCTCCCTGTCCCTGGCAGCGGTACCCGTACCTGAACGCTCCCCTGCAGGTTGGCCTGGTGGGACTCTGGTAAGTCACCCTCCACTGATCGATGGGCATCTCTGCCCTGGGTGCAGACCAAGCCCAGGTGTACGGGGCACTGCTGCTGGGAACCCTGCTTAGCAGTGGGGGAGAGAAACTGCCCCAAAGTTTCTTGGGGGATGCCAGAGCTTGGCCAGGCTGGTGGCTCCCCTGGCAGACAGGATGGGATATGAGATTCTGGGGTCAGGAGTTGTTTTGCTTCATCTTGGTGTCTCTCAAGCCTGCCATGGGCTCCTGCTCAGCATTGCTGTTCCCCCACATCATTGGGGGACAGGCTTTGCCCCACCTCAGGAGCCAAATGCAGGGTCTGGAGCTTGGAGATGGCATCTCCATAGCCCTTTCCTGGCTGAACACCCGGCACAACTCTGGACTGCCTCATTGCTGCTCTGGGATCAGGCCATGGGTGGGTGTGGGTGATTTATGCAGCCCAGCTTCACCTCTCCATGTCTTTCCCTTGCAGTTTGGTGTTCGCCACCCCGCTGTGCTGCGCACTCTTCCCTCAGAAAAGGTACAGACGGGCACTTTGCCTGCACGTGTGGCTCCTGTGTGGGCAGGGGGTGCACGGGCTCCTTGTGCTCTCGGACTCCTGAAAGATTCTTTTACTTCTTCGAGCAATCAGGGGCTTTAACCTGGGCAAACACATCTCTGTGCACACACAGCAGTGCAGACCCAAGGGTGTGTGCTGGGCCATGGGGACAGCATCCCTGTGGGGTGCAGCAGGTAGTTTCCAACCTGAGGCCGCTGGTGGATATACCCCTCCATCCTCTGTATCCATGTTTCCTCCACAGCTCAATGCCTGTGAGCAGCCTGGAGCCTGAAGTCCAAGATGAGATCCGGAAGAAAGATCCGTGGCTGGAGACTGTCTACTTCAACAAAGGGCTCTGAAGGGGCTCCTGTGGTGGCCGAGATGTGTCCCACGGAGCTGCTGGGCCAGCGCATTGCTGAGCTTCGCCCTTCGGATCCCCCTGGGGCTGCCGCTGCTTTCCCTTGGCCGTTGCGTGTCCGTAGGTCCCAGGTGCTCAGCCCTGCCTCCCGGGGTGCCTGCAGCCATGCAGCACCACACCAAACCCTGTCCCCATGCCCAGTTCAGCCCTGCTCTGGGGACCTCTTGGCTGGCACCCTGGTGCGCTCCTCCTGTGCTTACTCTGCGTGTGCCTGTAGATCTGTGCAGTGCACAGGGAGGTGCGGGCAGTGACACCAGGGACCTTGTGAGCTGTGGTGGAGGAAAAAAAAGTGGGGTGAGGAAGAAAATGGTGCTCCCCAGCTTTAGGAGGCAGCAGAGAATCAGCGATTGAAGGTAGAACACCTCTGCAGGCACCCTATGGTGCCCAGCGGTTCAGCAGCTGGTGCCTGGGGATGGCAGAGCAGCTTTCGGAGAGGAAAACTCCCCATACCTGAAATAGCTGGGGGTGAGTGATCAATTGCTCCTAGTGGCTTGAACTCCGAGTGAGGGGGCTCTCCCAGCCCAGGCATGTGCTCCCAGCTCACCTTCTGCTCTTCTCTGGGCTGCTCTGGGGATTTAATCTGGCTTTCTGCTGCTTCCATCCCCAGAGCAAATGGCACATTCTAATCCCAGTAGAGTCTCGGTTTTTATTCTCATTTTAATGCCATCTGCGTTCAGGGCTGGGCTTCCCCTGAGGGGTTACTCTACCCCCTCCTGGAGTGCTTGCTTTCAGGTGGACCTTCTCAAATAGCTTTAAGTGCACTGTGGTTTCCCCTAGATATTTTTGATATACATATAATGTACCTATATGTACCAAACAATAAAGGCAGATTGTTTATACAAAACCAACAGCAAAGAGAAGCGTGCTGCTTGCTAGTTTGTATATGGTGGAAAGAGACTGCTATTGGGGTGAGGATGGGAGCAGGAACGAGGGGCAGGTTGGCTTCTGGGGTGCCTCTGCACCCCCTGGGGCTGGGTTCTGCTCCCTGCTTTCCAGCCTCCTGCCTTTGCAGCAGCTCTGGCTGGCCTGGTGTGGGTTTAAGCTTATCCAGCTGTCAGGAGGGCTTTTTTTAGTACAGTCGGCTTTGGACCTCGCCACTGTGCAGAGAGCTTTGCTAAGCTGCTGCCCTGGATGCTGCTGGTTTGGAGAGGCCAGAGCGTCACCCTGGCTCTGCCCACACTCACACCCCCTCTTGCAGCCTGCTCACAGGACAATCTGGACCCTGCTCCTGTGCCTCCCCTGCAGGACTATTTTTATCCCACTTTCTAAGCACGGCTATCAGAGAGCACGTTGGAGAGCACATTGCTCTGTCGCAGGACCCCGGCCAGCCTGTGGGTAGCAGCTGCCTCCCCTTCAGCTTTCTATCTGACCAGGGCAGTCAGAAGGAGCGGTGGATGTCCATCCAGGGAGAGGAGGGAGGCAACCCTGCTCTGCAGTGCCCTGTGCTAAAGGACGGAGGAGCAAGAGCCTCTGCAAAGGCCAAGAGGGGCAGATGCGAGAGTGACAAGATAAGGGCCAGGCAGCCCAAAGCCACCCTGTGCCACAGCTGGCAGGGGCTGGCAGAGGCCAGGCTGGGGCTGCTCCCCTCAAGGGGCAGCCAGGAGAACACCTGCACCCAGCACCCACCCAAGGTGGGGAAGCGAGTGGGTTGAGACCGGCACATCAGGGATTTGTCCCCCTCCTTCTCCTGGCCCCAGAATATTGCAAATATCTCCCCTGAGCCAGCCATTGGAGGCTTATAAATAATGCAGCCCCTCGCCGTGCAATAAGGGCTTGTCAGTAGCTATTCTGCTCTCATAAATTAAAGATGAAAAGGTACAAGGCTCTTGCCAGAAAAATGAAGACAAATTTTTAATAGCTTGCCAAGACACAGGGAGATGGAGCGCTCAGGAAAAATGAATTACGTTTTTATTATGTGTTTTATTGTGGTGTAATTGAACGGGATTATCTGAGAATACAATATATTTCCATAGCAGTGTAGAGAAAACAAAAACAATGATGACACCTGCCTCCTCCCACACATACCACCCGGCTATGCAGGGACACCCTCCTTGTGTGTGCTGGCTGGGAGCTGGCCCTGAGCTCCTGGCGGCCACGAGAGGCAGAGATGGAAATGGGAGGGACACGGGACCAGAGACACAGATGCTCGGGGTGGCTAGGTCCGGCTGAATGGGTCTGGCCGCGCAGAGTCTGGGCTCACACTCTGTGTGGTGTGGCAGTACTTGGCCACGCAGAGCCACCGAGTGTCTTTCACCTGTCATCTGCTTTCATTCCACCCCTGAGATCCCCTTTGGTCTTTCCTCCACCTTCACAAGCTGGCACCGCTAGGCAGAGACACGCCGAACTCACCTCTGGTGCGTTGCAGGTCTGGGATGCCGCCCTGCAAACCAGCCGCGGTGTCTGTTCTCTCCCGGAGCTGGAAGCAGTGCAGTGAGCGCACAGACTCAGCCACTTCACTGCGCTAGGGGGAACCTGTCCCCGTGGTTTCCCCTGGCTGGGGGAGAGAAGACTCACTTGGCCAGTGAGTTTTGGGGGGATTGACAAGCCCGAAAGTGACACCGCTGCTTCTGCAGGGGAGCTCAGGATGCAGCAGTGGAGGCAGGGGAGCAAGGCTGCTCAGTCCCTTCCCGAGCTGGCTCATCACAGAGGTCGAGGGCCAGTCCCAGAAAGACAGCAGCTGGATGTCCCCAGGGGTGCTGGGGGTGCTGAGCGGCGCTGGGCTGGGGACATCGATTGGTCCCTGGCATTTTTAATGAGCTGCCCGACCACATGCTTTAACCTTGCCCATAATGAGGGCGAGCGGCAGCGATTCCTACCGCCTCAGCCGGCTCCCCTAGCCTTAATGAGCTAATCAATACTTGTTCTCAGCTTAATTTCCAGCTAATTGCTCTTTAATGACGCCTGGAAATGGGCAGCCTCTTGCAGGGGGGAGCGGGCAGGCTCCCCCTCCCCAGCGCCCGTCCCCAGTGGCAGGGGGTGCCGGGGTGCTGGCAGCGGGTCACCTTCCCTGGCTGCGTCCCAGCCCTGCTGGTGTTCCTGGAGGCTGGGGAAAGGGAGAGTGGCAAAGGCGACAGCGGGCGCGGTGCCACTGAGCTGGAAGCACCCTCTGGAGCACCCACCCCGTCTGGGAGGGGGCCATGCAGCCCTGAGCACCAGGTCAGGCTGAACAGAGGATCCCCTCATCACAGGAGGATGTACCCAAGCCGCTCAGGACTCTCTATTGCGGTGAGGGCTCCCAGATTCGGCTGATAGCGGGGCTTTCAGCGTACAGAAGATAAAGGTAGTGGGGCTGAGGTGTCCATGCATTACTCCAGGTCCTGCAGCTCCCAGGTACACGCTCAGTGTCACTGCAAGGGGCTGGGGACGAGGCCTGCAGTGCCCTGGAGGTGGCAGCAGAGACCCCGCAGCCGCCGGCCCGCACCCTGTGCCGGGCAGCCCCCGGGCCCGGCGGGGACACGCAGGGGCTGCGGGCTGCTCCTGTTTGCTGCGGGGTCGGGGCGTGAGAGGAGCCGGGCTGGTCACAGCGCGGTGGGACCCGCTCTCGCCCGGCACCGGAGTGTCAAAATTGGCACGACCGTGACAGTGCGGGGACATCCCGGGAATGCAGCCCCCGCCGCCTTTTCGGTTCCTGCCCCCGGGTTAGTAAACTCGCGCTTGGATGGGGCTGATGGGAAAACCTCAGGAAACGGCGTGATTCCTGCGGGGATGGAGCTGAGCCGCGGCTCTGGCTGGGGACCCAGACCGGGACGTCCCTTACCACTCGGCCCGCGCCTCGGGGTCGGCTGACCCTGCACACAGCTGCAACCGCTTCCCCAAGAATTTGCTGACGGGCTGGTTCTTCAGAGGAATTCGGTCTGGAAAAGCCTGGAGAAACCTGAGCCTGGCTGCTTCCCAGAGCGGGTCCGGCCTGGCACGCAGGCGGGGGGGAGCTGCCTGCTGCCCGTGCCTTGTCCCCACAGCGGAGCCCTGGAATGCGGCTGGGACTCCTCCAGAACTGTGCAGCCTTGGTGTGGGCTGGCTAGAACCGGGCTGTTTCAGGCTGTCAGGCAGCAGGAAACAGAGTGTATTTGACGTGAAATGAGAGAGATTTGGTTTAGTATCAGAAGGAGACCCCCACGGCCCGGGCAGTGTGCTGGCAGCATTCTACCGGGATCTCCGGTGACATTTGTTTCTGCTGTGACATAACCCACATTCTCAACCCCACCAGCCCAGCCCCAATGCTGCTCGCCAGCGCTGCCTCACATGACGTACACTGAGTCACTTGGCCTAGGGCTTTCTTTCCAGAGCGGATTTTTCCCTTGGCTGCATCTGCCGTAAGCCCCAGATCGCTATGGGGTGTCTGGGGGATCAGCCCAAAGCTGCGGGGGGGTCAGTGGGGCCAGGAGCTGTGTGGTACCCCTGATTGGATGTCATGTGTTTCATTCTGATGACAGAGCTCTGGAGGGATGCCAGGTGGATGTGGATCTGCCAGGAGCACCCACGGGCTCCCGGCTTCAATGGGACCATCACAAGATGAGAAAACAGTGATGGGGAGCAACCCACCAGGAAGGGAGAAGGAGGCTTTAGTGCTTGAGGCTCAGCCATCAAAGCCTGATTCCAGGACCTTCACTGGGCTCATGAAAAGTGAGGAAAAAGGAGAGATAACTAGCCAGGACTGGTAGGGAGCCAGGAATGCAATTTACCCAAGTGTCAGGCCATGCAGGGCTGTGATCACCCTTTTCCCCACAAAGCTGTCAAGCAACATAAGCCACAAACCCCATTTGCAGCCGTGGCTGTGTTGATTGACTTTGGGTGTGACTGAGCAGAACTCCTTGTTAAGCACAGGTTACATCTTCCGCCCCTCATCCATAGCTGCTACTGTTTATTAGCACATTCAATAGTCTCATTAAGCAGGAGGTTTAATTAACTGCCAGGTTTGAGCTGCATCTTGTTGAGTTGAGCTGAGCTGAGCCACCCTTGGCTTTCCAGGTCTGGGTTGTCTTCCTCCACAACTGGTGTTCCTGCTCAGGTCTGTGTTTGGATTTCACTTTTGGCCAGGGGTTCTCTCTTGTTAGTGGTTGATGCCACAGTGATGCTCACATGAATCCAGCCCTGCAGAGGCCATGATAATCCCATGAAGATGGGGGCACACCAGGTGCTCAGGCCGTGGCACATGGGAGAAGGAACCACGTGTGGGGAAAGGACAGCAGCACTGGGGCCCGTTCCCCCTTGCTGAGGGCAAGAGATGCAAATAACCTGAAACACTGATGGCCCCTGATTTCAGCAGTGCCTGGGATTTAAGTGCTGGCTCTGTTTCTGCACTGGTCAGGAGCTTTGTGGGCAGAAGGTGGCACATGGGGCCAGGCTTGCCCGGCTGCTTTACCCCGTGTGTGGAGCAGGGGCAAGTGAGGGTGTGTTTGGTGCTGGGATGCCTCAATGTGCACGCAGTCCTTCACCCCAAGGTGGGAAGTGTGGTATGGCAGGGATAGCCCAGGAGGCTCAGCACTCCTGTCTGGGTCACCTACAGTCTGTCTCTTCTCTGCTCAGGCTCTGACCCAGCTCTGGGGCTGCGTGTAGGAAAACCTCAGCCCTTCCTGAATTTTTCCCCACTCCCAAAACAGCTGCAGCCCCAGCTGCTCAGCAACTCGTGGATGCTGGACCTGAAAACTTGTGGCATGTGGAGACTGCACTCAATAGGCTGGAAAAGGGGAGCCAGGGAGGAAGGCAGCCTTGAGCCAAGGGGCTGGGGGCCACAGAGGGGGAGTGGGATGTGAGGCTGAAGGCAGAGCTGGCAGGAAACCCCACTCTGCAGCGGGGGGCTGGAGAGGGGAGTTTGGCCGGCAAAGACAGATTTAAGGGGGCTGAAGCCTGCCGCATTTTCCATCGTTAGACATGGCTGGATTCACAACGTGACCTAGCAAAAGCCCTGGAACCCGGAACGAATTTGCAGGAGGGTGTTGGAAAACAAAAGCAGATTTTTGCAGCATGGTGAAGGAAACCAGATCCATAGAGGGGTCCTGATTTGCTTGAGCTTCACGGGGAAACTAAATCCCACAGATTCCTTGCTTGGAGAGGAGTGGGCTGTGTGATTCCCCCCCGGCACGGCATCCGGAGCAAGATGCAAATGCATGGGGCGTGTTCGTGCTGCAAAGGCATGCTGGCTACCCCCATCCTCCGAGCCAGGGAAACTGAGGCAGAGAGAAGCAAGGCAGCTTGCTGGGGAGGTCTCGGATGAGAGCCTCAGCCTTGTGCACACGGTTTTTGCGCTGCTGTGGCATGGAGCAGCCCCACCATTGCTCCCGATAGCTCCACTCCAGCCAAGGTAGCGCCGTGATTTACACCTCAATACCCCCTTCGCACCTGGCTCCTGGTGTGGGGGGAGTGCAGACATCCCCCAGGAGTTATCCCCCCATTCACTTACAGCAGCTCCTCAACTTTTCACTCTATGTCTCCCAACCAAATTACAGGCGGAGAGATGCTTTTGACCACTTCCTTAGCCATGCCCACCTCTCCCATACACTTGTCCCCAAGGACTCCTGCAGAGAAGGGGACCCCACTCTCCTCCTTCCCCATGGACGGGGCGGAGCATTAGCGCAGGTCCTGCACACGACTGGGGGTGATCCCGGCGTGGGGGTCCGCGGGGACGTGCCGGTGCCAGGGAGCCGGAGCGGCAGAGCCCCGGGGCCAGGGTGCGGTGCGTGGCGGGACCCCGGCAGGGAAGGGGTGCCGGCCAGCCCGTGTCCCGGTCCAGGGACGGGCCGCGGGCCCGGAGAGGGGCGGGGGGATTCACGTTTCGCTGACATCACGGCGGTGCCAGAGCGGCCGGGGGCCAGAAGCCCTGGGGGCCAGCAGCCCCGCCGCCCCGGCCACTGCGCACCCGCGGCCCCCGGCACCGGCGCCTCCGGTAAGTGGCGGCTTATGGCGGGGTGGCTCCTGGGGGACCCCAGGGGACGTCGTGCCTCTTCCCAGTACTCTTCCAGCACCCCCAGAGCCTGCATCCCGGACGTGAGGAGCCAGAGACCAACTTTGCGATTCCCCCGTACCCTTTCTCTGGCCCCCCACATCCATCGGGGGACGGAGCCTTGCTCCGTGCAGGCTGGGGTAGGGTGGGCCGGGGGAGGGCTCCGGCACTGGGACCCGCTGCACTTTTCCACCCCTGAGGGGCTCGGTGGTCTCTGATAAACGGGTCAAATCTTCACGGTTTGTTATCCGGGGACGCATATCCCCACCCCAGCTCTGGGCTGTGTTAGTGCCGAGAGTGGGGGGCGTAGCTGGGGAAGGAGGCGGGGGGGGCTGCAGCTTGCCCTTTGGTGCTGTTCCCAGCGGGAGGGGAGGGGACCCAGGCAGACAGGCTGTCCCCTCCCCACCCCCGCTTGCTTATGCTGAGCCGACCATAATTTCACCCCATCTCAGGGAAGGCAGCCAGGGTATAACAGGGGGCAGTGAGGGATGTTCACAAAGTTGGTTCATTGTCACCCGCTCTGGGGGCAGGCTCTGAGACGGCACGTTTTCCCCCCCAGCAGAGATGGGAAGCCCGGAGTAAAACCGCCTCTTACCCTGTGTAGATAATGCAGGCTTGGGGTTTGGGGGCAGGGACCCTGCTGTGCTGGTACAAGCTGACCACACTGGGTCTGCTGTCAGTCCACTGGCTGCCCACCTGTGCACTGAGCTCCTCCACGCTCAGCCTCAGTTGCCTGTATGATAACTGAGGGGGTCACAAAACCTCCTGGGGAATGGCCATTTTTTCCCCTGCTCCGGTAGGTGATGCCTAAGAAGAGGGGTTACAGAGCAGGGGGGGAAGGAGAACAAAAGCCAGGCATGATTGGGAGCATCCTCCTGGCTCGGCTGCCTTCAGCACAGAAAGAGAACCTTGTCAGCAGGATCAGCCACTCCATTGTGCTTGTATGGATGGTGAGGGAGGAAAAAAGGGCTCGTGACTCTTGCAAAACAAGGGGGGAAGGAAAGGGGCTGGAGAGCAGCTTCTTGACAGGAGACCGGGAGCAGGGTATGAACATGCTGAACCATAAAGTAGAACATCCTGCCAGCCCTGTGGCTTCCCAGGCTATGCTGGGGTCAGAGGAGCCTGGACTTCGCATGCTGGGCTGCCAAGGAACAAGGATGAAACCTGGTGGGAGTGGGGTTATCAGCACTATCCCTCCAGAAGATATTCAGCATCTCAAGGCAGGAGCTGGCTGGGGAGCTCCAAGGTGCAAAGGCCATGGCTGCAGGGCTGGGAGTGAGAGGGGCCAGAACCAACCCGCCCCTGCACTTTGTGCAGAGCTGCTGCTCAGAGCAAGCCAGCCAGGAGATGGAGTAGTGGGAGACACTTTCTGTGACAGTAACACACCTTCTCCCTCCTCACAGGCCAGGATGGCTCCTCAGATCTAGACAGGGAGACCAGAGCAGTGCCAGAAATCCCCATCCAAGTGGCAGTGGGATTGGGATCGAGGAGCTGCCGTGAGGATGTCTCAAGCCAAGCCCCTCAGCATCTCTTGCCTCATGTTTTCCTTGCTCTCCTTGCACTGGGCTTCGCTCCAGCTGGGCCTGGCTTTTCCCAGCACCTCTGACTACCTCCAGCGGGGCTGGCAACGGCTGCTGGAGGAAGGGGAGGGCTGCACTGAGTGCCAGCCAGAGGAGTGCCCGATGCCACGCGGGTGCCTGGCTGGCACAGTGCGGGATGCCTGCGACTGCTGCTGGGAATGTGCCAACCTGGAGGGACAGATCTGCGACCTGGACAACACCAACCACTTCTATGGCAAGTGTGGGGAGCACCTGGAGTGCCGGTTGGATGCCGGGGACTTGCGTCACGGAGAGGTGCCCGAGCCCCAGTGTGCCTGCCTCTCCCACCTGGCCCTCTGCGGCTCCGACGGCAAAACCTACGCCCAGATCTGCAGGTTCCTGGAGGCTGCCCGTGCCCACCCCGATGCCAACCTCACCGTGGCCCACGAAGGTCCCTGCGAGTCAGGTAGTGGCCCTGGAGCTGCGGGAAGAGACAAGCAAGGGGGTCTGGCTTAAGTGTTTCACCTGGCAGCAAAACCACAGGGACAGAACTGCACTGGGGGCTGCTCCATGCAGTGTCAGGCTCCCACTAGTCCCCCCACCCTGCTGCTCTGGGAGAGCCCCTCACAGATCCAGTGCTTGGAGAAATCTGGGAGCAGCTTTGCCAAGAGGGAGCGGAGTTTATGGGAAGCAACAAATCTTGCTGGAGTAGATGGGGAAGTTCCAGGGAATTGTTAGCGAATTCTTGGCGGCAGTGCTGGGTTCACACTGGCCTGTTGCTCCCAAGAAATGTGCCTTCCTTCTGCAAAGAGAAACCGGGGCTGGTTTGGCTTGCCTGTGTGATTTCCATCTCCCACTTAAAACTCAGGTGGGGGCTGAGAGGGGACAGTCTGGCAGGAGGGCCATGCTCCAGTCTGCCCAGTCTGGCACAGGTCACCCAGTGCTGTCACCACAGCCCGAGGGATGTCAAGGTTGACCTTATTTTCTGTAATCATCATGTTCTTGAGTATTTTCCCAGGTGTGTTTGGAGGTGGAAACCTTCCCTTGACCTCTGGCTCATTCTATGGGCCAGCTCATGGAGAAGGTGTGGGTAAGGGCAGTCCTCACTCTATCCCGCCAGGGAAGGGATGTAGAACCCAGAGGTGTTGGCTCCTTCCAGAAGACGAGGACCTGCTGACTCCCTTCATTGCTGGCATGAGCCCTGTGTCAGAGCAGAGGCCTCATTTGGCTGGAAGCTCAGCTACCTCATCCATCCCCACCAGCCTCAGGCTGGATGAGTGCCCCTTGGCCTTTCTCCCACAGGAGGAGTGTGCTCCAATCACTCAGGAGAGCCTTGCTTTGTGACATTGCTGTCATTGTGCTGTTCCTGCTGCACGTGTCCCTTGAGCATCATTGTGCAGGCAGGGAGACTGAGGCCAGCAGGGTTGGCAAGTCTCCATGGACTGGGGGGGGCTGGGGAGGGAACTCCCAGTCCCAGCTGTGAGGAGGGACCATGTCCTTGGGAAAGGTGAGGATCTACCATGGGAGGGAGAGGAGAGAGACATGAGAACGGTCCCAGAATCTCTATGTGAACCAAATGCTGCTGCTCCAGAGACCAGCCCAAGAGAGCCCCTGGGACCTGCCAAGAGTGGGACCTCTTCTAAGCCTACCCTGTCCTCCTCTACCCCCCTCCCCAGAGCCTCAGATCACCTCTCCTCCCTATGACACATGGAACATCACTGGGCAGGATGTCATCTTCGGCTGCGAGGTCTTTGCCTACCCCATGGCATCCATCGAGTGGAGGAAGGATGGCACAGAGATGCTGCTGCCTGGAGATGACCCCCATATCTCTGTCCAGGTGAGCGCTGTGCCTAGAGCATCGAAGACGACCCCAGGGTGAGCCAGTACTTCTAAGAGCTCATGGACAACCAGACCTGAGAGTGGTCGTATTCTGGGAATGGCCAAGCCTGGCTGCCTGGAGATGACAAGGGGTGACTGGAGGCTGCACACCATGAGGACCAACTGAGCCAGGGCTGGTGTCTCAGTGGCCGAAGCCATCAGCATAGCTCTCTTCTGTGATAGCCTCTAGTAGTTTTTGAACTCATTCATATTTTTGGGGACCTGCAGAATCCTGCAGCAAGGAGTTTCCCATTTCCCTGCCTTTAGTTTGCTGTGCGTGCTGGCTTTAGTTGCAGTCCCACTGGCAGGGCTGGAAAGAGGACCTCCCGAGTGTCTTACAGCCTCGGTTGTCCTCTGGTCCTACCAGAACACTCAGGCAGTTCTTGCCCTTTTTTCCCATCAGCAGGGCTTCCCTCCCAGAGCTGGCAGGCCCAGGGGTCAGCATCCTGCCTGTGGCAAACCCCAAATATAGCACCCAGCCAGGCGTACCTGGCTATTAGAGGGTGTGGGCAAAGAGGCCATGAACCTCAGCCAGGCAACAGTGGGGAAGAAACTGTGGTGGAATGGATGGAGGGAGCCAGGGGAGCAGGTGGAACCTGGCACCATGGCCCCCTTCTGTCTTTCTGTCCTTCAAGCCTCCCCATAGCCCATCTTGGAGTCCAACCTAGGACCTTCAACCCGAGCAGGGCTACAGTGCCCAGTTGGAGGAAACTCTACTGTCCTCCACCCTGGCCAGTGCACCATAATAGCAGCCTGCAAACACAGCTGCAGCCCAGCTGGGTCAGGAGAAGCTTATTTATTCCTGTGGATAAACAGAAAATAGCATGGTTGCTGCCAGAGCAGCCCTGGGACCTCACTGCCTGCTGAAACAGCAGACCCGAGGCTTTGTGGCACAGATTCCCCCGGCTTCTGCCACAAGTGCTGACAGAAATCTCCCCTTCTTGCAGTTCAGAGGCGGCCCCCAGAAGTATGAAGTGACAGGCTGGCTCCAGATCCAGGGCGTGCGAGTGACGGATGAGGGCACGTACCGCTGCTTCGCCAGGAACAGGGTCGGGGAGGTGGTGGCGTTGGCCAGCCTGACCGTCTTCACACCAGGTGAGCACTGTATCCTTATCCCCATGCTCTCATGGGGACGTGGGAAGGGATGTTTGGGCACAGTGCACCAGTGTGGCAGGAGCTGCTGGAGCACAGGGCTGTGCTGGGCATGTCCCAGACAGCTGCCGTGCATGGTTTGGCTTTGGTCCTGGTGGGGAAGGGGACAGGCACAGCAGGATGGCAATGTCACATTTTCCCCATGCTGCCATTTCAGACCAACTCAACCTGACAGACTTCTCCCTGCCGAAGCCCCACGTGACACCTGACGACTACGGGGAGAGTGAAGAGGACTACTACTAGCCCAGAGATGGCATGTCCGGCTGCAGAGATCACCTTGCCCACAGTGACCCTTCCCTGGGGGTTGGGGACATGTCTGGAGCAAGGACCCTCCGGCCCAACACTCCTTCTCTGAACAATCCTGGCTCACCAGCCTGGTTTTTGGGGTGGGGGACAGGGTGACACATCCTTTTGGGGTGCTGGGGGATGGGATACCGGCTGGTTGGTGCAAGGGCTGGGACCAGGGGCAGCTCTGCCTGGAGCAGGGTGGGTCTGTCCTCTGGCACTGAGCGGAGACACAATGGCAGGTAGGACACTGCGGGGACAGCTGTGCTGTGTGTGATGAGGCCTTGATGCTGGGGATGGAGACAGCCTCCTTTGGGAAAGTAAGGCCAGGGCAGGGGCATCACTGTCCTGTAGGAATAATTTTTGGGGAAGCTGGAGCAGAGAGCTAGGACCTGGCTGTGATAACCAGTGTGTCTGCTCTGTATCCCCCAAGCACAGAGACATCCCAGCTTCTCCCCAGAACCTGAGGAACCTGCCGCCAAAATATCCTTCTCTTCTGTTTTGTTTTTAACCAGAAAAGTAGTGATTTGAGGAAACCAGACATTTGTGGCTTTCAGTGCTGTCTTTTCTCCAGCAGAACCGCCCTTGTGGTCAGAAAAACTTTGGCCTTTTTTTGACTGACTTCATGTTTTCCCTTCCATGCCTTTGACTGACTTCATGCTTTCCTTTGTCATCTCAGTTATGTTATTTAAAATATACGTGTAAGTCAAAGCCAAGGCCAGCTGGCTGTCATGCATCCATGAGGATGATTATGGGGGTGAGGAAGGGTGCAAACACTGCAGATGCTACCTTTTCCATTGTGGAGTGCTTGAGTTGAGGAGCCTTCCTGCTCATCCCAGTGCTCACAGCTGGTCCTGGTGTGGGTCCTGCCCTTCTCACCCCACATGGGAATGGGGGTGCCCAGCAGACCATCTCCTGTGCAGTGGGGATGCATCAACCCAAATTGCTGTACTGCCACGTGTTTGGATCCCATCCCACTGCTGCCCATTTTCATCCTGGGGTCCTATGTTCTGTGGCACTGGGGTCTCCACCCAGGTGGCCATGGCCCTGTCAAGTGTGGAGCAGCTCTGTGCCTAGTTGGTGAAGGAAAGGGACGTTCCACTTTCCACTGGAAACATTATATTTAAAAAAAAATCCCACCTACCTCCCAGAGCTGGTGATTTAGAGCAAACTTTCATTTGGGGGGAGCACAGGAAGGAAGCTCAGAGCTGCACTGTGCTGCTCACTGCCCAGAAAGAGCTGTCAGGACCCTTCCTGTGGGCATTCTGGGGCTGAGCTCACATGCAAGGGGTGCTTTACCCCCCAAAGCAGCAGCATTTATGGAACTTCTGGTGCTCAAAACCTGCATATGGACCAAACCACTGCCAGTTACTCAGTCCCAGCTCCAGGGAGGTCCAGATCTGCGGCAGGGAGCCAGACCCTGTGAGGGAGGAATTGGCCAGACCCCAGGCAGGAGCGGGCAGGATGCAATAAGGCTGGCGGCTCGGGTGCTGTGCTACTCTCCTTCACGTGTTTTTTCTTTTCTTTTCTTCCTTTTTCTCTTGAGAGCTGGTTTAGACAACACAATTACAGCACTGAAACCTGAACAAGCAAATAAAAGGGATTTGTCTGGAACTGGCAGCAGAGCAAAATTCCTGCAGACGGTGAGGCTGGGCCAGTTCTGGCCCCCTGCACCACAGCTTGATGGGGCACTGCTGCCTGCCTGCTGGAGTGCCCGCCCTCTCTGGCAGCAAACCCCTTCTCAGCCAGAAAAATGCAAAATCCAAAAGTCTTGGATGGTGCCTCAGTTTCTCCTTCTGTCTAACAGCATAACAGAATCCTCCTGGGCTGCTCCTTCAGAGTCTGAAGGTTTTCAGGAGGGACCAGGGACAGAAGCCATTGGCTTTTATTTTGCTTTTTTTGGGTGTAAAATATGCTTTCAGAGAAGCTGGGCTTTTTTTATCCATCCTGATCCCCTTCCTGTTTCGCACACAAACGAGCTGGTGGAACTGGGCCACGCTCAGGCTGAGGCTGCCACGGGGAAATCCGAGAGCATCCTGGAGCTTCAGCAGTCAAGAGCTGCTTGCTGGGCTCCCTGCCGGTGCCCGGGGCTGGCCCCCGGCCAGGGCTGCCATGCCAACCCTCCTCAGGGCCAGGCTCGCCCTGCCTGTGTTGGCACGGATCCAGGTCGTGCTGGGTGTGGATGCAGCTTTGGTCTGGCTGGAGAGTGTCGGATGGGTCATGCACTCCATCCCTGGCTCTCCATATGCTCTGCACAACAATGCCCTGCCTGGGCTACTGCAGTTTGGTCTCAGTCCTTGCCCACCTCTTCTTCACACTCAGTGCTTTTGTACCCTGGAGGGGGGTGCTGGTGGTTCCTGCCTGGCAGGAAGAGCAGTGGGGATGTGGTGGCTGAGAGAGGGGGGAACTTGGGCAAAAGCTCTTGGTCAAAAAGAGCCAAACCAAGGGCTGTGTCTGCCAGGCTCCTCGGATCCCACTGTGGGAGAGGGCGGTCTGACTGGCAGGCTGGAGCTCAGCCAGGAGTTGAGCTCCACTCCTCTCAAGGTGAAGGGCAGCAGAGTGGCTCCAGGGGCACAGAGAGGGCTGGTGTCTCCTCATCCCAGCTCCCAGTCCTGCCGGTTCCAGTCACTTAAAAATTAAAGAAGCCAATATTGCTGCACGGCTGGAATCGGTCACTGCCACAGAGCTTAATTGAGGTTATTTGTTGGCTCTAAAAACATTTGGTCACCTCTGCTGCTGGTTGCTCAGATATTTGCTGCAGCCCCTGCCCAAAGGAGGGGGTTGCCCCCGGCTCTGCAGATCCTGCAGCTCCAGGCAGCCGGGGCCCTGACCAAACCTGGAGTCGTTGTGGGTTCAGAGGGTGCGCCCCAACAGCATGCAGCCCCAAATTCTGCTGTTGGCCGATTTTTGGCACAGTTGCTTTCTGGGGGTAGAGGGGGCTGAGCTGCTCCCGCCAGCCCAGCCAACTGCACTCAGAGCACCTAATCAGCCCCGAGGTCAGGCTGGTGTCAGGGACGGGGAGGGCTGGACTGGGAAGTGTTGACGTGTCCACTGGCCCAGGCACAGCACCGACACCTCCTGGCCAAGTGGGATGAGCAGGGTGCGGATACCTCCCGGGGCACCGGAGGTCACTGCGAGCCCGGGTATAAAGAAAGGGCAGCTTCTCCTGCCAGCACCTGAAGATGCAGCCTCTGACCAGCTGCCAAACCACAGGGTTTTGTGGTCTGCAGGGAAAACCCAGCAAGTTTGGCAAGTAAATACACTCCTGGAACAAAAACATGCTGACCCTGTCCTTCCCTGCCCTTGGGGGTGCTGGGACCTGCTCCTGTCTGGGCCTGGGCAGGAAGCACATGGAATCATAGAATAGCTTGGATTGGAAGGCACCTTAGAGGTCAACAGAGCTCCAACAGCGTTCCAGCACCCCTGCCATGGGCTGGGACACCTTCCACTAGACCAGGTTGCTCGGGGCCCCATCTGGCCTGGTCTTGAACACTTCCAGGGCTGAGGAGTCCACAGCTTCTCTGGGCAACCTGTGCTGTTTCCTCACCACCCTCACAAAAAAGAATTTCTTTCTAATATGTGATCTAAACTTGCTTTCTTTCAGTTTATAGCCATTGACCCTTTTTCTATCACTACATCCCCTTGCCAAAAGTCCTTCTCCAGCTCTCTTATTGCCCCTTTTGGTTCTGGAAGGTGCTTTAAGGTCTTCCTGGAGCCTTCTCCAGCCTACTCTTCCTTCAGGCCCAAATCTCTCAGCCTGCCTCCAGCCCTCTGAGCATCTTCATGGCCCTTCTCAGGACTCGCTCCGACAGATCCACATTCTTCTTATGCTGGGAGCCTCAGAGCTGGACACAGCACTCAGGTGGGGTCTCACAAAAGCAGAGTAGAGGGGCAGAATCACCTCCCTCGACCTTCTGGCCACGCTTCTTGTGGTGCATCCGCGTCTCCATCCCAGAGTCCACGTTCGGGCCGCGGCCGTGATTAGCCGCTAAACAGTGCCACCTCCTGGCAAAGCCACCGGCCACGCCGGGCCCTGCGCTGTGCTGGGCAGCCTGCGAAGGCACCCGCGGCCTTGGGCACCCCTGGAGCACCCTGACCCTCAAATCCATCCATGCCTGCTCCACGCCCTCTCCCTGCCCCTGGCAGAACCTCTGCCTTGCTGGGAGGGACGATGCATTCACAAGGGACGTGAGTGTGACCTGCCTCTCGGGATGATCCCCAGAGCCAGAGCATCCTCTTGACACTGGCTCCAGACGGCTGCCCCAGGCAGAGCTGGGATGTGGCAGAGCCTGGAGCTGTTCAGCTGCAATCCTTTGGTGTCTGCGTTGAACTATGGCTGCAGAAGGGTTGACACCCCTCATGGCTACCCGACAGCTCCCCCAAGCCATGGGCATCTCCCGTGGGAGATGGATGGCTTCTGGCAGAGGCTCATTGAGCCTGAGCTGACCATTGGTTGTGCCCGGATGGAAGCAGCTCTGTAACCTCGCTCTGCAAATGGGTAAACTGAGGCACAAAGCAACTACACGTGGAGAACTCTACCAGAGCCAGAGAGACCCACTGGGCAGAGTGACCAGCTACCCCCAGGACTTCCAACCCCAACCTGTCCCCACCCATTCTTCCTCCTGTCCTCTCCATGGCACCTCTTCACCCTGCTGTAGTGGCTCAGAGAGAAAATAAAACAGCAAGACGGCTTCCCTGCCTCCACCCAGCACTTATACTGCCTGATAAACAAAATGGAAATAAATCCTCCTGTGTTTGCAGCAAATAGGTCTCCATGGGGGGTTGCTTTCAATAATTCAAATGCCGTTGCAGAGCAGAGCCCACGCCAATGGGTTTTAATAAACACAGCCATAATGTGACATGCAATTTATTATTAAGCTTAAAACAGGAAGGAAAGAGTTTAATAAAAGCACTGGGTTCCCTGTATCAGTCACAGCAAGTGGCGGGGTGCTGGCTGTGGGGGGAGGTTGGGCGAGCTGGCTGCAGGGACATGCAGAGCTGGGTTTGCTTTGCAGTGTGCCTCTCAAGCTGGCACTGCAGGAATCTTGGGCAGTGCAGGGAGATGTGAGCCAGACCAGGGGGAAATAGGGATTATTGCAAGGACAGGGGTAAGGTGTGAAATGCTGCACCCTGTGCAGCTGCCCAGTCATCCAGGGAAGAGCTCTGCCCTGGCATCACAACTTGCTTGAAAGGGCAGATTAAAGCCTTGGGTTTAATGCCTCTCTCCAAAACTTTTTCCAAAACACATCCCTTCCTAACTCAGCTCCACCTGGGCAGCCCTTTTCTGCTCCACCCTTACCACCCCGGGCTGCCTTTAAAAGCAGGCAGAGGGGAAAGCTGAGCCTCCTGGAGACAGAGAGGCTGTGCCAGGTGGGATGCTGCAGTGCACAGGGAACATCTGGTGCTGCAGTGTGTGTGCTGTCCACTGGGCTGCATGGCTGGCCCTTCCAGACATGGATTTGCTCAAGGGCTGGTGAAAAGCAGGAGCTCGTCGGGGAGGTGGTTCAGCTGAGGCGGCTCGATGGGTCCAGCTATGTCTGGAGTCACCTCTGTGTACAGGTGAGGGGTGAAGGATGTTGCACCATCCCATATGCATCACTTAGCAGGACCCAGGTGCTGCTTTCTCCCTGTTCCTGATGTAGGCCTACCTGGACACTTGAATGTCGGCACTTGCCCTAGGGATGTGGCTTTTTTGCCTCCTCTCCTTGGTCTTGCATCCTGGCTGTGCCCTTTTTGTTTGGGAACAATTCTGCCAAACCCTAGTACCCACTCCTGCAGAGAACAGCACAGAAGGTGGAAGAGATATGAGAAGTGGTGCAGGGACTGCCCACACTGTTTCCCAATGAAAATGGGGTTTATATGACTGCCCTGGTTTGGGGAGTGGCCCCAAGGAGAAGCAGTTCCTTGGATGCAAGCTTTGCCTGTGTTATATTAGACAAGAGATAATCTCTTCTCCACCAAGGCTGTGAGAGATGGAGAGCTTTGTCCCAGTCCAGCCGAATGAGAGTCTAGGGCTGAGCCAGGGGCTCCAGGCACCTGCAGCTCCTTCCAGCAGAACAAGCAGCCTGCTATCTTAAGGACGGCTTTCCAGCCAGATAAAGCCATGCAAGCAGCCTCTGTCCTCCAGCTTGACCAAAGTGCTGGCAGGGTGTGGGTGGGGCAGCTTTTGTGGGCTCTTTAGCTGGTGTTGACAGCAGAGGGTTTATGCTGGGATTGATGCAGGGTAACACCCTCTGGTTCTGCCAGCACCAGTGCCTGCTGGAGCCTGTAAAATGTTTTAACTTGAGACTGCCTTTTTTTTTTTTTCCTCAGCTGTGTCTGTTGAAAGCTCCACTTCCTCTGGGTTGAAAAGCCCAGGAGCTGCTGATGTGACCCTATCCATGACCATTACTGAAGCTGTGAGTGGGATGTTGAATCTGGATCCAGTGAAAGGACGTAGTATCTTACCTGTCCCCTTGAGGTGATGATGCCTGTGCAGATTCATCAGGAGCAGCACCAACCCAAGGAAGGCCATTCTCTTGGTGTTGCAGCTGACTTTTTGACCTTCACCTGTGGTCAGGTGGGGGAAAGACCCATCCTTAGTGGTGTATGGGGATGGTCCCAGTTGTATCTCCTCTTGTGTGCTCATCTGATGTCCTGGGTCTGCTCTCCATGGTCTGGGCTTTCACTTCTGCACGGGCCTGGGATTTGGGGCTGTGGTCTGACTCCATGGAGAGGGGGGATGATCTGGAGCAGGCAATAATCCATGCGAGGGCACAACCTGCAGAGAGCACAGGTATCCTTCAGGCAGTGCCTGGGGTGCATTATCTCAAAAGCAAGGAGGTGCTCAGCAGGGACCTGCCTTATCAGCGAGCTGGTTGCTGTCTCTCCTCGCAGCCCTTTCTGCCCCGGGGCTGCTCTCTGTCACTTCTCTGCTCTGTAACAGCCGGAGGCAGGCGGAAATGGGAGCCCCTGTGCCTGGTCCCTGCCAGAGCACACTGCTTCGGAAGTGGGGGGGTATCTGGCTTGCAATTACTGTGCCTTTGGCTTGGCAGGCCTGAAAGTGTGAGTGATGGGGTCTCTGCAGACCAGCCCCTGAGCCCTGGCGGGGTGGGAGGTGCTTGTACCCACCAGCAGCTTCCCCAGCTGCCTGTGCTCTGCCGGTTTGAGAATGTGGGAGGGGAGAAGGGGACAGCAGCTTTGGGCTACTTGTAAAAACCCCAAATATTCACCTGGCTGGATGACCACATTCAAAGCACAGCTTAGCCCTCCCCTTAACAACCTCCCTCTCCCTGCTATGGCTGTGAGGAGAGGCAGAAGCTGCAACTTGCATCTCCCATTCCCCCCATCCACCTTCCCCACTCTGCAGCCACATGTTGCCCTATGTGGTGAAGGGCTAGGGTGGCTGTTCAGCATCTCTCCAGGACACCTGGTGCAGCCAGTCCTTCCCTCACAGAAGAGTTCAGGTAGGAAGAATAAAACAGAAAAATTCTGTGCTTGCATCTTAGCTGGTGTCAGTGGGACCAAGAAGGTCCAGGGAACCCTGGTCTGGGGTGTCCTGCAAGCCACTGACAGTGGATTGAAGCCCTCCGTGCCTGTAGATAACAAACCATCAGCCACCAGGCTGCTGTGTTGCAGGATGGGAGTAACAGTTCCCTGCAAGCATTTTGGGAGGGAGGATGCTGCCTTCCCTGCCCGAGGATAGAGGAGACAGAAACGAGTGATGCCAGCTCAATAGGGCTCACTTTAAACATGGAGAAGATCCAAAAGCACTGAGCCCACTAGGATGGTGTTGTCAGGAGTTGTCCAAAGCTCCAGCTCTCTCTCACTGCCAGCGTGCCCTGGCCTTGGGGAAGGAAGGGTTAAGCTTGCGGCGCTCAGCAAAACAAGCGCTCTCTGAAAAGTCAGCCAAGCTACCCAAATGCCGGCCTCCCCTCTGCCCTCACCCTTATCCATCTCTCTTATCTGCCCTGGGCAAGAGCAGGGCATTTCCCCTCCTCCGCTGATGAGGACCAGAGCTGGCGACAGGCGGAAGCTGGTGCTGAGAGCGCAGGGCTCGAGGGAGGCCACGGCCGTGGTGTCCCAGCTGTGGGGTAGCCTCTGTGGCTGCAGGTCAGAGATGTGGAGTGGTGGTTTGGTCCACCATGGGGCTGGATCCACTGAGGGATTCCCTATCCCTGGCTGTCTCACACCCTGGGTACTCCAGCAGCACCTCGTTTCTGTAGCATGCACGCAGTGAGCCGCAGGGTCTCGCCCCCCCCGGAGAGCCCGGCTCACATCGGGAGGGTTATCAGCCCTGCAAGGGCTAAGTACCCCGTGGGCACTGATATATGAGGGCACAGCAGCTCGGTTTGGGGTGGCTCATGCAGCCCAGGCACGCTGGGAGTGAAGATGGAAGGAGGCAGGGATGTTTCACCCAGTGAGGGCTGCAGTGGGAGCGAGGTGCCAGGGCGTCCGTGGCAGCGTGTGAGCTCTGCCGATACGAGGCAGGCTTGGACGGGCTGTTTAATTAAATGTGAAGAGCTCTCACACTTCGCAAGCTGCAGCCCTCACTGCAGCCTGAGCGATTCTGGGAATCAGTCCTTTTATTAAAAGAGAGAGAGAGGCTCTGGCTCTGCCAGGCAGCCATCAAATGGCACATTTAATTGTCTCGGCTCGTTTAGCTGTCGCACAGGGAGGGGTGTGCTCTGAGCCTTTCAGCCTTCGCTATTCAGCCTCCCCGGCAGGCACACGTGCTCCCTGCCTCCTGGGTGCTCCTGCTGCCCTCCAGGAGGGCTGGCGAGGAGTAGATGGGAGACGAGCCTTCATCCAAGGTCAGCATTGGGGGCTGGTTTGGTGCTCTGATGGCCCAGCCTACTCAGGGCTGAGCACTGGGGTTCAAAAGGGCTCAGGAAAGCTTCTGGAGAGATGGGAGCCTTCTGGGGCCGCGGGAGCTGCCTGGAAGACGCAGAGTAACTAAATGACAGCTTAAAAGTATCTTCTCGTTTATTCCCATGGCAAAACACTTCTGGCTCTGAAGAGGGCATCCTACCCTGGTTTCAATGTGACAACCTCAGCATATAAATCACGGGGCAGGCTGGCAGTGGGTTAGGATGGCTGTGCCGCACCTTTCCTTCTGGAACTGCAGTCCTTGGAAATATCTTCTGGGGTCTGCACCATCCCAGCAGCAGGGAACTGGCCTGTTCAGAGTGTGCACAGAGGGAGAAAGGACCGCTGGGTGGTTTTGCTTTAAATCTGCTGGGTGCTATGGAGAGGCTGAACTTGGGTCCAGCTGCTGATGCTGAGTCCATCGTCCTGGAGGAGAGGCTGTTTGGCTGAGCGATGGAAGATGCCCCTGGAGGGAGAGTCACAGCCCTTCCCGTGGCCCTGTGGGAGCACCATGCCAAAACTCACCATTTGGAGAGGAGAGGGGGAAGAAAAAAAGATCAAGAGGGGGAGGAAATACAGGCTTTTATCAAAACCTCCTACTTCAAAGCTGTCCAGCTGAAGTGCTCCCCTTTGGTTTAATTTGAAGTGATGTTTCCTTCAGCAACTGCAGCTAAATGGTATCAAGCCAGGCTGAAATGGCTGGAAAGCCTGGAAAGGAAAGGCACTGCTTGGGAATGGCTCGAGGCAGACCTTCCCGTTAGGGTCAGCCTTGAAGGCCTTTCCATCGGGATGAAAACTGCCGATGCTGACATTTCTCATCCCTCAGCTCCTAGCATGGGATAAAATCCAAACCCTTTGGGGAATGGGAACAGGGCAATTTCTCATCCTGGGTGCCTAGGATGAGAACTGAACCTACCCCTCTGAACTGCCTGCAGTGTCTGCGCCCTCGAGCAAGAGGCAGGCAGGAGATGGAGGCATGGGTGCTGCTCTGCCCTGAGGAACCAGTGCTTGTGGTTTCCAGCCTGCAGCCTCCCTGAGGATGCTTTGGCAGCCCCTGCACACGAGTGAGAGCTAAACCAGGTTGCAGGGGACAGCAGGGGAAGGGGCATGAATCCATCTTCCTGACGAATACCTCCAAACCCTCTTGGAGTGGAAGAGGAAGGCCACTGCTCCCAGTGCCTGGGGAATTTCTGTGTGGGGGCAGTGGGGAAAAACTGCAACAGTGGGGCACATGCTGCCCTGTCCCAGCATCCCTTAGCTGCTAAAAAAATTGCCTGGGAGGCAAAGCAGCTGGCTTTTCCTGGGAAAGACCAATGTTCTTCTGTCTGCTGCATAGGAACTGATTTTCCCCAGCTGGTTGTAAAGAAGCTACTTTGAAGGCAGCTGTGTCCTGTTCCTGCTGGGGGCAGTAGGGCTGGGTACCCCCTGGGCAGCGGGTCTGGTCACTGGGAGGACAAAGGGGATCAAAACAGGCCAGCTGCTCTGTAGAGAGGGAGAGGGACGTGTCCTGGGAAACAGAAAGGTCATGGTCATCTCTCTAATCTCCAGAGGCCAAAACAAGGTTTTAATGGCAATGACTACACTAGCACTAAAGCCACTGACCAGGAAGGAAAGTGAAGGACAAGTCAGCTCTCGCTGCACACGAGGAAGGGATGCTCAGAGATGTCTGTCTGCTGGGGACTGCTCATAACAGCATCTGCAAAGCTTCTTCCATCCAGAAGACTTGGGTGTTGTTCCAGCCAGAGGCTGCTTTAGGGAACAGAACTTCAGAGACCAGTGATTGTGGCAGAGCTGGGACCCCAATCCCAGATTTTCTTAAATTAACTCTCAAGGGGGAGATGCTCAAATACATGTTTGTGCTTGCAGTGATGGGAGCTCCGCGGAGCAGAAGGCAGCTGACCGTGTGCTCTTTCTCATGTTTTCCTTGATATTTGGGAAAAGGTCTCTGGCAATCTTGAGTGAAGTTTTGAAGCTGCATGAAGAAGCGAGGAGGAAAAAAATTCCTTCTTCCACAAGAGTGGGGTGGAAGGAGCTGTAATTTCTCTTCTCCCAGTCCAGCAACCCCATGTTCCCCACAGCAGATCCATTCCAGCACTGCTATGGTTGCTGCTTTCTTGACTCTCCCTCCTCCTCGCCCCCTCCTTTCCGTCCCCCCAGCTCCACTCCACGTGCTCCCAGCTGCTCTAGGATGATACAAGCAGGCGCAGAGTTCATGGGAGCCGTACCTGTGCTTTGTCTTCATCTGTCACCCCTCCTGACAGTCAGATCCATCTTAAACTGGGAGCGAGAGGGGAAGAGAGGCAAGCAATAATTAACCTCTGTGCAGGCCGCTCCCGAAATGCTGCAGTCTGGTGATGCACAAGGAGACATCCCTGACACTTTTATTGCTACTCCAGCGCCGTTCTGCATCTGTAGGAGGTGATTTGGCCAGGCTGGGATACCCGAGACTTTCATTATGGTTGAAGAGCTGCTGGCACCTGCAGCCTTTCTTTGCTGGGTGCATTAGTGAGGACTGCCCACCACCCTTGCTGGTGAAGCTGGAGGGCAAAACTTATTTGGGGTGTTCACAGGCTGAGCAGGGCTTTTCGTGGCTCAGTCCTTGGGGTGGGTGTGAGGTGTGTGCTGGTTTTAGGAGCTGAAGTTGTTTCTTGTGTGGGTGCAATACAGGTGCGCAGAAGCAGAGCTGGTGTCATTCCAGCCCCAGGGTGAGCTGCCAGGATGTGCCTGACATCTAGGGCGGGACCCCAGGTATTATGGAGCCTGTGACAGATCATCGGTGGCAACCTTGTCCTGCACCTGAAAGTTTCCTTGATAGGGATATGAAGTGGGGAGAGGGGCTGGGGTTTTTTGTGGTGCTTGGTGGACCACAATGCCGTCTTGGCAAGGGAAAGTGCTAAACATCCCCCTGGTCCTTGCGGCCTCCTGCCATGAGTGCTTGTGCCCATCCTGGCACTCTTGGGGTCAAGTGACCTCCCAGCAATGCCAGGACAGCAGTGACACTGCACAGCTGAAAAATTTCAGCCACACACCTGCCTGATTAGGGCCTGGTAGCAAAGGAGCTCTGCAAATAAAGCAGCATCTGTGGTCAAGCTCCATGAGATGCAAAGACAACAGTAGTTCTTGTAAACCCGATGGAGCCCATGGACAAACACAGCCTGACCCTGCAGGGAAATCTGGAAAAAGCCATTGAGGGGTTGGTGTCTGGCTTGGTTCTTCTGCAGGGTTGCTGGGCTGTCAATTGGAGCAGTGACTGTGCTTCATTATGTGCTGATGCCCGTTCAGCAGATATTGCAACCTCCCCTCATATGAGAGCGAGGAAACCATTAGTGCCAAAAGCACCTGGCGGTC
Organism: Oreocharis arfaki; assembly: GCA_013398015.1. Classification (NCBI taxonomy): domain Eukaryota; kingdom Metazoa; phylum Chordata; class Aves; order Passeriformes; family Paramythiidae; genus Oreocharis; species Oreocharis arfaki. Next base: position 464,015 of record VZRR01007721.1, on the reverse strand, counting down.
AGACCCTGAGTTGTGCTGATCCAAAGTGGGTCAGGCTGGTCATGTATCAAACTCCTTCAATGCAGAGGCTGGGGAAGGATGGAACAGCAGTGACCAGAGCTGGGAACCGGGTGTAAATCCAGACCCTGGTGCAGGAAGTGATGTTGTGCAGTGTCTTGCAGTGTCCTGGTCACAGAAGGTCTTGTGTGTGGGGAGGGGAGCTGAAAAGACTCCTTGGGATGTGTCTTTGGGATAGCACTGGCATGTCCTGTTTGTCCATGAGATGGGTTGCAGCAGCTGTTTCTCCCCAAAAACAGTCCCAAGCAGCCAGGACTGTGAGCAGTGGGAAGCTGGAACCAGGTCCCACTGCTGTTCCCAGGGTCTGCAGAAAGGGGCAGCCACCCAAGGACTGTGAGCCTGCTGGATTGGAGGGTCAATGGGACTGTCCAAACAAAGAGAAAAACACTTAAAAGTAAGATCCATTTTGTTTTTCCGTTGTTTTAGCAGTGAGAGGGGCTGAAATAAACCTTTCCACTAAGATTAGAGGTGGCTTAACCAGCTCTTGGGGTTCTGCAGAGCAAACTGGGGTCCTTTGCCATGTGTTTTTGCCATAGCGATTCTTTATGCAAACCCAAGTTAGAGCTGTCAGTGTTTGTAGGCAGGCTGATATGATCTGTCCTGAGTAATTTCTGAAGCAACTTCAGAGGATCCTGACATCACTTCTAGCCTTTAATTTTCTAGTGGCAGCCTTGGTCCTGGCAGATTACCTACTCCGAGTCCTGGCACCCATGTCTTAGAAGCTGTCAGCCCCATCAGTGTCCCCAGACTGTTTCTAAGGGGTCTGTGCAAAGCCATCAAGGAAGACAGAGGTGGCTTCTGCCATTTGGGGCAAATTCCTAGTGGAAGACACTCTGCTCTAAAGAAAACACAGTATTTGCATGTAAGAAGGTGTTGTTTGTATCAGTTGGAAATGGGGAAACTGAGGCAAGGAGGATCAGACCGACTTTCCCAGCTGAGGGAAGGACCTGGTAGCCAGCCCAGAGACATCTCCAAAGTCTTTTAAGTCTTCCTTCTTCCAGCTGCAAAAGCATCCATTGAGAACAGGTCAGCACACTGAAGAAAACCAGTTCCAAACATTCCGGCTCAGCCTTCAGGGGGAAGTTTTCCAGGGGTAGAGGGGGAAAATGCTCCTGAGCACCTGAAATGTCCAAGCCGGCTGCAGACGAGGCTGTGCACAAGTGCTGCCAGCTCCTCGGCTTTTGAGAAGCAGGAAGACTAGGCCTTTCCCTGCACAGATGGGGGTTTAATCAGGCACAGTTCAAGCACATGGGTGTTCAGCACTAATCCGATTTCCCTCTGTTTATTAGGGTGGTTATTCATCACTCGGGAATGATGAAAGGCGGCGAGTCCATGTGGATGCTGTGGAGCGGCAACGCTGCTCGATGCGGGCGTGTGACCATGAGCTCCTTCCTTGCTGCTGAGCCTGACTGCGGGTGGGGATGGCAGGTGAGCTGCTGGGGGATCTCAGTCCCCTCACAACACCGAATTGCAAGCCAGGCTTGCTACACCAAGCTCTGGGGATGGACCAAGTCATCTCAGGCTTGTCCAGCGGTTGTACGGGAAACTGGCTGAAGCACAGGTTAATACACGCAGACACAGAGATGCTGAGCTGGGAGAGGATCTGAAGTGAAGGAAACCTGTGGCCCTGCTGCGCTCCACCAGACCCTTGCGTTGCTCCTGATGGTTAATTGAACAACAAGCTGGCAGGGCAAAGCCCATCTCCCAGTGCTCGGTGATCCCACAAAACAGACAGTTTAACAAGTTGGTCCCAACCCAAGCTGGAGAAAGGCCGCGGTCTGTGAGAGCAGAGCTGTGGGGAGTGGGTGAATGAATGGCCATGCCTCCAGGCTGGTCAGAGCTCAGGTACAGCACCAGCTGGAATGGCCACTGGTGAGGCCGCACAGGGAAGGCAGCTGCCTGGGGTGCACATTTTCTTCTTCCAAGGGTCTGGCGGGTGCACTCCGACCTTTGCCAGTGGTGTCTGGGCAGACAGGCCAGGAGGCTGCCAGAGCATGTCATGGCTGTGCTCTGGGACCCTGGCATCCAAGAAAAAGATAAGACATGTGTTTCCCTCTGTTCCTTTCCCCCACGTGTGAAGTTCAACATTTTTGCTTTTTGGACAAACAGCAAAATTTGCACAAATGTTTAAGATGTTCCCTTTCGATTCCCAACTCCTGTCATCAGTGTGAATATTCTGGCCCTTAAAGGCAAAAAAAGTAAATTATTCTTCATGGTTGGTGTAAATTTTGGTGTGGTGTGAGTGAAAGGGGCTGAAAACACGAAGCAATCAAAGGCTGTTGGGTGGATGCAAGTGTGAGCGTTTTCCTGCTGTATTTATTCCCCAGTGTGAGTAAAAGGTCTTTGCAGCATGGCTCACAGCGATGAGGGTTACTGCCCTGCCCCAGGGGGCTAAAGAGTAACTATCAATTAGAGGCTGGAGAGATATTGGGTAATTCTGATTATCATGAGGTGTCTGGGGGCCTCTGGGTCATTGCCATGGAGCACCTGGGCTGTGAGCAGGTATTTAACCAGTTTCTGGAGCGAACCAAACTGGATCTCACATCCTGGACAGGGTCTGCTCCTGCAGAGCCACTTGAGGGTCTCAGAACAGAGTGCTGGAGGGGCAAGGGATGAAAGCTGTTTACCACCCATGGAGCTGAACTCCCAAGCCTCTGGACAGTCTGCCTGTCTGTCCTGTGCCCTCCTTGGCTGGGAGCTGGGTATTAGCGCATCTGAGATGCTGTGCTCCTCTCAGCCTAGAAGGCGAATCAACCTCTGGGGACCTGAAATTACCCCCAGGCTGCTTGTTGGCATGGGGGTTCCTCGGCCTCTTCACTTGACCCTTTCCTTTCCTCTGTGGATTTCTCCTCCAAGGCACTGATCCCTCGGTGCCACCACCAGAACCCCCCATTCATTCAGTCTCCAGCTCATGGCATCTTCCAAAACCTCCCTGGCATCTCTGCAGCCCCCTGTCCTCCCTGAGCCCATCTCCCCTCCTTGTGCAGCACCCCACTTCCCAAACCCTGGCTGAGCAGCAAGGCACTAACACCAGGACCCCTCTACCTTCTGAAAGGGGCTGGTGGTTGTGTTTGACGGGAGTAATCCATCTCCATCATTGTAATGACCGTTCCCATTAATCGGCCATAAACTAATAAAGTAAGCACTTTCCCCTCCACACCCCCCCCAACTTCATTAAGTCTTTAGTACATTAATATGTCTTACTTAGTGTCTGCTTTGGCCTCTGGTTTTGTGGTTGGGTTTGGGGTTTTTAGTTTGTTTTGGGGTTTGGGGTTTTGGTTTTGTTGGGTTTTTAAATTTTTTTTCCTGTGGGTAGCATGGGTTTGCTTGCTGATGTTATTCCCTGCAGCCCCGAGGAAGCTTTGACAGCCTAGGTCATCCTTACATCAGCAGGAACATCATGTGTGCTGATGAGCTGAGAAGAAAGGGACAGGGACAGGGATTGGGGTGGGGGAAGGAGGGAGGGAGGAATAAAAGATCCCGTACACCTCCAAATTAAATTTGTGAAGCCTGGCATCAGATGGGCCCGCAGCCAGAGATTAATTCGACTGATCAAGTTATAAAGAGCGCTGAGGCAGGTAATCAATCTTGGAGCTGTCAGGCGAATAGGCAGCAGTATTAACCTGGCAGGACTCGCACACACATACACACGCACACACGCTGAAGCCTTTTTAATTCCTTTCACATTGACTATTATTTCCCAGGCCTGTTTGTTTTGGAAGGGTTGGGGGGGTGGGGGTAGTGGTGCTTTGCTCTCTCCTCCTCCATCCCTGGCAGCAATAGCCCCATTCAAGCAGAGTGTCGCTCTCTCCCTTGTGCACCCACCACCTCTATGTGCAAAGGGGAAGCCCTTGGACATGAAGTTAGAAGGCTTTAGCATCAGTTTTCCAACTCGATTTTCTGCTGGATACTGAGAAGACTCAGGCTGGGTTTCCTTCTCTTCCCACACTGTTGTGGTGGTGTTACTCTTCCCACCAGCCCTCTGGCTGTGACTGATCCCAGGCTTGTGGTGCTCTGCCCAGGACACCCCCCAGTCCTGGAGAGCCCCCATGTGTCTCTGGAGGTTCACAGAACCACTGTTCCACTCTGGGTCAGCTGCAAACTGGAGCTTCTTGGAGCTGAGTCTGCAGAGCCCATAGCGGATGAAGACCACGAGCTCTCTTTGGAGGCCTTCCTTAGGAACGGGGTGTAAGCAGATTAGCAGTGGTGGGAGCTGGGCAGCTCCCAGCTTGGTGTGAGGCCTGGGAGTAACAACCCTGCTGGCAGCAGAGGGGAGTTCTCTCCCTGTGGGCTGGAGACCCCTGTGCTGGCCAGGTGCTGGGCAGAGAACTTATCTGGTTCAGCCTCAGAGGTGGATGGGGCAGGTCCTACAGACTCAGCATTGGGAGTCTGTAGAGCCTGGGATCAGCCTCATGGAGAGGGGACTTGCAGGCAAGAGCGGGGACATGGCCAGCCAGGGACCCAGGAATGGATTGTTTCAGGAGAGAGCTAAACTTGGGGCAATTGGAAAGATGACAGAAGAAGGCGTTTGTGGTGCTCAGCCAGCAGCCAGCACTGTAAAGTGTCTGTGAGACCACCTGTGCCCCCATGGGGATTGTTGGCCATAAATACAGGCTCAGTTGCTGACTGTTCATAGCAAACAACCCATGACATTAGGAGGCAGTGGGACCTCCTCCCATGAGAGCAGGATGTGATCCCCTGCTAACTCTTCTCTGGCTGGGGCACATTTGCAGGTGATGCAGTCAAGGAGCAATGTACCCATGCAGAACTCAACTGCTGGCAGCCCCCTCAAGCTGTTGGTGTATATTTTTATACCAGGTCAAACACACAGTGCCTCATCTGGCTTCCTTCAGGATCTGGGAGGGGACCTGGGCAGGTGAACCAGTTTGTATTGATGCTGAATGCTGAGCATGGCTCAGATGCATGAGACTGGGAGCTGGCTCTGCAGGGACCTACCCCTGGTGGCTGGTGGCCCTGCAGACCCTGTCTGAGTGTAAATGCTTGTTTACTGAAAAGGCTCAGGTACAAGTTGTCCCCATGCTGCAGCTCTTCTGGTTGACCCAGCTGGCAAAGGGGCGAGAGGCCTCGCTGAGCCCCTGGGCTGGCAGCCCTTTGGCTCAGAGCTGGGCTGCCCCATGTCCAGGCAGGCTGGAATTTTGCAGTGGTCCTACAATACTTTCCCAGTGCCAAAGCTGCAAGCTGTCAGCATGACACAAGCAGGACATGTGACTCGGAGTGCTGGGAATGCTGTGTCCTTTCCGGGATGTTCAAGTGGGTCCTTTCAGGCTGGGACAAACTGCGTGGGCAGCTGAGGGATCTGAGAAATGCTCTCTGTGGTGGGAGCTGCTGTCTTTGCAAGAGGAGTTTCTTTCCATGCAAGGTGCCCCGGTTAAATATTTCAAAATCCTTTCGCTCCCACAGTTTTCCTGTGCATCCCCTTCAGGGCCTGTCAGTCAGACTGCAATGGCCCTGCTGAGAGCCAGGGCATCCAGCAGGGCTGCAGCTTGCAGCCAGATCCTGCATCTCTGCATCCAGCTCCTGTGTTTGTGCAAGGGCTGTGCTCAGGGCTGAGGGGGGATGCTCGCCTCTAGGGTGCTTGGAGTCGGTCCCCAAAAGGGACAGAGTCTGGGGAAGGATTGCTGGATGATGCACTCAGTGTCAGCAGCCATCCTCTGTGTCCCTCCCTCTCTAAATGGGGTGTGGAGATGGATGCTGTGTGCCCCAGGAGTGTCCCCAAGCTCCCTCATGTCCCCCATAAAACAGGACAGGGGTGCTGGTACTGCTCCTCTCTCTGTGCTGGGCAGGTGTCCTCTTCCTTCTGTTCAGAGCAAGTAGTTGCAGCCATTCCCCCGTCTCCTGTCCCAGCGGCCCCATTCCTGCCATCCTGTGGTGCTCTGATTGATGCCATGGCTCCTTCCACCAGATCCACCAACAAACACCTGTATCCTCTGCTGCCTGTGCCAGCCCCACCAGCTCACAGGGCTGCAGGCAAGAGGGCTTCCTTCTGGTGCCAAACCGCTCCTGCACAGCTCATGCCAGCAGATTTTGGAGCTGTTTGGTGCCAACGTCTTCTCCAATTAATCTTCCTCCTCCCTCGCTCCCCTCCCCACTGCAACACATCTTGGGGAGGATCCATCGATCTCAGATGTGCCCAACAAAGCATCTGGAGCTCAGGCTAGACTGCGTTCCCCAGCACCTTCTCCAGGTTGCTGGGTAGCAGTGTGGATGTTGTCTTCATATTTGATGGTATTATTAACACGAGGCGGGGCGAGGGGGAAGTAAGCACTAATTGATCTGGTAATAAAGTTAATAGAAGCTCTTATGAGCTTGCCCATTAAGACTAATTAAGGAAGGGTGAGTGAGGGGAGGAGGTTGAAGGGAAATCCACCAAGGCTGGGATGGGCTCACTTGGTGAGGGTTTACAGCTGTTCCACCTCGCACCCTCTGCCCTTGGCCTCCACCCCTAAACCCTCTTCTGTCCCTGCTCCCCAGGTCTCAGGTAGGTTCAAGTTCTTCAGCTGGAATTGGGGCAGCTGAAAGCACAAGTCACACAAGCCTTGGGAGGTGGGAGGGTAAGACCTTCCCTATCGGCACCCAGACAAGATGGGGGCCCTATGGAAAATTATCAGGGACCACTACAGAGGGTGGTGGACTTCTTCCAAGGATCTGCCAGCAGAAGGTGAGCATCACTTCTTGCCAGGCTTTTCACGGATGCTGGGACTGCTCTGACAGAGGCTGGCTTGGCAGGAGCAGCATTCTTGTGCCGAGCTGCAGACACTGCAGACTCTCCAAGTCAGGAAGGATCATGGAGCATCCTGGGCTGGAGACAGGATGGCTGAGCTCTGGCATGGAGAAAAAAACTCAGCCTCCAAGCCCTTGGTAAACACAATTGCCAAAAGAATCTCGGTGGGGTCAGGGGTTAACACAGACAGGGCTGCTCCTACAAATGGCAGGGAAAACAGGTGGGATTTCAGTGGCTGATAACAGGAAGTAGCAGGGACAGGATGGGCTGTGAGTTGGCAGAGGCAAGATCAGCCTGGCTGCAGGGCAAGGAGCTGCAAGGAACCTGGGGGCAATGAAGAGTAAGCCCCCTGCACCTTCCCTACTTGTGGGGCTGCAGGCAGTGTGGCACAGTTCCTGAACTCTGGGAGTTCTGCTTTCCCCACTGCACGGAGCTCATTGTGCTTGGCTTGGTTGATGCTGCCAGCACTGAGCTGGATTCCAGGGAGCTGGGCAGCCTATGCCAAATAAACAAGGAATTCAGAGGATGAGTGTGATACTGCAGCTCTGTCTACAGCAAACAGCCTGGTATCCCAGGTTTGCTTTGCCTGTGAGCTGTCCCAAAGTGAGACAAAACCTCCCTGGCTCCCAGCAGCTCAGTCTGCTCCTGGCCTGCTCCCAGCCTATCCAACTGCAACCAGCTGGGACATGCAGCCACAGCGGGGCTGCAGGGCAGGCGGATGTGGGGTTGCTTTGAGTGGCAGGTGGATTTTGCTGCAGGCACTGAAAAGCAGACACCAGGCAGTGGAGCTGGACTGGCTCCCCGCCCACCACTGCACAGCAGCTCCCCCTGGCACTGTCCCCCAGCCCAGACTCTTACACATCACCCTGACTGTGATCCTGCAGCTCAGCTCTGTCCATCTCTGCCCATCTCTTGAGTACCCTGTGGATGCAGAGCCATGCCCATGGGTCTCTGAGCAGCCAAACCCACACATTCCATTTATTTCTGTCCTGCCCGTATCTCGTACAGGGTGGCTTCACCCTCATGTGAGCGATGTGGAGGCCCTGAGACCCCCGGCCACAGGGAGCGAGGGGCTGGCTTCTCCCACCAGGGGGATGCAAGATGGAGCTGGTGCCCAGGCTGGGTATGGGGGACATGGCAGGAGCAACCTGGAGCACCCAAGCCAGCTCAGGGCTGGCTGCGTGCTGCGCCCATGGGAGGATGAAGCCTGCCTGCCCTGGTGCCCCTCAGGCTGATGCAGCAGGTGACAATGTCTGTGTTTGCTTTGAGAAAAGGAGTGAAACCAGATCCAGCCATGCTGCTGTTTGTGGCAGGGCCCTGACTCAGACACAGAGTACATGGTAAACAGAGGCGGGATGCCAGTGCTCACTGTAGAGGCCTTGTCCCTCCTGTGAGTGCCTCAGCCACAGGGAAGCATCTCCACACCACTTCTCAGGGCGTCCATCTCTGTCCATCCTACTCCCACCTGCAGCCCTTCAGTGTCCTGTCTGGAGCAGAGAATCCCATTTTTTTGAGATTTTGTAGCAGTGCCACGTGATGTGGTGGGTACCAACAAGGGAATGGGGATGAGGCTGGTGGTGTGACCCTGCAGAGTTCCTTGAACTCCCCTGCTGCTTCAGCCTATGTGACTGGCAGAGGGTCCCTGTGAGGAGATCAGTGACATCTTAAAAGCTTCTGCAACACTAGCTGGTGGCTTGGAAACACCCATATGCTCTGTCAAGCCCTGGGGAGGCAGTCAGGGCCAGCAGGCTCCAAATATTGATCATGGCCGGCATGTTCATAGAACATCTTTCAAGCCCTGCCATCATGGAGAGCCATGGCCAGATGTCCCTGGTTTAAATACCCTGTGGGTAGAAAGAAGTGGTACCTGTTCCTTGGAGCCCAAATAACTCGAAGCACCCCCTGTGTCATGCATGGGTGACAGAGCAACCCATCGACACGGCAGACCAGGCATGTCCTGTGTGACCACAAACCACCTCTGCGCGGGGGTGACACCCTTTCTCTCCTGTGGATACAGGCTGACTAATGGGGCTTGGGACCCTTAGTGGTAAACCAGAGCAGTGATTTACATTTAATTAGCCAAATTAATATGAAAATAGACTCTGCCCAAGAGCCTACTAATAACTTCCTGTGTTAATGGCTTGGTCTAATAGAACTCCTCCCTGGAAGATCACTGGGCTGCGCTGTGAGACGAGGGCCCATCCAGGCTGCAGAGGGAAGTGGGGCTGGCCATGCCAGTGAGCAGGGGAGGGTGACTATGGACTCTCCCCTTCTTTTCAATGGGTGCCACAGGTCTGATGCTCTAAAACATGTAGTTAAAGCCTCACCACACGGATGCAACTTGGTGGTGGCTTTCCTGGTCCTAAATTTGGTGTCGCATTGATTAGTAAATCTACATCTGAATAAAGAGGCATTTTGTTGTTGAAGGCCATGATACAAGTGGAAGGAGTCTGGTATAACTATAGCAGAGAGATCAAACAGCAAAAAATAGTCGGTGTGCAGAGTCAGCTCAGGACCTGGATTCAAACCCCATCATATCAGACACCCGTGATCTTGGCTACAAACCTCCAGAGCTCTCCCTCTTTGCACCCTCTAGCAGATGCAGAAGCATCTCTGTCAGGCTGCTGTTGTTGGAAATAAATCAGGTGGTATTCAGGAGGCACAAGGGGAGCTTTCCTGGAAACAAGTGCAGCCCAAGACAGGGTGAAATAGGGCATTTGGAGTCAGTGGTTATCAGAGAAGTAAAATAACATTCCACTTGTTAATTAATGGATGTTAATGAATTGTTAGTTATCTAATTAATATTAATCAAGTCAGATGTGCATTTAAAAACTTTATTTCTGAAATAACTTTTGCCCACCAAGCTAGTCCACTCCCACGGCTTCAGAGGGCTGGTCTGACAAACCTGCAGACTTGTGTGATGGACATGACCTAAGAACCAGCTTTGATGGCTTTGCAGTAAATCACAAATGCACGGGGATGTCAGAGTGTGCCTGATTTGTGTGTGTTTGGTTTCTTAACCTCTCTGAACCTCACTAAACCTGATTAAGGCTAATATGAGGTGGATCCCCTCAAAATTCCTTACAGTGGCTTGGGGTCTCCCCAGTCAGTCTTGTCTCTGATTTCTTGCTGTCTGGGAGCCCCCCAGCACCTATAATTGAATGTGAAGACTTCTGTCCAGGGCTGCAGTGCTGCATTAATAACCTCAACCTGACAGAACCAGGCTGATAGATCTTCCCAGCGTGTGAAATAACTCATGTTAATCACTGCTTGCGATTTATCCTTTTCTCTGCCTTGTACATGAATTATTCAGGATGATGCTGTGGGAAACTGAGGCAAGGAAAGCCATGAGAGAGTCCCGTGGCTGGTGCAGGTGGTCTCAGTACCCCAGCTGGGAAGGCAGAGTGGGATGCGGTGGGGTTCTCCCTCTGGCCCTGGACACATCCAGTCTGTGGGAGGTGCTTGGCTGGGGTCTTCATTCTCACGGGGGCAGCTGGAAATTAATAGCACAGTTGACAGCCATGTGTTGAACTCTCTGGGCATCCCCACCTGGGCTTCTCAGGACAGGCTCTGCTCCCGTCTGTCTTTGTGCTGGCTGCAGGGCTGTGTCCATCATTGGCGCCGCATTTGTTTTGCTGTGGGTATTATTCTTTAGCCCCAATTACACTCAGGCTTACACCAAAACAAACAAACCCTGGGACGTGGAGGTACCTGGCTGGCTCAGACAGGCTGGTGCCACAGCTGGCCCCAGGGCTGATAAAGGACCTGCGGTGTCGCTGCACTGGAGTCTGGGCTTGCAAAATGTGACATGGGTTTTCTTGACAATTAATCACTGGGGAGTGAGTAGCATCAATTAATGGGTAATTGGCCTGATTTTGGGTCAGGGTTTCCAGGCTGGACCCCTTTTGGCCCTCCCTCCGCTACAGAAATGAGCATCCCCATCATGGCACCTGGATGCAAAGCCCTGAGAGACAAAGTGAACAAGGTATGGATGGATCCACCAGCGGTGGCAGCTGAGGGGTTATTTCCTTGGGCAAGTGGGAATATTAACGACAAACCCCAAGATGTGGAAAATGAACACAGCTGGGATGAGGACATGACTGGCCCTGCACTCACCACTGCTGTCTGTGCCCCAGCCAGGATGGCAGCATGTGTCCAGTCTGAGCCATGGGGTGTTTTAGGATCTGGATGCTTTGAGGACTTCAGTTCCCTGTTTGGCCGTGTGTGGGGTCAGAAGCGAGGGGTGCTGACTTTGTATTTAGGGGTGAACTGAGATGCCTCTAATGCCAGGAAATGCAAACATTTCTGGTCCATGCTTGCTTTAGGAGAGGCTGCAGTGAGGTGTCTGCTTGAAACACTCAGTGGCGAAACTGAGGCACCAAAGCAGCTTTCCTAAGACTGAAAACCCCTGATAAAACACGGAACTTGTAGCCACTTGTTTGGCACTGGGGGAAGCTTCTGGGACATCCCCAGGCCTCTCCAGTGAAGCAGCCACTTTGGAGGATGGAGTCTGCCAGTGGTGAGAGCCCTTCCCTTCAGCCAGGGACCACATCCCGCAGTAGCGTGGCTGCCCAGTGTCTCCGGTGATCAGCCTGGGAGCTCTGAAACAGGTCAGTGGAGGAGTACGGGATGGGAGAGTAATTTGATGCTCTGAGTGTCCAGAAGAGATCCTGCTAGAAATACCCGCCTGACACTGCTTGAGATAAAGCAGGGGAGGTGGGTTCACTTTAGCTTATCGGACACATTTCCTCTAGAGAGATCTCCATCAGCTCAGGGAGGAAACTACTGAATTTTTGTCTTTTGGTGGCTTTTTTCCTTTTGAAATTTTTCAAGGGGAACAAAGACGGTCAGGAAAAAAATGTTTCACTTGGTCCTTACTTTGTTGGTGAGAAAGTTTTAGGTTGGAAAGTTTCTATCTCTGTTTTGTTTTATTACTAGGAAATCAATTTTTTTTCCCCCAATTAAGATGAAGTAAAAAATACTGCCTGGAGAACAAGGTGGAAAAGAAATTTTTAAGCTGGAGAAGAGCAAGTGACACACTTGGAAAGCTGTATTTTTCATAATTATGAAATGGAGACAAAGTGAAGCACAAACACAACGTGGGAATTTCACCCGCTACTTCAAAGCTAATTTAATGAAATTTCATTTTTCAGGGACAGAAGCAGCTTGTCCAGATCCCTATCCTCAGGACCCGATCATCTGCCTCCTGCTCTGACTCTGCCCATGCTGGGGTGGTACAAAAGGACATTTTGGATGCCTTCATCCTGTGAAGACCCATAGGGGCTTTGCTTGGCCTCGCCTGCTGTGCAAACTGCTTCACTCCTTGCCTCTGCTGTCATCAGTCCTTGCTGGGCAGGTTTTGGGCGCTCAGAGCTGCCCTGCCACCCCGCAGTCTGCAGGAGAGAAGTGGCTACCGGCCTGATCCTCTTCCCCAGGGCCACACCCAGGCACTGGGGCTCCTCAGCAGGCACCTCTCCCTCAGGCCATCTTCTCTGGGGAGCTAGGCACCCTCATCTCCCCCACCTTCCAGTACCAGATGTGCAGGTAGCAGGGCACGTGAGCAGGATGCTGCAGTGCCAGGCAGGATTTCTGCTCACCTGGCATGAGCCCAGGGAGCTGTCGTCTCGCCACTGCCGTGCTGCTAAGCATCAGGCATCCAGCATCACTGCCCCAAAACACAGCAGCAGCTTCAGAGGATCCACCTGGCAAGCTGCAATTGTGAGCAAACACGTCATGGTGCACCAGTGTCTCATAAACACTTCTGCAAGGCTGTGAGCACATTAAATACCAGCTTTGGTACAGCATTGTGCAGGGACCAGACCCTGGGGAGCACCAGCCAGCCTTCAGGAGCTGGAAGTGCCTTCCCAGCTCCTTTTATCATGGATTTTGAAAATGTGCCACTTGCTAATGTGTTGCAAGTGCCCTTTTGTGCCTTTGCCCTGGAAATGCAGCTTTGGGACAATGCTCTCCCCACTGATATAAGATAAACCACTTTAATCCATTTTCCTTCAATTTTTTCACCAATTTGCTGATCTGATTTGGTGAAGAGACTTCTCCAGCCTGCCAGGTTTCCTTCTCTTATTTTCAGCTCTGTGTTAACCTGTCCCAATCATTGCTAAATATGAGGTTTGTGTTTGCTGGTAGGCAGGGCATTTCCCCATGGCCTTGGTGCTGAGGACCATGATGGCATCAGGAGTTCCTGTGGGGAATGGGCTGGGAAAACAGGCACGGGTCAGGCAGAACAGCCTGGAGAGAGGTGTCAGCACTGCAGCCATTGCTGGGGTGTGAGCAGGGCTGGGATGTGCTGGTCTGATGGTGGCCTGGGCCCTTTGCCAGCCTGGCAGCAACATTGGGCCCTTGGAAAGTGAAGCTTCTGGGATCTCAGTGATCAGCAGTGCTGGATGTGTGGCCTGGGTGGGTTGTGCATTAAGGAGCTGATTGGGGTGGTGATGGATGGGCAAGGTGTTTGGGGCTCATTAATTTGCTGGCAGGGATCAGCTTGTCACATCCTGTAATGTAATCAAAGTGGGAACACGTCTCACTCAGGGAGCACAAGGAGCATTCAGTCCAGAGGCAGAGCACTGCCTTGCAGCATCCTCCAGCTGACAAAAAAATGCCACTGCTGTGGGGGTTTAGTTCTGCTAAATGCTGGGCATGGCTCTGTAACCCTCAGCAGGGGCACTGCTCCCATTTGGCTGATTTCTCTTGGCTGCCCAGCAAAAGGTGGCTATAGAGGGGATGTTAGAGCTTAGCTTAGTGGTGCCTTGAAACCCCACCATCCCTGGATTGCAGGTGTCCTGGGAAGCCTCTGCCCTCTGGAAGTCTGGATTGGCTGAACGACAGACCACAGCACTGGCTGCAGTCGTTCTTCCTTCCACTCCTGTCACTGCATCCAGCTGTGGGGCTTGCTGGGATCCCAAGAGCAGGGTCTCACTTCTTGGACAGGGGCAATTTCCCAGGTCCAGAGGTACTGTGGGTGCATTCAGGCTTGCAGGAGTGTGTGACAGGTTACAGACAGCAATCATGCAGCTGGAGGATGCTGTGGAACAGGGCTGCAGTGGGAGGTCAGGACAGATGAGCTGGTGCTCCCTCCCAGCTTGAAACTCCCCAAATCCCCAACCTCCTCTCCAAGAAGCTCTACTTCCTGTCATCCAAAGCACCGGGAGAGCACGGAAGCCAAAAGATTTAAAAAAAGAAAAAGGCCCCTGTGGTGACAAACATGCTCAGCATGGCTGTGAGCCAAGGCACCGCTCACCCACCCAGGGGACAAGCTCAGGGGGACACACACAGCCCCTCCAGCCTGGCCTAGGGCAGGGGGGAGGTTGTTTTTCCGGCTGCAGCATTGTTCTTCAGGACCTGAATAAACACCCAGCCTGGGGCACCCAGGCAAAGAGCACGCTTCCCTCCCAGTGCCTGGAGTCCTCAAGGAAACCCCTTTGTCTCTGCTTTTGGCTGACCCTTGGAAAACACCTCCACTCCTCACAGCCAGCAGTGCCTGCACCAGCACCTCGGGTCCCTTGCTGATGGAGAGGGTGGGACAGGACTGTTCTCCAGCTCCTGTGCAGACATCTGGTACTTGGTTTCCTCTGAGAGCCTCCAGATCTCTCATCTGCTTCTTCAGAGCCTAAACCCAGCACACGTGTGGGTGTGCTTGAGAAGTACTTTAATTTACGCTTTTAATATGAATAATATTCAATAGTAATGATTTGATAACCATTTAGTTATTCATGCAGCTTGTTTGCTTCTATTGATTACTTTGGTTTGATGTTACTTGCAGAAAGCAAGGAGCTGAGGTCAGGCTCAGCTGCACCACAGTGAGCTGCAGCATCCCGAATAACGGGAGAGATGCTCACTGGTGGCTGTCCCCAGGTGGGACAGGGCTGGGAAAATGCCACTCTCTGGGCTCACGCAGGCAGACAAGGTTTGAAAGCTACTGGTTTTGTGGCCAGCTGCAACTGGGGAGCTATGGCTGGCCTACTGATCTGTACCTCTCTGCTTCGGGGGAATTTTCTGTCTCTGAGTCCACCCGTTAGCCATCCTGGGATCCATCAGGCTTTCCTGTCCTGGGCATGCTAGCAGCAGAGAGGGCACTGGCAGCAGGGAGCTGGCTGTTTGTGTTGGGCATGGAGCCTGGAGCTGGCACATTCCTGAGCTCAGCACAGGGCTCTGGCTTTGCCTGATGAAGCTCTCATAGGTGCAGCAGCATCTGATGGGCTCAGGACAGGTCCTGAGCCACTCTGAAAGGGCAATGGCACCAGGACACTGCAATGTCCAGAGTCAATGCTGTTCTACAGGGCAGCAAAAGCCAGCTCTAGGGGCACCAGCAAGCAGGATCTGCCAGGACAGGTGTGATGTCAGGGATGGAATTTTCCCATGCCATTCACGACTTTCAGCCTAGGCATGTCAGAGCTTGGAACCATGTGTGCCCCTCATTTCATCCCCTGCTGAATCAGATCTTGCCCCTTTGCAGGAAAGAGCTGCTGCCTGCCCAGCCTGCTTTTCTGTGTGTCACTGGTATCACCCAGAGAAGGCAACACACTCCTCCATGGCACGGGAGTCGAGGAGTGCAGGCTCATGGCCAGGGAGCAGCTTAGGAGCCCATTTTTGTACCTATTATCCAAAGCACTGAAAGGGCTGCAGATGAACTAAGTGAGAGACTAAGTAAATAAAGGATTGACCTTCCACCCCAGGGGCCAGAGGGCAGCTACAAACTAGTGCTAATGTGAAATAGAGAGCTAAACTTCGCAGACTCTGGAGGAATTTACCCTGGAAGCATCAAAGAAGGCAGAGGACTCATGTATCACCCTGTCTGCATCAACATGGGGATGATGGCCCTGCCACCCAGAGGACCAAGCTCTGGCCAGCGGCTCTGGGAGGGACTCGGTGTCAGTTCAAGGGCTGAAGCAGGAAAGGTCTACAGGGAAATCCCTGACTTAGATGCCTGGGGCTGCTCACACTTCCAGCGTGATGCCCTGTGGGCAGCTCGGCACAAGCGATTTGTTGAGCATCCCCCAGTGTCCTGAGCAGGCACCACGGGGCTGCTGGGTGCCGTGCAGGGGGATGGGCCTGGGAGCTGGGGCTTTTATCTCAACCTGTGGGTACTGGGACTGGGGACCACTGGGAGAGCTTGGGCTTTGCAGTACAGAGTTTTTAAAGGACTTCCTAAATAGGGGTCGCAGATAAATGTCTCAGGCTGGGCAGCCAGCATGCCCGGTTACTTTTGACCATTTGCAAAGGGACACACGGGGAGTCACATGAGAGAGGCAGAAGACCACAGGGGATTGGGCGGGTCAATAGGAGTTGGCAGATGGACATGGCCACTGGAGAAAGGAAAAAAACAAGCAGATAAAGGTGAGAGCTGGAGATCACCAGAGGAGAGCTTCGATGGGGATATTTTGACTGAGGTATTCCAGCTGAGGGAAGTTGAACCAGAGAGTGGTTTCTGTTATTGCTTTTCTTGCTCTTGTCTTGTCTCAAGGAAAGAGGTGAGGCTCTGCCTGTTGTTAACAGCTGGAGATGCATGGGCTGGCACAGAGCACTTCTGACAAACCTACAGGATCCCCAAATACTCCTAGTCAGGCACTAATTCATCCACAGGATCATGGCAAGGTGCACAAATCTGCCTAGGCCTGTTGCATTGTGAAAGTCTGTGAGTGATTTGCACCGTAGCAGTACCCCATACCAGTGCGCGTGTTATCTACAGAACAACCGGGTCTTTTGGGCTGCTTTCAGCTCCATTTGCTGTTTTAATAGGTGCCCAAAATTGCTGTTCCTCCCTTGCCACTGATGCCATAGTACTGTGCTTGCCTTTACCTTGGCAAAAAAAAAAAAAAAAAAAAATTTAAAAAAACCAAACAAATAAACAAAAAAACCCCAAACCCCCAAACCGAAACAAAACAAAAAAAAGAATCCCAAATCCCCCAAAGCACCCCGTTAAGAACTTCCACATCTCATTGAGCTGTTATTAATAGGGGGATTGTCTGGTGTCACAGCACAGGCATAAAATACATTATCACATAATCTTATTTAGCAAACACTCGTGTTGCTTCGCCCTTGGTAATTGCATTTGGGAGATGCAATATTTATGAAAGGGGAGAAGGAAATGTCTTGACTCATCTCCTCTGAGCAGTAAAAGTCCTGGGAAAAAGGGGGGGAAAATACGCTGGGGGGATGAAGGGGATGTCAAAACTGCTGTTTCCTTTGCAGCAGGTTCAGTGCCCTGTCAGAACTTCAGCTTTGCCGCGGAGCTGCTCCTGGAACCGAGCGAAGCTGAGAAATGGGTCCGGGTTTTGCACTACGCTGTGTCGGACCCCAGAGCTTTCCCAGGATCTCTCTGCAAATCCTGATGCAATCTGACTCACTGCCTTGCGTTAGCTCTTATTTCTGGTTGGACTTGAGAGGCTCTTTGGTGAGACTGCACTCGGGGTTCGGCTCCAAGGATGCTCCCCACTCAACGGGAAGATGGATCAGGATTTCTCCTCGGACTGAAATCCCCCCAGCCAGTCCCGCATTTCTGTGTCTGACCTCACAGTCTGAAGTCAGGAGCTGAGGAGAGCAATTTCGCCCGCGGTACAGCATCCCGACCCGGGGAGCTCAGATATGTGTGGGCACCTTTCCCTCCATCTCTGAAGCCTCAGCTCCCACCACTTGCAGATTTGGGGAAAATTTGCGGCAGACAATGAGCTGCTGGATGTTATCCCTGTTTCGCATGTTTAAGGGCATGCTTAAGCGAAAAGGAGAAAGCTATCTTGGAAGATTATATAATGCCTCGGACAGCTCCATTCCATCGGAGCGCTGACTATTTGTCCCCAGAAATCACAGCTCATTTCCCCACCTACAACCACCCACGTCCCTTCGTACCCCCAGTGTCCGTGGTTGACCTTGACCGGCCAGCGAGGCACTGTGGGCTCTTCTGGGGTCCCGGAAGCTCCCGCTCCGGAAAGTCGTGGAGGGAGCAATAACTCAAAATAGCGACTTTCAGCAAACCCCGACCATGTCGGCACTGGCAATTCGAAGCCATTGGTGATGCGCAGGGAACCGGGAAACTGATGTCACCTACTCTCCTTCCCGGTTTATGTTTACACACCGTGTTTAATGTTTGTTTTCTGTCGTGCTCTCTCTAAGCTGATTTTCGGGATTCCGCCTGGGCAGCTAAAAACATCCGCAAAACCTTTGGGGTGGAGCCGGCTCTGACTTCTCCCCGTGGTCGCTTGGTGAATCGAGAGGCTGTAGCAGTGGCTATTACAACGAATTACAGGTGGAAAATACACTTAATACGAAAGTGAAAACTGGAAATAATTGATTAAATTCACAAGTGTGGAGATCGTTCTTTGTGTCAATGGCCGATCGTGTTTAAATACAGATAATCCTTTGCGCTACCCATCCCCGGGCTTCGGTGCCCGGGCGGAACTCGCTGGGTGTTTTACCCGCGGGGAACGGGTTGTGCCACGAGGGGAGCCTTAGGGTTTGGAAACTCCCATGATTTCCTATCTCTAGATCACTTCCCCCGTTTTATGCCATGGCTAATACCTCTGCTGCAAACAGCAATTGCTGCGGCAAGATTTTAAGTGTCCTGTCAGAATTCGTATGTATTCTTAAACGTCATCAAGGAGTTTAGGTGCAAAAATCAGTTAAATGGTGAGCAGGGTAGTCGTTTGCTAGGAAACTTTCCCCTGACAACTGTTAATAAAAAAAAAAAAAGTTTCAAAATGTCCTAAAATAAATTGTACAAAACTTCACAAATGTTAACGTCGGTTATATACAACATGTAAATATCAAGGAAAAATCCTTAGGTCAAAAATTATTATAAGTCATATTCGGTAGTGCTAGAGTTTGCCGGTACTTTTCTTAGGAACAAATATATTTTTCTGTTTATTTACAGATCAGATATTTCAGCCCATATACGAATCTCTCGTAAAAAGACAAGCGTAAATAAGGAAAAGCGCCTGAACCTGTCGGAGTCCCTTGACTTCGGGGACCGAAGGGACTCCCGGGCAGGGCAAGGACTCGTCTCCGCAGCCGCCCACCTGTACGGCAGCTGCCTGCGGGGAACGGGGCAGACCCCCCTGCCCGGCCCTCCTCTCCAAAGGCTAATGCAAACAGCAGCAAATTAGATTTAAGTTTACCCATTGGTTCTGCCATAATTTTTATTTGCTTTTTGCGTGCTAATTGACCTCGGGGAGGGGAAAAGAGGGAGGAAATAAACAAACAAACGCGAGGATTTACCGAGGAGGGTTTTGAGGTTTTTAGAGGTAAGCCCGTAACAATGTTTGCAATAATTAAGACCATTATTATCGGATTTTCTCATTCATCAGTGAAAGCTACTCTGTTAGCGGAGCCGGCAGGGCGGGTCGCTTCCCGCCTGCCCGGCGTTGGGAGCTGCCTGTGCCCCTGCCCCCGAGGGCGGCTTTTAAGATGGGAGGGCCTCGGAGGGGAGAGACACAAATCTGTTGGCAAAACAGGACTTTGTCTGATGGGGAAAAGGCCTGAGGCTCGGGGCGGGTGGGAGACAAAGCGGCCGCCGCTTCCCCGGGAGCGAACAAACAGGGCAGCTGCCGGCAGTCGAGGCCGGCGGCGGTGAGCAGCCCCTGTGGATGCGGGGCAACCGCAGGATCGGGCCATATCACGACCGCCGTCCTCTACGTCGCGACAGGCCTGGCTGTCGCCGGGGTCAGAGTTTCTCGGAGCGGGGGAGACCCACGGGGAGGCGGCAGGGGGGCGCGGGTGGCCAGCCCACGTCTGCTCCCTTGCTGCCACGGACAGTGTAATTAAACTGTGAGTTAATAACGGGGCAGAGCCCCCTGTGTCCCCCACTGCCGTCGATGCCCTCGGGGGTGGCGGCCAGACGCCGTTCATTACAGAGGGGCTGGTGCGGGGCGGGTGGCCAAGGGGACGGGGCTAATGGGATTACACGCATTTCTGCACGGTGGAGAGAGGGGCTGGTGCCGCAGGACCAATAATTTATTGGCAGATGCTCCTCCGGCAACCGGCGACATTGAATATTCATGGGGCGCCGGCGGGCACGGCGGGCCCCACCGGCCACAACCCCATTTCCTCCCCTCTCGCGGGTACCCCCGTCTGGGGAGGGTCCGTAAGGACGAGAGACCCCCGGCCTGTTGCATGGAGCTGGTCAGTACCAGGGCAACGAGAGGTGGGAGGCAGACGAAAGGTGCAGATCCCTTCGGGGCTCCACGGCTCCCGCGCTGCTTGCGCCCACAGGTGCGAGGAGTTGTCACCCTGCTCTTCCCTCTGCTGAACGCATTTTCTCCAGGAAGCCAGCAGCTACAAGGGAGCGAGGGGGCAGTTTGCGGGCTGCTCTAAATACTTATTTTTGGTAGATAGCTACTGCCCCGGGAGATGGCGTTGACAGAGCGCGGAGCCGGCCCCGCCGCTCCTTCCCCGCCGTCTTAACTCGTAACCCCTCGGTCGTTTGTAACCATAAAGGGGAGAAATATCGTTGCGGGCGAAGTTCGTGCGATGCTGCGGCTCCCGCTGCGCCGGGCACTTTATACTCATTAAGTGCAGCGGCGCTAAGTCATTACTGTAATAAGGAGTTATGCTGAATGCACGGGGCCACGTTTCCAAAGCCATAAATTACAACTGTCAGTGCGTATTCGAGGGATCAACAGAGCTGGGACTAATTATTTACAGCGTGCTTTATAGAGCAATTAAAAATTCCCCAAATGGTGTTAATTGCTTTTAACGCTCAGGAAGCGCAGGCCGCCCTTCCCGCGGACCCTGAGCCGGGGAAAAGCCGCCGCCGTCCGTGCGGGCTCGGGCTCGGTGGGAACTGCGGAAAACGAGATTTCCCGTTGGGAAGCCCACACCTCCGCGGGAACCCGGCTGGCTGGTGCGGGGGGCGTCCTGCTTCGCTATCGGCGTCTGTCACGACACTTGCGGCATAACTTAGTGCGGACGGCAGCGCTGAGGGTTAGAGCCCCGACGGCAGCGGACACCGCGGTCCCCGGTCCAGGGAGAGGCGAGAGACGCCCGACGGGGCCGTCTTGGCCCCGGAGCTCTCCCGCCTGCCCCCGTGCGCAGCCCGGGCCCGCACGGCCCCGCCTGGGCACCGCCGCCTCCGCCGTAATGGATTTCACAGGGGCCGCGACGGGAGAGAAAGAGCTGCGGGAGGTGATGGACGCGCAGAAGGATGGATAATACCCGAGCTGGGGGAGGCCCCGGCGCAACGAAGCGAGGGAGGGAAGGAGTCGGGGTCCACCCTTCTGCTGTGGGGGAGTTTGTCGACGCGCACCTGCCCGCGGCAGAGTCGCTCACTCTCCTTTCAGAAGTACAGAGGATTTTATAGGTTCTAGAAAGCACTGCTCGAAGGGCAGTTTTCGGACCGAGCCCGATGGGCTTTGCTGGGGTCTTGCCAAGGTCCCAGACATACCACTTTTGTCCGCCGTCCCCTCAGGAGGGCTTATATTTCGCAGCGGTGTCCCGGCCAGCAGCTGCGAGGCAGAGAGGCAGCTTGCGATGCCAAACTCCCGGGAGCCCCGAGCTGCTAAGGAGCTCAGGGGCCAAGGGGAGCCCTGGCAAGACAGTAAGGCAGAAGAAAAGGGGAATGGAGGGTGGAGGTCAGGCCCTGGCTGGGCTGCTCCTCTCCGCTAGCAGGAGGCAGATGCACACGATCAATGACAGAACCTGAGAAAGGATCCCTGGGCACTTCGTGGGGAGGGAGAGCCTTATGTATCAGGAAGAGCCCTCATCTCAGTTGTCATTTCCTAGCATGGATATACTGGCCCCTCAACCCTCATCTGGGGCAGGATTGAAACACCATTTTGGAAATGAGCTTGTCCCAGCAGCTGTTTGGGGTAGGTAAAAGGGACAAAAGTTTCAAGGCCGGCAGGAATATGTATAGTGACTTTGGATACTTGAAGGAGCTGAGATGCTCTGGAGAAGTGGAGACCAAAGTCACTGGGCTTCCTTAATGTATGAATTTTGCAGCAACCTAGTGCACGTCAGCTCCTGCATTGGAGGCTTTTGCCTACCTCTAAGGAGGTCTGATCCGCCTTATTGGTGTTTCCTGCAAAATAGGATTTCTCTGTACAGAAGAGAAACCCTACTGCCCTAAGAAGCAGTTTGGGCGAACATCTGGGAATGTCTGTCTCCCTGAGCTCTGCCTAGAGTATAGTATCTGGATTATTTTTCTCAGGGTCTGACATTTAGTGTCCTAGCAAAGAGGGACGAATCCAGCCCTCAGCAAATGGGAGCATACTGACTGGGGATCCGAGAAGAGACAGCTGGGCTGGGGTACCTCTGACCCCCATGCCAGGCATCCATTTGTAGGATCACTGGATGCACCTCAAAGTGAGTGCTGATCCTTGTAAATTCTGCTGTTGGGATGTGAACCTGAAAGCACCAAGCCTTGACCCTGACGTGTCTTAGTGTGTGAGCTTGCAGCACTGCCTTTTCAGCCTCAGAATTAGGGAGGCAAAACCCATATATTATCTGCCAGCCCTAATGAGACAGGACATTTCCAGAACCTCGTGCTCTACAGTACTGCTCAAGCAACAGTCCTGGAGAGCCCAAGGGGAAACTGAGGCCGGGAGCAGTTCGAACTGGAACATCTGAACGAGGTGTTGCCCTGGAGCTTAGACATTCAGTGCCCGAACTTCCAATGCCAGGAATTGTGTGGCTTTCTCAAGGATGCAAGTGAAGTCTGTGGCTCGTGCAGGGAGTAAATCCTGAGGCTATGCATTACCCCCAAACCCATCAATAATTCCCATTGACTTCCAGAAATTTTTCCTGTCAGGACCTAGCCCTGCCTGCCCTTCTCCTTTGTCCTCACTGTGTGCTGGACAGAAGGAATTCTGACTTACCTGTAATCTGTCTCCTGGCAAGTTTTGTTGCCCCAAAGCCCCTACACTGGGCTTAAAAGCTGGGGGCTGTGACCGTCCCTAACCAGACTGGATCACTGGTGGTGACCTTGTGATTTCTCGAGGCCAGTCCCTCTGGGGCCTTCAGCATCTGCTCAGCCTGGGGGATCCCTGGTGCAGGGGAGGCCAAGGCTTTTCCCAGCATCAACTGGGGCCTTTGGGATGTGCAAGCAGCGTCAGGCAGCTGTGTAATTTACATGAGGGGGGGCAACTCCTGGGTCTCAGGACTTGGCAGCAGATCTGGGTCCCTCTGGATGTCAGAGCTCACTGATAGGGGACTCTGTGGCACTGTGCAGGACTGGCATGGCATGTTTTATTGCTTCCCTGAGGAGACAACCTGACATGCTCAGGGCAGGTGAGCAGGCTCTGCCCCACATCTGTGTGACAAGGGGCAGAAGAAGAGGCTCAGGTGTATCCTGAAGAAGGGCAAAGGCAGCTGCAGTCCTGTGGGACAAGAAGGCCCCCTGCCCGAGGGCAGCCTCCCAGCCCCGGCTGGCCCCAGCCCTCACTCCCTCCCTCCTCTCCCAGCTCCTCCTAACCACAAGGACTTTGGTTGATGGAGCTGGCGCCAGCGAGTTCCCTGAAGAGTTCAGAAGTCAAGAACTGAGGCAGGTACTGGGAGGGGGGGAAACCCGACCCCAGCGGGCAGGCAGGGCTGAGTGATGGTGGGGGCAGGCTGGCTGGGCACCCGCCGGGCATGGGCCGAGGGGCGGCTGTGGGTTGTGGCTGCCGCCCGCTGTCTCCACAGTCGTCCCGTATGAGACTGTGGTGGTGGGTGTGGTGACAGCGACGGGTCTTGGGTTATCACAGCAGGGTTGTGGCTTGGGTGAGGGTGTCAGGAACCCACAAGAAGTGGTGTGTCAGTGGGTGTGTGTCTGGGGGTGTCTGAATGCACGGGTACCGCGGTGTGCTGCTGCCTGCTGTGGGAATGACTGTGGGTGTGTGAATACATACAACTGTGACGGTGTGAATGAAAACATGTGTCAGAACTTGTGCGGGTGCAGGGGGGTTGTAGCTGACTGTGAGTGTGTGAGGATGTTTGAATAAGTGCACAAGTGTAGGTGTTTGTGCAAGAGAATGGGTAGGACTGGGAGCGTGGATGCCTTTGAGCTCATGAGGGTATTCATGAGTTTGTGTGCAACACTGTGAGCGTGAGGATGTGGATGGGATGATATTTCTGGTGACAAGTTACAAGGCGTACCTGAGTGTACAGGCGTGACTTTCTATGCCAGCTCGTTTGTTTTGCATGGGGGATACCCCCGAGCAGGCTGTCCTGTGGGATCCCCACTGTCCCTTGTGGGCACTAAACCACGGGCACGCTGAAGACGTGAAGGGCAGCCTTCACCCCAGCTGAGGAGGAGGGGGCCTGGAGGGCCGGTGCCAGCCAGGAGCGGGGAGGATAAGGCGGGCAGAGCACAAACCGCCGGGCAAAACCCTAATGCCGCAGCCGGGAGCGCTGGGTCGCGCTGGGCAGCGCCGGTCGGCAGCAGCGGGAGGCCGGATCCAAGAAGACAGCAGAGCCCCTGTCCCATCGGCAGCTCTGCCCCCGGCCCGGCTGCGCGGGGCAGGCACCGACGGGCCAGGGCCACAACAAATTTTACAGAAATTGCAATAGCGGCTTTCATTTTCATCTTGCTTTAAACTTTTAATTTTTTTTTTTTTTTAACGAAAACACTCATCTCCCCGCGGGCAGGAGCGGAAGGGGACGGCGGAGGCAAACGGCGGAGCCGGCAGTGGTGGATGCCCCTCAGCTCTCGCCCCGCCGAAGTGGCCGCTGCCCCGTGGGGCGCAGCTGGGGCCTGCCATCTTCCCGGGGGAATGAGCCCCTCCCCAGTTCTCCGGGGAGAGGTGTGCTTCAGGAACCCTTCGCCTCCTCCCATCACACCCCTTCCACGGGTCCGGGCACTTGTGGGGTGCCCTTCTCGGCGTCCCCGTGTCTCTGCTCTGGGGTCTGGTGATGCGAGAGCCGCCCCCTCTGCTACTGACTTTTGAAATTGAGAATACCCTTCCGGAACAAAGGGGCACGGCGGGTCTGGGACCCCACCAGAAGGGAATCCTCCGGCTTCAGCCCTCATTCGAGATTAGCGGCAGCCTGTGGGGATCGCGGCCTAGGCTTGCTTCTCCGGCGGGCTGGCAGCCAAGATCCCCCTTCCCAGCAGTCCGCGGCCACAAACTCCGCGACCAAACGTCCCCGCTCCGCCGCCTGGTATCAGCCACTATTTCACCCACCAGTGCCCTGCGCGCACCCAGTGCTCACTTTATAAGGCCGACATGGGCGGTGATTTTTTTTGCGGTGGGGTGAGGGTGCTAGGCGGGGGGGCTGGAGAAGGAGAAACTCCTCTTGTGTGCTCTTCTCTGCTGTCATTCACCGGGCTGCTCTCAGTATCCAACCAATGGAGAGTGAGGGCCTGCAGCAGTAGGCCCTGGGTAGGGTGATTGATGGGCAAGCGGGGCGGCGGGCGATCGCACTCACAATCCGCCGCGCTCCGCTCCGCGGGGCTCCCGGCTCCCCACCGCCCGCCGCGGCGAGGGGTCCCCGGGGCACCCGTGTGTGTGTGTGTGTGTGTGTGTGTCCGTACGTACGTGTGTGTGTCCTGGGTGAGAGGCTCCTGGCGTGTCTCGGTACCTGGGGGTGCTGGGTCTCGTCGGAGCGGGACGGGTGTGCGTGTCTGGACTGTCGCGTCTCCGCTCCTCGAAGCTGTTGGGTGTGTTTGGCGCGGTTGTGTCTCCAGTGTCTGTGTCCTGTGCCGCGCTGGGCACGGCTGTCGCGTCCCGGGCTGCGGGGGTGTTTCACTCTTGTACCTGGGCTGCGCATGGCTGTGCTGCCGTGTCTTCGTGCTGAGCGTGTGGCTGCCGTGTCCCGGCCTTGCGTGGCTCTGCTGGCGTTTCTTGGGGTGCTCGGCCGTCGTGCTATGGGACTGAGCGCGTAGCCGGCGTGTCCCGGCTGTGCGCGGCCCCGTTGCCGGTTTCGGGGCGGTGCGGAGCTGTGCTGCCCTGCTCGGGCGGAGGTCCGGCCCCGGTGCCCGAGCGGCGGCATGGAGCACCTCGGGGCTCACCACCTGCACCAAGGGCAAGCCGAGCCCATCAGCTTCGGCATCGACCAGATTCTCAACACGTCGGAGCCGGGCAGCTGCATGGTGTCGCACCCGCGGCTGCAAGATTCGGCGGACTACGGGCTGGGCTGCATCGTGGGCAGCGCCTATAACACGGTCACGGGTGGCTACGGGGCGAGCGGCGGCGCGGCCGGCGCCTACACCGGCACCTCCTGCAGCATGGGCGGCCTGCCCGGCTCCTACAACGTGAATATGGCGGTGAGCATGAACGGCAACACCTTGAGCTCGGCCGGCGGGGTGATCCGCGTCCCGGCCCATCGTCCCGTGGCCGGCGGCGTCCATCAGCCCCTCTCCGCCGCCGTGCCGGCAGTGAACGGCATGAACAGTCTCACGGGGCTCACCTTCCCCTGGATGGAGAGCAACAGGCGATACACAAAAGATAGGTTCACAGGTGAGTCGCGCCACCGGGACCCCGTTTCTCTCCCTGCTCTCGCTGCCCCGCTTCCTCTCACGCTGCCCGGCCTCGGCGCGGCAACCGGTGCCCACAGGGACACGCAGGATCCAGCCGGCGATGTCTCCGGCTGGGTGGAGAAAGCAGCCGGGATGGTCCTGGGATGTCGGTCCGGGAGGAGGCCAGAAGCAAGACGGGGTGGGAAATGAGGCGTATTCAGTCGCCCCTAAATGAGTTGTGTTTCCTTTTGTTTGTTTGTTTTGATACTTTCGTTGGTTCGATTGTTTGGGTTTTGATTGTTGTTTTAGTTCCTTTTTATTTGTTAATTTATTAGTTTGGTGTAGTTTTAAAAGAAATTTTTTTTTTCCTCGATGCGGCTCGGCAAAGGCGCACAAGGGGGAAAAGGGATGGTAAACTCCCCACACCACGTCCCGCAAGCCCCGGGCACGGCTGCCCAACCCCTGCCGCCCGAGCCAACACCCGGGGAAACTTCCTTTCAAAACCGAGAGTTATTTGGGAAGCACAGCCCAGCCGGCGGGAAGGCAGACCGGCGGCCTCGGCCCCGGCCTGCCCGGGAAGGCCGTCCCGTTGCCTTCCTTAGCCGGGCTGGCTTTCCCCGGCTGCGGGTTTCGGCTCAGCCTTTTTTCTCCACCAAAAGGGACTTTTTGCAGACCCGAGCAGAGCGAGGTTCGGGCTGGAGCGGCTTCCCGGCCTCGCCACCGTTTCCAGGTGTAGCTGGGCTCGTCTTTCGGCGCTTAACAAAGCGAAAACTCGAACAACGAAAAGAAATTAATAAAAAAGACGCAAACAAACAAACAAAAGGAACGAAATCGCAAACGGGAAAAATCAGCGCCCGAATCGGCCCCTCTTCCCGAGGGCGGAAACCGAGGCCCGATTTTTGAAAGTTCCCGTTTAATTTCGACCCGATGGCGTTTTGTTCGGGCACGACCGCGGGTGGACGAACGGGTTGTTCCCTGGCAAACACCTGACTGGATTTCACGCAATCTCTTCCTGGCTTAGACACAATGTGACTTTTCACTAATATTTTTTAATGGGGTTGGGAAAAAAAAACCCCTAACAAAACCATATATATATTTAAAACAAAACAACAACAAAAAAGGCAAACAAACAGAACAACAAATCGCAACTCCGGTTTCCAGTCCGGGACTTTACTTCCCGTGTACGAGGCGCCGGGGCCGATGGGGTTACCGCCGAGCCCAAACGAAATTATCCTGAGCCCGCTTGGCACGGAGCGCGGAGTCCCAGCCCGGCGCCAGGACCGGCTGCCGCTGCTGACCCCCCGTTCCCCGGCAGGCACTTGGCCGGGCAAGCGGCCGCCTTCCCCTCCGCCGGAGCCGAGCGGGGCCCGGCGGGTGCCCGCAGCACCCAGGAAAGGCCTCCGGGCCTTCGCGGTACCGGGGGCCGCCGCCGAGTTTTTGCAGCTCGTGCGTGGGTGTCGGCGGGGAAGCCGCGGCTTCGGAGCTGTGGGGGGGGTCCCCAGCCCAGCGGCCGGGAGCCGGAGCCCCTCTGCTGATGTGTCGCTGCTTGCTTCTTTGCCTCTCATCCCCCCTCCTCCCGTGTCCCCCCCAGTGGCCCTCTCACCCTTCACTGTAACACGCCGTATAGGTCACCCCTACCAGAACCGCACGCCCCCCAAGAAGAAGAAGCCGCGCACCTCCTTCACCCGCCTGCAGATTTGCGAGCTGGAGAAGCGCTTCCATCGGCAGAAATACCTGGCCTCGGCCGAGCGCGCTGCCCTGGCCAAGGCCCTCAAGATGACGGACGCCCAGGTGAAGACCTGGTTCCAGAACCGGCGCACCAAGTGGAGGTGAGGGACCGAGGGTCTCGGTGGACCGGGGGGGACAGACCTGGCTGCCGTCTCCTCTGCCAGGAGCACTGGTGGTTGCACAGAGGCGTGCAAGCCTCGTGTGAGTGTGTGAATGTGAACGTGCGTGTACACGTGCGTGTGCATGCACAGCGGTGTGTGTGTGTGCATGGGGTGTGCGCACACCTGCGGGCGTGTGTGCAAGCAGGACACGCGTGCAGAACTGCACGGTCAGTGTGAAGGCCACGCGTGCCCGTGTGTGCCCGCACGCAGTGTGCGTGTGAGTGTGTGAGCATGCAGGGGGGTGTGAGCGCCAAACACAGCCCCGCGAGCGCGGTGTGGTGCAGGCCATGCGCGTGTATTCCATGGTGCCTGCACACCGGATCTGCGTGCAAAAAGGTGCGCGTGTGTGCCACGGGGGTGGACGTGTGTGTGCACACACGCGTGCCGTGGATGCACTCAGTGTCACCAGTGGGTGCGGAAGCTCCCGCGCCTCTGTCCGCGGCTGCGGCGTGTGGGAGCCCCCGGCCCAGGGCTGTCGGAGTACCGGGCTCTGCACAGCGCGGAGATTTTCGTCCCCGCGGGGTCCGCGGCTCCTCCTTGCCCAAACGCTTTCTTTTTGTTCTGCTGCCGGGCGTGCCGGTAAAGCCGGAGAGAAAAAGAAGGTCGGGCTCACACGGACCCTCCAGGTCTCCATCGCAGTGACCCTTCCTCTCCCAAGGTGCACCTTCCCGGGATGTTCCCGAGGGAAGTACCCCAGCCCTGAGAACATCCCCGCTCCCCCGTGGGGGCGGAAAGTGACGGGCAAGGGGGAGCTCCCTCAGCGAGCAGAGAAGGGTAGTGCTGCTGGGTGCAGAGCACTGGGTGCTGGAGAGCAGGCAGGCAGCAGATTCTTCAAAATGGGGGTAAAGGGCTTCCCCAGAGTCTTTGCAAGGGGTAATAGAGCAGTGATTGCCTGAGATGCCGGGCTTGGGTAAGAAATAGGGGACAAAGAACTTGAAACCAAGAGGGTGTGTGAATCCTCAATTCCAGGGAGTTCTTCCCTAGAAAGCCCATGGAAGAGCAATTCCCCAAGTGTTAGGAAGTCTCTATTTGGAGCAATTTCTGTTGGCCAGGAGCAGAATCCTGGAGGAGGAACAGTTCTGCTGTGGCCTGCAAAACGGGGTCAGCTGTGTCTTCTAACCAGGTTTCCTAAGGAAGTGAGGCAAATCCATCTGTCAATACTCTTTGCGTCTGTTGGCTAAATTCAGCCTCTGTTGGCAGAGGTGCAGAGGATACAAACCTATTCATGTGTTTTACAAAAAATAGCTGGGTAAAGAGAAACAAAATCCTGCTTCTGCCCAAGGGAAAGGCTGCAGCCAGACCTCAGCTGTAATATTAGACATGGGAGAATCTCTGGCCTGATTTAGAGGGACCCAGGTATGTAGGTTCTGCTTGTATGCATCTGTGCCTGCTGGGTATTGCGATGGAGATGTGGGTGCCCCCAGCACACCCAACTTGCTGCCTCAGGCCCCTGCTCTGGGCAGTGGGCTCTGAGTAGTTCCTGGAGCACTGGGAGCTGGAAGGAGCGGCTGCAGGCTCAGCTTGAATGAGGCAGTGGGAAATATCCAAGAAAAGATAGTTGCTATAAGCCCTCTGAGTGATTCAACTGCTTAAATGCAGAATGGGGGGAAGAGTCGTGTCCCTTCTCCTTGCCTGGTTGTCTCTGCTGGAGTGAGGTGGCTATGTGATCCCCTCCTCAGATTTGTGCTCTTCCTTTACACACAGCTCTTTCCAGGCAGATATGAACCTGGGAATCCCATTCTGATATGAACCCATGACTAGACCAGCTGCTTGCCGCAGGGAGATACTTGGGAGCAATGTGCTCATAGCCATGGTGCTCCTGATCACCCTGGACTCGAGGCTCCCTCCCTCCTCCTGGAGCATCTCCTCATTGTGCAGGGAGACATTAAATATTCATTGAGGCAGGGACCGAGCTGCTCCCCAGGCTGCACGAGGATGCTGGTGCTGCTCTGAGCCCCCTCTTCCTGGGATGTCTGATGTGAGATGTTGACACAGTGATTAGAACAGGGACTGAGCCCTGAACTACCTGCTCCCAGGAGGGAACACTGGCCACGTGTCTGGAGGCTTGGGTGCCCAGAGGGCCATTGCTGGCATCCAGGCCCTGGCCTGCTTCCCCACTGGGAGCCAGGGACCCCCTGCCCTGTGCTCTGAGATGTCACTGTGGAGATCAGAGCTGCCATTTCCAATTCCCACGGCCAAAGGAGATGAGACATCTCACATCCCCCTGAGTTGCTAAATTAAAAAGCTGCCATTTCCTGTGTCACTGGTCCACTGAAGCTGCTGAGAGAATGTCAGCTGGGCCTGGGGGTATGAAGGAGGGAGAGGATGCTTTGGGAATCATCCTGGGACTAGTACCGTGAGCTGCTCCCCAGTGTTCCCAGCAGCATCAATAAAAGTGCCGGGTGAAGCAGAGGTGACTGCAAGCTGCAGACTTTCGACTGACCTGCCATCCAAGCAAGCAAGAGTGGGATTTTCATTGTGGGTATAAGAGCACTCAGGCTTTTTCTACCCATCCCATTCTCTGGTCTCAGGCAGCCCAGAGATAGGGCCCTACCAACACTGGAAAGGACCCCTTCTGACCCCCTAACACCTACATCTGGTGTCATACCAGACAGACACATGTCCAAACTCTTCATAAAAACATTGTCGTTCACCCTTTCCAGATAGTATATTCTGTGCTTTGATTTTTCTTACTGCTAAAAAATGTGTTTCTAGTGTTTAGCTGAAATTTTGCTGCCTGCCATGGGAATGTTTTTGCCTTCATCCAAGCTCTCAGCAGCTGGCCCCCACAGCCTGGCAGACGAGATGGCAAACCTGGATGCTGGAAGTGGATGTCCAGGGTGGCACTGCCCCTCTCCCAGCTGTGTGACACTGCCAGTCACTGTCTCACCTCATCCTACTCCATGCTTCTTACTGGGACCTTGCATGCTTGGCTCTTGCTGTCAGACACAGAGTATGTTTTTAGGGGGTTGCAGCTTTTGCAACACTGTTGTGTTACACTTTGGGTGTTTTGTCTCTGCTCGGTTTTTTTTCCCTTGGGCAGAGAACAACCCAGAGCTATGGGCTGCTCCCAGCTCTCTTTGATCAGAGCAATTTTTGCTGAGGCCAGTAAGACAAACAGACCCGGTCCCCAGTTTATGGGATTTACTGGCCATTTGTGAAGGGGATGTGAGACCATGCCATTGCAAGGCACCCTGTTTTCCTACTCCTGCCCTCCCTCATCATGAGCACCCAGCACAACTTAATCTCTCTGGAGATACCCTTCCTTTGCTTCCCCAGGCCCCCTAATGGCTCCCTCTCTCCTAGGAGGCAGACAGCGGAGGAGCGGGAGGCCGAGCGGCAGCAAGCAAACCGCATCCTCATGCAGTTGCAGCAGGAAGCTTTCCAAAAAACCATCAACCAGCCCATCCAAGCCGACCCCATCTGTGTCCACAACTCCTCTCTCTTCGCCCTCCAGAATCTCCAGCCTTGGTCTGATGACTCCACCAAGATCACCAGTGTCACCACTGTCGCCTCTGCTTGTGAATAAGTCTGGCACCCAGTGGTGGCACGTACACCTTCGACCAGCGGGGCTGTACCCAGGGGGACACGTGGCATCCTTGGTGGGACATGTAGCAACTCTGTTTCTCCCCAGGGAGAGCTGGAACCCCCTGATCCTCTGGCCACATGCATCCTACATGTCCAGCTGGGGAAACCCTCCACAAGGACCCAGAAGAAGGGAAGCCACCCCAAAAACTCTCCCCAGCCATGGAGCTGCTGGAGCAGCAATGCTGTCTCACCTCCCCCCAACCCCTTTGTTCTCTTGAAAGTCTCCAGTGTCGACCCTGAACTTGCTGATGTGCTGCCAGACAAAAGCCCAGCCCTGACAGACACAGCCGCCGGCGTTCATCCAGCTGGGGGACGGGAAAACTTCCTTAGGATTCTACTGGCGGCAGTGCAAAGTCTATGGTCATCCTTCTATATGAATATATATATATATTCATATATATATGTATGTATGTATATGTATATATATTTATGTATGTTTTGAACTGGTGGCTTGAAAGAAAAGGAGGAGACTTCCTGGGAAGCACGTCTCTGCTGCGAGATCTCTCGGGTTGTCTGCACCGGAGACGTTCGGGGATGCAACAAATGGAGGAAACAGCAGCAATTTCTGCTTGTGCCAGATGGGAACCCTTCAGATCTCACCTCACCGTCTCTCCTCCCCTTTTTCATTAATTTTTTCTTGTGAGGGGGGAACAAGAGAAGGATCTGACAGACTCCTGAGGATGGTAAATATGATATCTCAATTGTAGGAAGAGCCCAAACAGTCCCTGGCTGCCACGGACTCTGTGCCCATCAGCGTGTATTTTAATAACAAGAAGACCTGCGTGGCAGTTTGCGGGGGTAATGCAGTTTCTTTCCATGGAATATTTCCATATAATTTGCAAAATGTTGTCCAATGCTTTATTTTATCAGTTTCCCATTAGAAGGCAGTTCCTGACAGCAAAAAATCGATTTCACTCTCAGCCGTTTAACTTAGTTGTTCTTTTAATTGTACCAAGAGAATGAGACACAATTAAACAAAGCACTTCTAGCAAACACCAGGAATATATAGATATATATATATATAAACAGTATATATTTTTCAGTTACTTTTAATCTAAAACAGCACTGCAAATTTAAGCAGTTAGTACAAACAAGCAACCAGAAAACCTATTTTCAGTGAGATTTTTGAAGGCATTCGTTTATTTGCTTTTGTTTGTTGTTTTCTTTTTTTTAAGTTATGCACTTACAAGGTGTTTCATGTGTATTCATTTTATAAAGTGCTTGTGTAATTTATGTGGAAACGAAAAAGAAAATAAAAAAATCTCCAGGGTACTGAATAAATCATTTAAAGCCTTGCTGTTCCCTGTCTATTAGTTCCCCAAGAGGAGACAGCATATCACAACTACTGCTGAAGCCTGTGCTATTTTTTTAAAAAAATGAAAATAGAGTTAGCTTTTCCATTTGACTTTGCTCAGGTCCACTTGGCTTTGGAAGCTCCAGGTGTAATATGCTGTGTTTTAATCCCTGGTCCTATGAATATTTTCAGGCTTCAACCAAGCAGTGCATTTAGCACTTGCTTTAATCGAAGCCTTTCTGGGAAGGGGGGGGGCTTGCTGAGGGTGGCAGGAACTGTGCAGGGGCTTAGCCTCAAACTTATGCGGAATAATTTATTGAATAAGACCTTGGAGTGAGGTCTCACCTGGGCTGAGGCAGGTCTACGGATATTTGTGTCTGAAACTGAATGTGGAAAGCGGAATTTGAATATAAAGAAATGTGCAAGAGTACATTTTAGAGACAATCTCACAGGGGATTGTTCTGGGGACACTGTTTTCTGTTCATACTCAGCCTTGCTGCAGGACATCATCCCCAGCTCGGCAAGCCCTTCTCAGAGGAAAAATCAAGTGGGTGGGAAAACTCGCATCAGCTTCCTTGGGGGAGACTCCCAGCCCTGTGGCTGGCTTCAGCCTGGGGTTTCCTTCCAGCACCGGGAATTACTGAGTAAAGGATGTTGGAGGATACGACTGAAAAGGGCAGGCAGCCATGGGCAGTGGCAGGGACCCCCTGACATGGCCCTGGGGTCCAGGCTGCCTGTGGGACATCTGCAACAAAATACCCCAAGCCTTTGATACCTGGTGGTTGATAGTGCTCTGGGAGGCTGGGTGCTCTGGGTGCAGCATTGTTGGGGAGTTTGTTACGGGAGCATATGGATAGCCTGCTTCATCCAAATCTGCTATTATAGGGCTGGGCTGAGGATTTATGGTGCTGCAGGATTTTCCCATTCTGCAGTCCAATGTGTACAAGAACACAGAGAAACATCTGCAGCAATGGAGACAAGAAGCCAAAAAATAAAAAAGATTAAACACAGGAAAATTCGGACAACATTCATTTTTGGAGATATATTTAAAAGATGTTGATTGCTACCAGAAAACTACTAAAATAAAATAACTTGTATTTTTTCCAACATAAATTTCAGGGAAGTCTTTCATTTGAATTCTGTTTCATACTACAGACAGATTTTTGATTCTGATTAAGCTAATTATTTAACACACACTCAACTTTGTCTACAAAGATAAACTTCTTCAGGAGGCATGGCTGTGTACAAATCTTTAATGGTTTACAGTTCGTTACAGTGTATGTTTTTGTTCTCAGGGTTTCTGCACAGGAAAAAACACCCACCACAAAATAATAATAATAATAATAAAAAGGATGATAGGACTCACTGTTGATATTAAAACTGTTTTCTATTGTATTATTACAACACCTCAATATTGTAAAATTTAATTCTAAGACAGCCATTTTATAATATCCACATTATTCAGTTCATAATCCAAAATGTTCTCCAGCAAAGTTGAACATACGATAATGCACATTTGAGGGAATATGATTAGATAGACTATTTAGCTATACCTTGTTCTCAAAACTGGTGACTTCCCCCTTTTCTTATCAATCTTTCCTGCTAAAAAAAAAAACAACCCAACAAAATAAAGAAAGGAATCTCAGTGTGAAATGAGAATATATGTTACATCGGAACTAGAAAAACAGTTGCCTGGTCTTTCTTGTCCCTGGAAAAATTGCTTCTGGAGGAGTTTTCTCTTAAAATATTTCACTTGGATTCATTTTAAAAATTGGTTTAGTGGCAGAAGGTGTTTTTGATATCTGCATATGTGCTTCCAGTTATTAATACGATGATTTGTACCTAGACAATAAAAGTTGTCTGAAATATGATGGAATTAAATCAATAAGTAATGACATGAAACAATGACACGTAATGTTATGTTTTGTAGACTGACATCACCTCAGCCATATCCTGGGGCCATCCATATCACATTGAAGGCTGATTTAATTTTTTGTATCATACTTATTTGGGAGCAGGAATAAAATTGCATTAAGATGCCTTGAAAGTCATTTCCCCCTTCCTTCACTCTCAAAATAAAGCAAATCCTAAACATGGAATGGGAATCAGGGAGAAATGTTTTTCTACTGTTTGCCTGTATCTAGGAAATACAGACCAAGGTAGAGTGACTTTGGTCAGGGGGAGAAAGCCTGTGTGATGCCTGCAGCTGAAGGCACAGGGGCATCACAGGGGATTGCACTGGGGTTGTGCTCATCTCTCTCACCCACGACGCTGCCAGGGATCGAGAGCTCTCATTCATTTGGGTTGGCTATGGATATGCTGAGCTTTTGAAGGCAAAATCTGGAGTGGGGGAAAGCACTGTCTCTGCATGAGCAACTGGAGTATTAAACATCTGTGTGGAGCTGGAAGAGACAAAGCCCAGTGGGATGGGCTGTGGTTTAGTCCCAGCTCAGCAAACTCTGAGGGCAGGAGGGAACCAGAGGTCTGGCCCCAATTTAGCCAATTAGTTGAGCACATGAGTCATCCAAACGAGGATCAGTTGGTTTATCTCTGCTGAGGGATGGCCCAGAAAAAGCTGAAAGGTCTTTGCTGGAGCCTTCCACCTTGAACAGAGGCTGCAGTTGTGCTTTTTCCTGGGCACGGGCCAGCACATTTGATCCCTGCAGTACATGCATGCCCCAGTATCTACATGAGTACTGCAGGCAGCTTTTCTTGGGCTGCATTATCCTGTCTGTGGGGCATTTGCTATATATTTAAAGTTACTTCTCATGCAGCAGCAGCATCATCAATGAGAGTCACCTGTATGTGGCATTTGCTGGAGAAGGACTGAGGCGAGTGTACATGTCCTCTAATATGGTTTGTATAATTGATAATGAAAGGAGGCACTGACCCCACAAACACCCACATGCAGGATCATTTTCACTATCTCACTGGGATTGTTGATTGGTAATTTTGAATGCGCTCCTGATTAACCAATACACAGAAAAAGCTTAAAACCGGGGCTGCTGCCTCAGCACAGCGGCAGCAGGAGCCCATCCCCACGGAGGCAGCTCCTCCTCGCTGCTGAGGCCAGCTCACAGACACTCGGGGCTAGAGGGACTAAAAAACCCAAACCAACTTACTGACAAAACTGAAAATGGCTTTGCTGAAAACTGTTTGGGTTACAGTGCAAAGCCATTCCTCTCTGGGGTTCTGGGACAGCTGGAACTTTTTGAATTAACCTTTCTTTTCCCCCCTGTCAGAAGCAGACTGGCTGAGTGACACTGATTTCTTTGTGCAGCAGTCAGCTTTGATGGCCACTTGTTTGAAAAACGCTTGTGAAATAACATTTGGAATTATCAAATTATCCTGGATGAAAATTTTCTAAATGAGAAGGTCTCAAAAAAGGTGGAAAAATGTAGAATTTTAAAAAACAAATACTAAGGGAAGAAAAAGGCACACAAAGCTATAGATTATCACAATAAACTTCTGTTGGAGTCACACCAGATTGTTTTTTTCAGATCTTTTGTTTGTTCAGATAAATGTGACTTTGATGATATTTTTAAAATTATTGTTGTTGTCTCTGTTACAGTAAGAAATTTGCTTGATGAGTCAGTACTTGTCCAAGATTAGGACAGAGTTTTTTTGCCCCTATTCCTTTCCATTAGTCAGAAACTCTTTTTTACTGGTAGTTTTAAATTAATTCTATACGTTTATTTAAGTCACACCTAAAATTGTAATCAAAGAGTTCCGTTAGTTTTTTTTTCTGACAGCACCAGAATAATCTTGATTTTTCGAAGAGCAGAAAATAATTTTTGGCTTCCTTCTGGTTTTGTTTGGGTTTGTTCGTTGGTGGTTTTTGTGGGGTTTTTTGGTTGGTTTTTTTTTTTTGTTGTTGTTGTTGGGTGGGGGTTTTTTTGGGTTGCTTTTTTTTGGTTTTTTTTTTGTTGCAGCTATCTGTGGTAAGCACGGGGTTGGCCCCAGCAGCTTTCAGCTCTGTAAGGCCAGGTCACACACCAGCCTCCAGCCGAACCTCTGAGTGCTGAAGGTGTGCAATCCCCTGTCGCAGAGAGCTGCAATCCCCTGCCCTGTGCTTCCCTGGGGCTGGAAGTTCAGTACTTACCCTCAGTTCAGCTGTTCTTTGCCTTTCTGCTTTTGAGACAAAAATAAAATGAGCAGAAACGAGGAGCCCATGCTCTGGTTTTCGAGCAGGAAGGAGCAAAGCTTGAGAAAACTCGTTCTCTCGTTGCCTGTAAAGAATGTGAACCCGCTGGTCTGAGCACTGCGGTTAGCTGTCTGCCTTTCCTAGACTGCAACTGTCTAAAAATAACAAAGCAGTGATTAAAAAATATCAATCAATATATACTTTTTTAAAACTACAGTTGGGAAGCGGTACAAAGATGGGGATAGATGAAAACATGGAGAAAGCTTTGTCTCCCAAGGTCTTCCTTGTCTCAGCAAGAGGAAATTTTTGGAAAGTTGTTATGTTTAGCAATTTTTACTTGCCATTGTGAAGGTTTTAGGCACGTGTCAGGGCTCACCAGACTCCTCCTTTCTAGGTGTTCATCTAGAAGGTGTCTAGTTTGCGATGCCAGTGCTCAGTGGGAGTTGAATTGAGCCTGGGCTCTCAGCTGTGTTGGACATAAATGTGCTGAAAGGCAGGGCTTGACCCGCAATCTCCCCATGTAAGGTGACAAAGGGGAAGAGGTACAGGTGAGGACGGGGCTTGCTCAGGGTTGTGGTAAGGAAGTGATCACAAGTGCACCGAGCTGTAGCCAGGCCTCTGTGCGCTCCCCCTCTCCCAGCTGATCTGGCTGTTTTCAGGAGAGCCTGGGGGAGAAGTGGGGTTGTCCTCTGAGGTCAGGCTGGAGGAGGAGAGGATAAAGGCCAGCAGGTCCTGGGGAGCCATGATGTACTGCAAGGATGCTCTTTTGAGAGCTGCAGAAAAAAGGCACCAAGTCTGCAGGCCAGTGGGGTTTGAGGGCGAGCGGTGAGGGGCACCTTGAGGTCCTGGTCCAGTGGGAGCCTGGCTTGGGCAGAGGAGGGCTATTCCCAAGCAGGGACTATGCTCAGCTTGCCTGACCCTGTGCCAGTGGTGTGCACTGGAAGGTCTTGCAGGGTCTGGAGATGTCACACTGTGGGACTGCTTCTGAAATGCAGGTCCTGTCTGTGGAATCCCACGGGGACACTGTTGTGGAGCATGGTGGTAACTGCTGGGATGTATCCAGAGCATTTCCCTCCTTCCAGGATTAAGCTCCAGGAAGTTTTATATGCATTCACAGCACTGCTGGGTTTCTGCCACTGTCAGGCTGTTCTTCACTGCCATTGGAGGGACACCTGCAGCCACAGAGGGACGTGTCCCAGGCACTCTACCCACTGACATAGCCACTCTCAGGCAAGTGAGGGAGCTGTGGCAGGGGCATTTCCCACTCACCCCCATTCACGCGGAAATGCTTGAAAAGGTCTGCCTTTCACTTTGGGATGGAGAGAAAACACATGTTGTAACCTTATCAGTTGTTATGACAGGTCTGAAACCTGCCTTTGCTGTGGCTCATACCACCACATCCAGAGGCAGGAGGTGGGATGTAGAACAGAGTATGCTCCCTGTGGAGCAAGGCACCAGACATCTGTTGGTGTACCCACCACTGTTCCCATGCACTCTCCCTCCAGACTTGGCCCTTCAGAGACCTGAGGATCTCAGCAGAGCCATCTCACACACCACAGGCAGAATCCAGACTTGCAGCAGTCAGGTGAGGGAATGTAGATCCCCTGCTGGGACCCCAGAGTGCACATGTGTGTGCCAGTCCTTGGGGAAACACACCACAGCCGTGGCACAGAAAGGGTGGAGACAGGCAGAGACACACCTGTAATGTTATCCAGAGGACAAAATCTCCTCGGGGACCTTGTGGCCACAGACACTGCCGAAAGAGGTGAGGAGTGAGGAACTGTGTCCTGTTGCTGAACATCTCCTGCATCTCAGGAGCCGGTTTCTCTCCCTCCCCTGCCAACGAGTGGGATTGAAGGAGTAAACTCTAGCCTCACTCCCGTTCCTGGATGAAACCCAGACTGTTGCTGATGGCTTGTCCTAAACTGGCTCTGGTGGGATAAGAGGAGTGGAAACCCCCTCACACAAGAGATGGAGGTGGGATGGGGACTGGGTGAATATTGCTGGGCATTTCTAGAGATGCTGCCTTGCGTGGAACTCACCCCAAGGTCCTTTTTTCCTTCCTTGTGTCCTGTCCCTCCCTTCTGTCTCAGAAACCTCCCTTAATCTGCCATTATTTTAAGGCCCTGTGGGTGTTTCCTGGATGGGAGCCAGAGAACCTCAAACCTCTCTGCAGCAGATGGAGGGGGATGCTTGGCTGTCTGGTTTCCCCCATAGGATGGTGTCTAGGGCAAGATAACCTTTACCCCAAGTGCTTTGAGGCACATAGGGCTCAAAGCTACGGGCGTTTCTCCCAAAATGCGGGCACTGCCCCTTCACAGGTGACCCTACTGGACGGTGACCCCCAGAGCTGGCCAGAACAGCAGGACCTGAAACACTGTCCCATTGACAGTGGTTGTCCGGTGACAACCTCTCAGGCCAGGGGTCAGCACCCATGGGTAGTTAGACGAGCAGGACTGGGTTGGACACCCTGCCCCTCTCCTCGGCCCTGTGCCGTGCTGGGGGGAAGCTGCCGGGGAACATCCCTGTCCTCCCCGGGGCCGCCAGGGAGCGATCGGCGGGCACCGAGCTCCATCTAGGGGTCAGGGAGCGCCTGGCGAGCGCTCCGCTCGTCCCCCCGCCCAAGGCACAGGGTGGGGATGACCACGGGCAGCCGAGCCCCAGGCAAACCAGCCAGTGGTTCAGAGTGGGAGCACTGGGTGCTCAGGATGAAGGGCAGCCAAGCCCAGCGCCGAGCATGTCCTTGGAGACACAGCCTGTCCCTGAAGGGGTCATGGAGTCAGAATAATATAGGTTGGAAAAGACTTTACAGATCATGGAGTCCAACAGTTAACCCAGCAGTGCCAGGTCCACCGCTAAACCATGTCCTTAAGCACCACAGCTACGTGCCTTTTTCTTGGATAGAGCCAGCCCAGAGAAATTCAAGGGATGGATTCCTAGTATTTCCCATTGGGATTAGGAAGTGAGATTTCCCACAGCATATCCCATGTGCTGATGCTTCATGTGCTGGGTAAGTTGCAGGATGTTTGTGTGCGCTGGGCAGTGCCAGGATGAGGTGTGGGGTGTGTGCAGGGCCACTGCTTGGGGGTTCCAGCCACAACGAGAACACAAAGCTGAGGCTCCCGACTCCCTGAGCTCCAGCAAGGCATGGAGAAAGGGATCTGGCTCCATCCCTCTCCTGGCTACACACCCCTACCTCCTGGCTCATGGAGTGCAGTAACTGGGGACAAGCAGTTGGGATTTTTAAGCACAGAGGGATGAGCTTTGATCAAAACATGTGGCTGCAACAACTCTCTAGGACAGCCAAGAGGCTGCTTGCATTCATCAAAACAAAAAATACAAACCCATGAAGCGCTCAAGCAGATAAATAAGGAAGCAATGGCTTTTGTCTTTGTGACAAAGTCAATAAAGCTCAAGGAAACCACCTGTATTTTATTATCACATATTCATATGTTTAATACTATTAAAACAAGAGTCTGGGGTGAGCTGCAGGAAATCAAAGCATTTAATGGTGCAGACACAAACCTTCTCCCCTCCCTCCCCAAAGGTGATTTGAACCAGTTTAAGCAGATGTCTTTGTCTCTTTAAATAATTATGTGATTTAGAGGAATTTTTCCCTGGCTAACATCAAACAACTTTAATGGGGTCTGCTTGTGTGTGTCTGTGTGCCTAAGTTTAACAAGATACTGCTTTTTAAAGCTGCATTTATAACCCAGTATTCACCAGAAAAGTAATTCTCTATGAGAAGGGATTATTTGTGTTCCACCATCACTTGGCATTTATTCCACAGAGCATTTAGTCATGAAATGGCACCCAGAGGGCAGAGGCCAAAATGTGATCTAAAAAGATATGTTGAAATTTGGGATAAACATTCCCTGGACGGCCTACCAACTATGAACTTTCTCTTCTGTGCCCAATGGATTTTGTCCTCTCTGGTCCAGTCTTGGCCCTCTTCAAGGTCAGGCTGACCTCTGTCCTCCCTGCCTGCATTCTCCTCATGGCCCTACCCCAAACGGGATTTCCCTGGGGCAGAGGAGAGCTGACAGCAGGCTCTGCCAGACTGGGATGGGGATCTGAAGGTGGGTTTCACACTTGCCAACACTTGAGTGGCAGATGCCCTAGGCGGGTCCTCACAGCTGACCCTTCTCTCCTTGTCTGACAAAGAGTGCCAGTGCTGGAGAGAAAAGGGCTGTTTTGGGGGCTAGGTGAGCATGCAGGGGCACAGCAGGAGCCAGGCTCCACTTCCATCCCCTACCCCTGCCATGGCTGGGCCAGACATTTGGGGTGATGCTGAGACTGCTCGCTAATGTACAAAATGAGAAGAAAAACTGGGAAGAGCCAGAAACAGCCTGAGTTCAGCAGGAAAGAGGGAAGGTGAATGCACAGCAAACCTGCTGTAGTGCATTGTTTCCTGCAGCGAGGAGAAACCATTAACACTGTGGGATAAAGCCCCGGTGAACCCTGATTGGTGTAGTCCTCTGGTGGGGTTGCTGGGGAGCAGAGCATTGAGCCACGCTCCTCGGGGAAGACACTTGCTGAGTGAGCTGCTTCATTTATTCCTTGTCCTGGAGGCACTGGGAATCTCCTAAGCAACTGAGCTGTGCCACTGAAGCAGCTAATTTCTCCTCACAGGTGTATTTGGCTGCTTCAGGTAAGGGTAAAATGAAGTCTCACATGAATTATCAGTGCAGTCGGAGGACCAAGGAGGACAGAGGCAGCTCAGCAGCAGCCAGCCTTACTTCTTGGAGAGAAATATCACCAGTACAGACAACGAGAGGTGCAAGAGAGAGGGCTCAGCACTTAAAGAATCAGGCTGTTCATGGCAAAAAACAGGCTAAGGAGGTGGTCTGAGCAGGACATCTCCAGCCTCTCCTGCTGATACAAGGGAAGAGATGGACACTACCAAGTGGGGAGCCAGGAGGATGGGTGAGATGGTGCTGTCTGCAGGGTGCCTCTGTCTAGCCACATCCCGCACCAGGCCAACAGCAGCAGCAGGACCACCTCCTCCATAGGATGCTGGTGCAAAGGCCAGTGGCTCTCTAGTGCTCTGCTGGCTGCTGCAGCTCATGGGAGACAACTCCCGCACCTGCAAAAGGAGCCCAGGGAATACAACCCCTGCAGTAGGCTCAAGTCACTCCAGCAGCAACATTGCAAGGAAATGTTCAGGGCTGCAACCAAAAAAGTCTGGGTTCTTTATCTATGCTGGGGCACTGGCTTTGGTATACAGGTCTCATCTTCCAGAACCACATGGCTTGGAGCGGGGCTTTGCTACGTCTGCCCAGGTAATCCAGAAGGATTAATTCCAGGGGAAGTAATCAAGAAACAGAGGAAGGAATATGAAATGTTCCAGTGACTCATGTGGGTGAGAGAATAATTTGTTTTGTGGCCACAACAGATCCTTCTAACCATCCACCTGACCTATTGGATCTCCCCAGCACAACATGTTTGACCCTGAGTTTGTGCTTCAGACTCCTCCTTCCTGACTCGTAGCAAATCTCCTAGAGGGATACCAATATTTGGCTAAAGGAGCCCTGTGATGGACAACCTACCCATTTATCCCAGCCCTACAAGGTTTCTAGCACGTTAGAAGTTGCAACTTTAACCAAAATTGCTTTGTGTCAAATCCTGAACACATTGAGCCTTTTGTGTCTTTTCAAGGTTAAAGCAGCAGCTTTCAGTGGAAGTAGGTTTCCTTACCATGTATCTTAAATCTTTTCTGGAGGAAGAAATCAGATCAATTCTCACATGCTTTGTGTCTGCAACAGCTATGATTGCAAACATCTGCAGTCTCTGTCCTGATATAAAGCCACCAAGAAGGGCTATTGCCTTCTGTTGACCTTTCATCTCTCTATAGAATCAAAGCAAACCACCCCAGCTTCTTGTAAATGGTCTCTCCTGCTCCTGGCCTGTTGCTTGCTCACCCAACACTGACAGGACCATGTCTTTGCCCTTAGGTGGTTATGAGGGAGCTGAATGTGTGGGTTTCCTAAGGGAGGATGAGATTCAGCTCCTTTGCATCTGGCTATTGCTGGGGTTATTCACTGACACTGGACTAACAAACTCAGTTTTTGGGAACCATGTGTCCAGGTTTGCAACAGAACAGTGATGGAAATGTAGGTATAATGGACCCATTAAGGCATTTGTACCGGAATGGGCACCCCTGAGACACATTGCTGCAGGCTGGTTGCTGTAGGAAAGTGTGTTAGCAGTCTGGGTCCATCCAGTCCTTTTCCCTCCCTCATAATACCATTCCTCAGGTGGTTGTTCACTCACCTATTTCACAACTAAAGATTAGCTCCTCAGTCTTCCCATCAAGGGACACAGAGCTCATCACAGAGCTGGGTCATCAGTCACCCAGCCACCCCCCGTCACCTGCAGCGGGGGAGTGTGGGGCTGAGGGATGGGCCCTTCCCAGGGAAGCTCTGACACCAAGGTGCAACTTACTAATTTTGCTAGTTTAAGGTGGGTTTTCTGAACCTGTCAGCCTGGTTTAGAGAACCCACCTGAATGGCCAGCCTGGCATGGACACAAGCACCTGAACATCTTGAAGCATCACAGCGAATGGGATACAGAATGAAATCTGGCCTCAGTTTTTCTCTGGAGTTGGGCATTTGGTCATTTCCTCATCCCACGGAGGAGTTTGTTCTCAGACCCTGATGGTATCTGCCTGAATGGAATAAGTGGCTGCACAGGTCTGAGCCCCCTTTGCCCATCTCCTGGCCAGAGGGAGGGAATGCTGTGGGATATACACATGGGGAAGCAACACTTGGACTGCAGCAATCCCAAATCAGTTAAACAATACCTAGATTTACAGCAGAAAAAAGCCCTTCTCCCCACATTACATGGTGGCCTGCAAGCTGCTTGTCATGAGGATTTTCCAGGACAGTTCTGCTGCAGTTTTCCAGTGAATTGAGTGATAAGAGTCTGGTGGTAACAGCCAAGGTTCTCCCCATGCTCCAACCTGAGGAATGCCCCAGCAGGGAGGGTCTGACCCTGTCCTTGGAGTGCCAGCCTTGTCCTCTGCTCCTTCCTTGCCCTGTTATAACACATCCTTTCAGCAAAGTGGTGACTTATCTTAATTTTGCAGACAGCAGCACTCTAACTGCTTACCTTAATAAGGTAACTAATTTGGGAAATTATCCTGGCTGTCAATTCCCCGAGTGATTGGTGGGAGAGGCTTTGAAGGCTCACGCATGCTCCCTGCCATTCACTTGGGCTCGAATTACCCTTTTATTTTACTTCCTCCTTGTTCTCATTGCCACACCACTCAAACTAAAATTATTCGCCTACAACCACAAATGCAGGGATATATCACCGGGAGTGCTGTAGGGCTGTCGCCATATATAATTCTCTGAGCTCAATATTTATAGAGCTACACACGGCACAAATCATACCCAGAAAGCCCATCGAGCTGGAGAGCTAGGTATAAACTCCAGAAATATCGCAAGCCATCGCTCACAGGAGACTGCCCGGCAGACCCGCTGGCTGTACATCAAGCTGTAATGCCATCCGAGTCCGCGCTTGGTGCTGGAGTGGATCAGAGGT
This sequence comes from Oreocharis arfaki, assembly GCA_013398015.1. Taxonomy (NCBI): domain Eukaryota; kingdom Metazoa; phylum Chordata; class Aves; order Passeriformes; family Paramythiidae; genus Oreocharis; species Oreocharis arfaki. The sequence goes on along the minus strand of VZRR01007721.1, from coordinate 419,375 downwards.
CACTTCCAAGCTTTTCTTCCATAAATCCTGGGTGCTGGCTCTCAGCAAGGTTAGAGGCTGGAAGAACCCTGTTCTGAGTGCTCCTTCCTTCTGCTTGCTGCCGCTGACACTGAGCTGTCCCAGCACTCTGTGTGGGCATTTATCTTCAGGGTCTTGTCCTCCCTTCTGCCCCTCAGCTATAAGAACCAGAGATGAGAGGGAGGAGGGGTGTGCTGGATCTTACAGCTCCACTGCACAAGCTACAGGAGCTAACAGCTCCTCTGAAATGTCTTTCTGCTGGGCTTTGTGGGGGTCTGAGTCCCTGTTCTTCTCACCCCTCAGGGTCACATTGTCTCTCATCCCCCACCCCATGCAGGGCTGTGAATTTTCTCCAAATGCCCAGGTAGTTACAGGCACCCAGTAGCCTACCTGCCCACACAGCAAAGGCATGGTCAACAGTCCTAGGATAGTTCAGGTTCTTCTGTCACTGCCTTCTCTCCTCTCTTCCCTCTTTTCAGAGCTGCTCCCTGGCTTGGGTGAGGCTGATGCCTCACTGAGGATGGGGGAGCGGATCCTGACCAGAGCAGACCCCAGTGCTGTTAGGGGCTTTTTCATTGCATTTTAAGTCAATACAAAGAGCAAAGCACAGGTGAAATGAGTGCTCTGCAGATGCAGACTAGTCCTTCCCCAGCTCTTCCCACCCTGGCAGCTTCCACCTTCATGTGCTGGTGATCCAAAGGGTACCGCAATAGGTGGAGAAGATCCAGGTGAAACACGATGCAATGAGCAGGTGAAGCCTCTCTGAAACAGGGCAGCAGTGGCATGGAGCTTTCTGGACAAAGAAGTGCTGGGGTTTTGCCTGAGAAATCACCAGCCAGACAATTACTTTTATTTCTAAGCTGCATATGATGGACTTAAACTAACCAGTATCTGGTCCTTCCCTCTCCCCCAGCAGCATGCCAGACAGACTCCGACATTTAAGCAAAATAAAATCCAACCCTTAGCATTAAGTAAAACTCCCAGCATGATGGGTTCGTGGCTTGCAGCAACATCTCAGCAGAGGCGTGTTAAAGCTGGTCTCTAGCGAGTGGAAGAATGAAGCTTTGCAAAACCCTGACGAGGCAAAGCTCCTAAAATAACAATTGAATTAAACTTAATTCATTTTCACTTAATATCCTTATAGTGCCTTTAGCAAATGAGGCTGTTATTATTTTGAGGAGGAAAATGGGGAAGTGCAGTCTGGATGGAACTCACGTCTCCTTACTGAAAGAAAAAAAACTTGGGTGGAAATAAAAAGAGCCAGAGGAAGAAATGCAGAAAGTTCAGATTCTGCATTTTGGATGAAACACCCCTAAACCCATCCAGTCTCATGTTCTTCAAGATATGCCCCAGACTCCAGAGCGTGTAAACCCACCTTTTTTTTTTTTTTCCAAATGCTGGAGGTTTGCTGGCTTTACCAGGGTTACATACCTGATCCCATCCAATGTCTGTGGGGGGTTGGCCAGGTCCTTCCTTCCCTCCTCTTCTCTTGCAGTTTTTGAGCTTTTCTGTGACATTTCAACCCCAAATGCCCCCTGTTTGCCCTGCCCCTCACCAGCCCAGTCTGCAGGGTTTGAAGCACTGTTCTCACTTTTGTTTCCATGAGGTGTCACTGTGAGCCTTTTCCTGGGGAAGGCTGAGTTAACCTCATGACCCCTGACTCAGGGGGGCAGACAAGAATGAGCTCAGGGTGGCCCTGCCTCATGGCAGCCCTGGACACTTCCTAGTCAGGACAACCTTTGTCCACATGCTTTATTTCCAGCCATGTCTCCTGTTTGGTTGTGCCCACCCTTATTTCTACTGGAGGTAGGGGATTTGGCAAGCCCCTCACTACCAAGATTGTCTTTCTCTGTTGGGGTTGCAGAACAGCATCCCAGAAAGGACATCCTGCAGCTCCTCCCATCAGACATGCTAGCAAAGAGGCAACATCTCATGGTCCCACACTCCAGAGAGGGATGGTCAACCAAAGCAAGGAGCAAACGAACCCAAGGAGCCATGCCAACCCTGGCCTGCAAAATTCCTTGCTCTCAAACCTCAGGCTCTGCTAACCAGAGGGAGAAAAGGTTGCTCTGAAATGGCCATGCAGGCACTGAACTACACTTCCCAGTAGGCCACAGAGCAAGGGCCCTCCTGGTAAGGAAAAGCCTCCATTTGACTTGCTCATGCTCCCTAGGGTTGGGGACAGCTGGGGGATTTTAGGATTTCAGGGCTAGAGGCAGCCGTAGTTCATTGCTGCGTAAGCAGCAGCAACAGCAGGCATTACAGCAAAATTAATTTCCACTCTGAGTGCAGCTCTCCTGTGTCACTACTGCCTTTACAGTCTTCTTCCCAGAGCTCAAGAAAATAGCCTAGACAGGCTTTGCAAGGTCACCTCGCCCACTGTCTTGCTTGGAGGCAGGCTCCACTCCAACTAATCCTCTTCTGACAGACTTTTTTGTCTCTCTTACAGAAACCTTTCTCCACCTGCCCTGGTTAGGGCAGGCAGCTTCTTAATGCTAAGAAAAATGGGAATAAACTTTCTTATTATGACACACCTTTTCAAAACTCTCTGTTCTTCCCATCAATTAGGATGGGATAATTTTAGGGTTATGCTAACAAAACTGAATGAGAAGGTCCCTTGGACAGTCAGCAGAATCCCTCATGGCTGCATCCCCTCTGCTGCCAACAGATGCTACTTCTGCTCTCTCTTGCTGCCAGGCAGGGACAAGCAATATTCAGAGCCTGTGTCTGCAGCAGGGACAAGATAACTTCACTGGGACATTTTCCAGTAATCTGAAATGTTAGCACATACCCATCATCTATTTCTCTGCACCTTCCTGCTGCTAGCAAGCCACACCTCTTGACACTGATAGACTTTTAGAGTTATTCCAACAAAATCCAGCTTTACTTTCAAAGGTAAAGACTAATGGGAGAACAATTAGCAGTCATGGTGGAGTACTTCATCAAAATCAGATCATCAGGGTTTTGTTTTCTTAGAGCATTGCAGATGAAGAAGAATATGAGATGAATATACCGTCTACCACAGAATACCATCTCTGGGGCTGGCATGAGCTATTTGCCTTCTGTATCACTGGCTAAGAAATGGATTTTTTTTGAGCACTATTCCTTTGATGTGATACTCCTGCCTTGGTTGAGAGCCAAGGCATGGAAAAAAATGAAGATCTAGGTAGGCATTTGCCAGAGCTTGTGAATGGACTCCTGTGCCCAGCGTGTGTCAGACCCACACCCAGCACGAAACTGCATGGAAAGCCCCTGGTCCTGTCCTGGCAAGGTGAGTGCCTGGGGGGCTGTGAGGGGCACAGAGCACACACTGCATGGTGTGCCTCAGCAGGGCTCCTTCTGACCAAGTCCTGAGGGCTCTCAGGGCCAGCCAAAGACACCTAGAGGGCCTCACAAGCAGCTTCTGCCAGGACACTGAGCACCCTTCAGGGAACATCACTGAACTCTTGTGCCTTGCTTTGGGGATGCCAGCTAAGAGAGGAGTGAGGCTCAGCCTATGCTGTGCACGCAGTCTCCAGCCATGTTTGCAGGTAGTGGAATACCTGCCCCATTCCCCCCCCACCAAAGTTTCCTGTCCAAACCCTTTCTTTCCAGCCATGTCTCTGGAACATAATTCTCATCCTCCCTGCTGTAAAGGGGAGCCTAGAGAAGGTACCAAAATCAAGGCTCCAACACAGCAGAGAGAGGGCAGAAGGGCTGGGAAGTTTTCCCATGGAGTCCTTACCACTCTTTCAACTTTCTTACCACCAAACCCATTGCAAAAGTGCTTTGAGGGGGAGACTTGTCACCACTCCAAAGTGAGGTGCTTCAGAGCCCAGCCCTGACTGTCTCACCCAGATATCAGTTAAATGAAATAGGAGGTCCTGGTTTCAGAACCAAGATATCAGTTGATAATTATTTCTTCTCACTTTGGGGTAATCCTGTCTGTGTCTTTACATCTTGCAGTGCTAATTATTCTTTTGCTTTCCCTTGGAGCGTTCATGGATCAAATAGGGCAGATTGCCTCTCCCCCTTGGCCATGGTTTCTGCACCCTGGGCTGGACAGGGCACAAAGAATGAGAGCAGAAGTTGTTTTGCAACCTTGCTGATGAGTATTGTGACTGATTCCTCCTACAGGGCAAAAAAAGAGACAAGGAAGAGAAATTAAAGCTATTAGTATCAAACGATTAAGGGCTGTGTTTGAATTAGGTGAAAAATAAATGGAACTATTTGGGAAAAAACATTAGCAGATCATAAAATAATATCTTTTTAAGAAACAAGAAATAGAAGCTAATTACAGGCTGTGTGACATTGGCTTTATGTTGGCGCTTGTGCTGATGGACTTGGAAGTTGCTCGAGTGCTCCAGTTCATTTTGGTGTGCAGGAAAGCACTGATGGATGAGGGGCATGCAGGAGTAGCAGCCAGGGATTTTTTTGCTTGAATCATAACGTAATTCAGGTTGGAAGTGACCTCAGGAAGTCTCTGATCGAGCTCTCTCTCTGAGCAGGACTCACTGCTGCTAGGGCAGGTTTCTCAGTTCAGTAAACCTTTGAATGTTGACATGGTTAATGACTTCAAAGTTGGATCCCTGGTCCAGTATGTGACTTTCTTTCATGTGGCAAGTTTCTTTCTCTTACAAGTAACCACCGTTTTCTTTGATGCAACTTGTCTGTCACTCCTAGTGTCCATCGGCCTTTTGTCTTTCCCAGTACCCCAAGAAGAGCCTGGCTCCATCTTCTCTAGTGCTCCACCAAGCATCCCTCATCACAGATGAGGGTGTCTGTGCAAAGGATGTGCAAGCACAGGACACCGGGGGGAGCTGTCAGCATGAGCATAAAGGAATGTGACTCGTGATAGTACCTACTCTCAAGGCTTAAATACTTACACAAATAAAAAACAACAACAACAAATGCAGCCAAAAACCCCCAACCTGCTGTGAATCATTGTATTTTCCTTCAAATTATTACTATTTTTCTGAAAATATTCATGGGAAGTAAAAGGGTCATAATATTAATTTGTGTGCTCCAGAGACAGGGCTGATACCTGGAGGGTCATTGTTGCCCGTGAAAGTGAGAGCAGAAAATAACCAGGGGACTGTCCATCAGCACATATGTAGTACTTCGTGCTGTCAGCTCTGCCAGCCTCAGAGCAGGGTGCTGAGGATCCCATGAGCAGTGAAGGGGGGACACTGTCTCAAGCAGCTGGCATGTTTAGGACAGGACATATACAAGGGAGGGCTCATTCCAGGTATGGAGTCCTGTCAGTTGACAGGCACTGACCCAGGGACTCTGCAACCCTCTTGGTTCTGGGGGTGAAGCAGGAGGCAGGAGACTTTCTGCTAGAGGTGACCGTGGCTACAAAGGAGCTGTATGCCCACAGCAGGGAGTGCTCCAAAGGCCAGTTCCCGATGGCAGTAGGGTTTGAAACATCCAAGGACTGAATTTACTTGTCATGTCTGTAGTCACATTTTGGCTGAAATTCAATGAGACATTTAAATTTGGGAGGACAGGGACTGAGGGGCATGCTCTCAGGATCGACTGGGAAGAGCCGCTTGCTTTTGTGTCACCCCGCTGTTTCTGAGATGCGTCAGGTCATGTCTAACCCTGTGCCTGATTTTCACCTTCCATCTTCTCCCCGAGATGTGTGGCACTGGTGTCACTTTGTTTTAAGTGGCAATCCTCTCCAAAATGACTGTGAACCAGGGGATGGGTTTCACCCTTCAGACTGCATTACTGTGGTAGCATCCTGCTTCTTCCTGATATGGGTCGTGGGGTACAATATGCTTCTTCACACGGTGACATTAGTAGTGTCACAAGCCCTGGAAAATACGAGTTGATTTCTCTGTGGGATGTGAAGTGGCTGCTCACCTGGCTGAAAAAGGAACGCCACGGGGGGTTTTGCTCACGAAACCCTTTTTCTTTTCAGCTTTTAACTTTTAGAAGGGCTTTTCCCCTTATTAAAAGCGCTTGGCAGGAGGCAGCACACCCAGCTCGGTCCCACACGGGGGGTGCCGGCCGTGTTTTGGGGGCCGGGTGGCGGTGCGGCCTGCAGAGGTCCCCCTCGCCTAAGCTTTGAGCGCCGCGCGGCAGCGCCGGGCGGGAAAGCGGCTCGGGCGGGAAACGGGTCCCCCTCACACCCCTCGTCCCGGCTCCCTCCTCCGCCGCCCAGGGCAAAGCGGCGTTGGGACGCCCACGGGTGTGTCGTAAGGATGTGGTGAGGTGAGCTCGGAGAAGCGGTGGCCTCGAAGTGGGACCCCGGGAAGGCAGGACAATTAACAGCCCAGGCTAATACACCGTAATTGCGGGCAGCCGGAATTGGGGGTCCTGCGGCTCGTCCTGCCCTGCGAGGAGGCACCTGGTGCAGGATAGAGACACTTTGAATCTTGCCGATAGCAGTGGCCTACAGTCCTGACATCACCGAAGAGAGAAGCAATGGCACAGGGCAGCCCATCCCTCCTTCCCAACTGCTATTGGATCCAGTTTTTGCTCCAGTCCCTGTGATGGATTTGGAGCTTTTCAGTTTGTGCCCGTGTCAGTACTGTGGCGGCTCCATCTTTGGCAGTGCATGGGATTTTGAGAAGCAATGAGTGGCCCCAGCTGCATGAAAAGGTAATGATTGCTGGAGACACCAGAGGAAACAAAAGAGGGGTGTTCCTTCCTGTGCCCAGTGGCAGCTAAAAGCAGGGGTACTGCAACTAGCTGGAGGGGACCCCCACACCTGGCCAAGGCCGTACCCCTGCAGGGTACATGCTGCATCCCCTGGCCTTGCTGCAAAGCCAGACTGGGCAAGGCAGGGGTGTGCAGGGTGTCCTGCGTCCCCACCACAGCTTTTCTGGTTATGGTCACAGGCCTCCCCTCACCTTTGTTGCATGGGCTGTGGTAACCCTGCCCTGACCAGGTGCTGGAGCACTTGGGTTTGATGTTGAGGTTTAGGAATGGGGACAGTGCTGCTCATTTGTCTAAGCCACTGCTTTAAAATAATAGTAGTAATAGTAATAGTAATAACAACAATAATAATAGGAGTAGTAGTAGTAGTAGTAGTAGTAGTAGTAGTAGTAGTAGGGGATGAGATGATCCATTCACCCATATGGCAGTACCTGCAGTTTTTACTGTGGGGGCTAGGACATGAGATGGCAACATCCATAAACTCCTGTGTGTGAGCCAGCATTTACAGACAACTGGCTTCTCTACAGCTCACAATCCCATCACTTTTCCACCAAATACCATGTTCCTGCTCCCAAAGAAAGGATTTTTTTTTCTGAAAGGAAAGGATAATAGCAGCCAGCTACTAGAGTAAAGAGCGGAAAACTGTATGAAAGGGTCCTCTGATGGAGTTGGCACAGGCTCCAAGTTTCTGTGGTGACATGTTCTGTAGTCTCCTGTTCTCACTGCTCTGATCTCTGAGCAAGGTGTGAGTCCCTTCCAAGGGAAAAGTTATTTCCATAATAAATGGACTGGGGGGCGCTGAGAGGAATATTGGCTTTGTCAGGAAAGGACAGATCAGAAGTGATGTATTGGAATAATTTCAGCGTCTTGGAAAACTCCAGTTTGGCTGTAATATTAATGCTTTTGAAGATAAGGAACGTTTGTGCAATAAACTTGTGGTAGTTCAGTGGGGCCTTGGCATTGCTTTTGGCTATGAAACCATCATGGACCCTGTGTACTGAATGCCCTGAACTCCCTGAATGTCCATGCTTGACTGCCCTGAACATTTTTCCAGCAGCGGGTTAGTGGGTCTGCGAGAATAGAGGAGCAGGACTGGTGTTGATGAGGGCGTGCCTGCTGAGAGTGGTGTGGAGGGGGCAGCTGGGTCCTTGGCATGGAATATGTTTGCAGACTGGGGCACCGTTCAGAGTATTTCTAATCCTGGGGGTTATGGCCCCGGTGAAGCGGGGCCTCCCCTTCGCCGTGTGCCGCCCTGTGTGCTCCCTTCCCAGGCCAGGCACCGGAGGGCACGTGGGCACTCCCTGGCAGCCGGGGCAGGTGTGAGCCCTGGGGGGCACAGCGGGAGGGGGCAGCCACACTCTCCCGTTCCAGAGGAGGGGGGCACAGAGACTCACTCACCTGCTTTGCAGGCTGCTGTGACCAGTTGCACTCTCCACCACGAGGTTTGCTCAGGATTCGGGGGAGGGGGGTGCCATGAAGCAGTAGTCCATCTCCCCAGCAGTCAGGACAACTCAGAGCATGGGGGACTTTGCTGCAGCCTCGGAGGTTCCTGCATCCCTCTGAGGGACCCCCACCACGTTGGAGGAAGTCTCCCACCATCCATGGGCCCACTGAACCTGGGGAGGGCCTGGGGGGCTTTGAGGGCTCCCCGGGCTGCCGGACTGCTCATGTGTGGAATCCTTGCTGCCTTCCTTGCCGTGACCACTCGGTTGCCCCTTCCCCATTTGTGTTTCTGCCTTTGGAGCCGTCCCCAGTGTGGGGGGGACAGAGGCATTGGGGGAGCACTGTCTTGTTCAGGAAATGGGAGACAGGGGTTGGGAAGGAGGGAGAAAGGCTTTTGCCAGAGGAAATCGATATCCCGTGAAAAGTAATTATTGAAGCATAAATTTATCATAAGGGTGATCACCAATAAAACATCTCTTGGCGACATTTTAATTTAAAATCAAATTCGAAAAGGCCCCCCTCCCCCTTCAAAAAAAAATCCTTAACAAGCAGAAAAATAACTGCAGCCCTTGGAACACTTCATTATACGTTCAAAGAGAGCTCCATCATCTTCGCACTGACGCCGGGCTCTGCTCTTCTGATGGATCCAATGCAGCTGATTTATGGAAATGACTTGCAAATCCATAAATGTAGTTTGCAGTGACAGCCGTGCATATCACTAGTAATTCCTTTAAACTATGCAAAGAAAAATGATTCATATCTGGTTGGACCCTGCCTTTTCCAAGGGTCGCCACTCCTGAGTCTTGATGTGTTTGTCTGTATTGGTTTCCCTCTTGATTTTTTTTTTAACTCCGTGATGGATGAGGCTGAGATCTTAACGCTGAAAGCCGGGACCCCGAGACCGCCAGCGAGGGAAGGGTTAAGCCTGTAGAAAGGTGGTTTTGCCCTCCTTCCCTGCGGACACGCGTGGGTCGGACGCGACACACAGTGCCACCCTCGATGTCCTGTCCCCCCGGCTTTTCTCTGCAAGCCCCCGGGTTTCAGCCCCGGGTTCCGAAAGCTTAATTGTGTTAATTAATTAGTCCTCCATGTGTGGTTGCTGGGTGACTCTGGGGCGGATGCAGAGGGATCGGGGAGGTGCAGCTCGGAGGGATGCGTGCCCATGCCTCAGTTTCCCCACCTTCACGGAGGGCGTGACAGAGGCAGCGGGCCCGGGCAATGCTGCTGCAGCCCCGCTCTGAGGACAACCCCGAGTGCCCCCTCCCTGGGGCTCTCGGCTCTCTCCTCTTTACAAAACCCAGCACACAGGGCTGGGCCCGCACACTTCGGGGAAGGCTGGAGCAAAATTAGCGGTTCTCGGAATTTCTTCATTGTTTTTCGCAGTTATCCCAGGAATCACCATACCCCCCCTCCCCATTTGTACCTCCAAAGATCATCCTCCAAGCAGTATCTCTGGTAATGCATTTATTAGGCTTCATGATGCAATAACCACAAGCAGCCAGAAAATGTAGCATATTTCCACATTATCATCCAATTTCCCTTCCTGGGTATTTAGTTCAACTCTTTAACACCAGCCACATAATTAGAATTTGGATTTCCATTAATTTTCCTTGGGCCTGCAACCATTTTAAGATCACAGTGGTAATTAACGTGATACATCACTAATTTCACCAAGCACAATCTAAGTAGGCGCTCCCCCTCCTTCTCGGGGGCAAGGTTGTGGGGGATGGTAAGGGGGACGCCGGGGGTCGGGGCGGCCCGGGGCCCCTGCCAGGGTGACTCTGTCTCCGCCCCGGCCCCGCCGAGGAGCGAAGCGTGCCGTGTCGCAGCCCGGCCCCGCCGCATCCTCTGCGTTCGCTACGGAAAAATACACTTTTCTTTCCAGTAAATTTAACAATTAAAAATATTTATCGGTAGCAGATTTACGTTGTTGTGTCTCCAGTCTTGGGGCATATTGGTAGACTATTAAGACTAATTAGCATCCTTTCTGCATGCAGATTTACTAAGCTGATTGCGGTATAACTCATCCCTAAAAGCCCCTATCCCTTCACATTTGCAGAATGTAGCTGAAGGCAAGGCCCTTTCGTCTCTCTCCGAGCTTGCAAGCAGCTCACGTTAGCCGGGCCTTTTGCTAAGTAAACTTTAAAAATGTGAAGCAATAACAATTTGAGTTAGAAGCTTGCAAAGTACTAAAATGGAAATATTACCTCGGGAGCTTCCACAGGAAGGATCTGGGAGGAAAGAAGAAGCTTAAATGTATAGAAGCACGCAGCAGATACAGGCTGTATATTCTCAGCATTAAACCCAGGGCTGTTATTTTCTTAAATATATTTGGAAATAAACAAAGGGATTTCGTACGTGCCTGGGTGGCTGTGTGTTCCCGAAGCCAAACAGCACCGATGAGAGGAGAGAGAGGGAGGGAAACAGAGAGAAAACGAAGAGTTCCAGAAAGTTTGCAAGATGCAGTTGCAGGGAACAGTTGCTCGTTTTTCCCTTCCTTCCCTGCATTTAGGGTCTGATTAAAAGGCGCGCAATCAGCAGAGTGCTTTGCTGCGCAGCCCCTCAAATACAACGGGAGGGGAGATTCGTAGCATCCTTTGTACCTTACTTTGCATTTAAAATATTTAAAGCGCCGCAGAAGGCTCTGTGAGGCTCTTTAAAGGTGTGGAAAGTATCGGCTCTTATGCTTTTAAAAAGCACACACTGCTGGTTTATTATTAACACACTGGGAAGTACATAAGCCTCACAACTTTATTCTCTTTAATGAGCCTGGAAAAGCACGTTGGCCCTGAAGGGTTTTGTTCATTAAAGATGTAGGCTGTAGGAATATTGTCTCATTAATTATCTGGTTTTAATTACACTGTTACCCTTTGAATCCATATATTTGTAGGGGGGTGGAAAAGTTGCTGTAGCCAGACCCTCACAATCCGCAGCGAGGGCGTGTCGAGGTTTAAGGCTGAAGAAGCAGCAGAGACTCGGACAGGGAGTGCGGGAGCTGCAGGGATGCTCCTGCTGGAAGGATGGACGGATGGACGCAGGGGTGGGGAGGAAGCGGAGATGGGAGGAAG
>VZRR01007721.1:400701-405701 GCA_013398015.1 Oreocharis arfaki | reverse complement strand
GTTATCACGGCTCAGGGAGCCTTCCAAGCGGTCCCAGCCCTACCCGGGCTGCCCCAGAGCGCCCCAGGGTGCCCGTCTCTTCGCTCGGGCACAGGAGCGGGGTCCGGTGTCCCCAGCGCCCCCCAGAGTGCCGCAGAGCCGAGAGAGCAAATACGGGCCTTGCCCCGGGGCCGAAAGCGGGGGGGAGGGTGTGGCGTGTGGGGGTAGGGATGGAAGGCAGGCAGGCAAAATGCTGATGCCCGCCCCCGGACCCGGAGGTACGGGGACAGTGGGAGGCCGGGAGCGGCTGGGACGCGCGGTACTGCCCGACAGCCTTTCCGCGTGTCGCGATACAAGGGAGCGATCGTGATATGGCCGCGAATGTTTAGTGTTTACTGCGGGCGGCGGGAGGGAAGACGGTGTGGGATGAGGAGGAAATGGGGAGAGCCCTGTGCCACCCCCGTCCCTCAGCCTGCCGGTCTCCGGTGTGCCGCGGGCGGGGGGCGGGCGGGCAGCGGCCCTGTACAGGGGCTTTTCCGGGGAACAGAGGAGACAGGCTGCGATTCCTGCCCCAACCCCAGAATCGGGAAGAAAAAGCCTTTCCTTTCAGCAGAGACTCATGCATCAAACTTCAATTTTCCGGACGATTGAATTAGTGATTTTTTTTCTCCTGAACTAAAATACACTTAAGTCTTTGGGATTAATTACCACGTTCTGGTCCCTCAGACTGTAGTATTAGTTATCGTTGCCATATTCGACATCAGCTCTGACACCTCATAAAATAAGGAACTGAATTTCACTGACTCAACCTGCTTCAACCCTGTTGGATAATTCAGAAGGGGGCTTTATTCTCCGTCTGGGAGCCTTGTGTGAAGTGAACAAGATCAAATATGGATCTTCTCCACCCCCATTAGAAAAAAAAAAAAAAAGCTTAACCCCCCCCCCCCCCGCAAACACTAAACAGTGGCTTTTCTGCGCAGACAACACCCCCCCACCGCCTCCTCCCCTCCCTCTCCCTTCACACCTCCGAACGAAATCTAAGGCAATGTCAAGTTTGGGGATGAAGGATGGGTATGGCAGGGGCGGGAGGATGGGGGGATGGGGGCACACGCAGGNGCGCCCGCTGCCCGAGCCCGCCCCGACGCGGGGAACACGGGGCAGCGCAGCCCCCGACGGGGCGGGCGACGGAGGACCGCTGGGCCTTCCGCTCTCTCCCTCGAGGCGCTTCCATGTTCCCGCAAACCCTTTTGCCAATTGCTACTTTCCACCTCCGCGGTCTAGGACCTGGGGTATTTAAGCGGATTGACGCCTTTATTTTTCCTGTCGGCAATCATTTGGGAAAGGCCTGTCTCTCCCTCTGCCCCATGCCCACCTTTTCAAAGGGCGAACTGCGGTGAGCCGGTGCCCAGGGCTGGGTGCGAGAAGCTCCGAAACGCTGCGGCTTTGCCCGGGGTGTGGAACGGGACGGACTCTGCCCCCTGCTGTGAATCCGTGCAGGACGTACTGGGGGCAGATTGAAGGCCAGACAAGGGGACCGCCGCCCCAGGTGTCCCCGGCCAGTAAGTTCCAGCTGGGGATCTCGGCCCAGCTCCCTCCTTCTCCGGGACAGCGCTGGACACGGAGGCGAGCGGCCAGCGGCCCCTGGGTCAGCGGGGCAGATCCGAAGATCCCTAATTTGGAGTAAATCTGAGAATCTGAGGCGGGCAGGAGGGGTTCCATGCCGCGTCCATGGCAGCAGCCCTCCGAATGGGCCGGGAAGGGCTGCGGCCGGGTCAGCCCAGAGGGCACGATTCAGCGCTGTCACCGCGTCCCTACCGCTGCTGCGGGGAAAAAAAACCGAAACAAACCAACCGACAAAAAAAACTCCATCTCACCCCCGCCCCCCACCCCCCCCCAAAAAAAAGACGAACCAGAAAAAAAAAAAACCCACTGAAAAGAAAATAAAGCAGTGTCGTATCTAAAATTCGAGGGAGAGCAAACCCCGAGCAATAGATCTACTCAGGTAGGTGATCCCAGGGAACGGCGCTTTTCAAACTGGATGACAAACGAAGGGCACAAGCCAGAGCTTCATTTTTAAGGTCAAAACAAAACAAAACAAAACAAAACAAAGCGCTTTTGTTTGTCCATACGCAGATTAAACAGGCAAAATCCCAGTTATTTGGAAATGGGGGGCTAGCCAAAATAACAGGCTGCAGATCTTGAGGAGGAGGCTTTATTTACTAACCCGCCCCAGCCACGTGTGGTAAACTTCTGCGGGTGCAAGGCGGCCCGGCATCTCTTCTCTTTGCGCTCAGAAGTCGATAGATCAAAAACCCAAATTAACTCCCAGCCTATTTTCCATACACCCAGCCACTTTTTTTTTGTTTTTTTATTTCTTGGTTATAGTGAATTGTACTGTTTGCAGCCTCATTAAATCCATTCCAAGACAAAAGAATAAAAGACTGGGGGGAGGGAGGGGACAGGAGAGGAGGGGGAACAGGAGAGGGAATGGGGGAAAAAAACAGATAAAGAAAACAAATAAAGCCCTTTAACTAGATCTTCACATAAATGTCACAGTTTCTCAGCATTTACGATTTCCCTGTTTAGCATAAAAACACTTAAGGACAAGATTGAAAGCTTTCCGAGAGATCTGGACAGAAGTCAAAGCTATCATTCGGAGGTTAAAAAAAAAAAAAGGAGAAAAGAAAAAAGAGGGGATGGCGGAGTGGGGGCGGGAGGTGGCGGAAAACAAGTGCTCTTCCAAATAATACTAAAGAAAAGTGAATTTCATTGTAATTCATAGGCTTGTTCCAAATACCAAGAGAGAAAGAAAAAAGAATAGAAGCGCACAGATGCCCCGACGAAGGGAGAACAGCTCTGCTCCCATTGTTGTGGAGTTAAACAGTGGAAGGGAGGGTTAACCTAATCCATCAAATTGTCTGGAAATTGTGAAGAAAATTCAAAAACCATATGGTCTCCAAGCGCTCGCCTTCTCTCTGCTGTGGAGGGGCACGCTTGTTTCAGCATGGCGAACCGCAGGAGGCTGTATATGCTCCATTGTCGCTTGTCACTTCAGAGAAGAGGGCTCATTTGTCCCCAGTTTTCATGCTTTACGCTAAAAATTACAACCCCATCCATTCTCAAAGAGGAGAAAGATTTATTTAGCCTCGGAGAAACTGGACCAAAAAAAAAAAAAAACCAACATCAAACCCACAAACCAACCCCGTCTTATCTGGACACTTCTCTGCCGACTCCACCACTGTACACCAGATTTGCCTTTCTCACATAAATTTTGCAAAGAATAGGGAGAAACACACGTTGCTCGACTCCAAAGGCAAGTCACGCTGCCAAGAGAAAACACATTCACCAGAGCTTTAATTTTGGCTGAAAAAAATAAAGAAAAAAGAATTTTTAAAAAAAACAGGGGGGAGGAAATTAAAAGAAAAAGAATTAAAGGGAGGAAACGAAACGTTTTCCATCTCCTCTTCCCCGTGGCAGCTTTTGCCCAGAAGCGGGAGGCCTGGTCCGCCGGGCGGAGGGCAGCTCCCCCCGCAGCATACCCTGCTCCTTTTGTCCATATCGCTGATAACTCCTTGCTCCCGCTCGGATTTGTTTTTTCTTTCCATTATTTTTTTCTCTGCCCCTCTTTTTGCCCTCCAGTTTCGGGCTGGAAATGCCCTGCTGACGGCGGGAGCGGCGGCGCCGTCCCAGGGTCCCGGTGGTCCCGCTCGCCCCTCCGCGCTCCCGCTGCCGCCGCGCATCCCCCGCTCCCGGGAAGCGCTGCCCGCACGTCCGGCCTTATCGATACTCCACGTTTTTCCTTTGCTAAACTCTGCCTGGCATTAGACTTAGATAAAAAATTAAATAATAATATTGGTCTCGCTCGTGTGCACCTTTCCCGTCATTTTTCTCGCAGGTACTGCTCTTAGAGTAACTTAAAATGGAAACGGGATGGGAGATTCCTCTGGGGGAAAGTCTGGCGTAGCCTCGGACCGGCGGGGTGTTTTTTCGGTCACAAATGAAGGACGTTAAAAAGTATATTAAAATGGTAAAGATTTTATTGTATCGGAAAAAAGAGCTATCTGTACAATTCTAAGAGACAGTAAATAAAGCGACATTGTCCCTATCGGAACTTAAATAGCAGGCCTTTTAAAATTTGTACAATTCAAACAAAAACAGGTCTTAAATCTGTACATTTTTTTAAATTTATAGTGTAATATTTAAATGTATTGATTTTGGGATTTGTCCTTTTTTATTTCCATAGCATGCAAAAATTCTAAAAAGAGTAAAAAATAATTCTAGGATTTTTTTTCTTTCTTTTTTTTGTTACCACCTTCATATCAAAAATACGAAAGGCAGCTTTTTAATAAAAGCACAACAATAGCAGAAAATGGTAAAAATAGCTTTTAATTGGTAAAATGAGGCAGAAATTGCATTGGAGACAAATCTCTATGCTCTAGGAAAAAAAGAAAGTATGTATTTTTCAACTTGCATTATAACCCAGCCCCAAGTTCCCAAGATTGCGAAAGAAAAAAAAATATATTTTAAAAGGAAAAAGAAAATTAGTTCGTGCACATCTGAAACATGCAAGGAAAGGAAAGCGGCTAATTTTTTGCTGTTGCCGTTTTAAGCCTAACTTAAATCTTCTCTAAAGTGGTTTGTTTCGGAAGTCTTTGAAAACAACTGCTTTCCCAAACATCTGTTGGAAGCCAGGTTTATTCCAAGGTTACGCGTCTCCCTTATAGATAAAATAATCATCACTGATAGCTATTAAAAAAAATAATAATCAAAACCTCAAAAAGAAGGGGGAAGGAAAAAAATCCAATATATACGTTTAAATATTTATACAGAAGCCGTCCGTAATTGCACCGTTCCGAAGATGTGGCAGGCGGAGGGATATCGACTCTACCCTAAATTAATCGGGATGTGTGTGTCTGTGGTGGGGTTCTATTGCTTATTGCTCCGACCGAGGGGAGCAGCCGCCCCGCCGCGCTGCCGGGGCCGGGATGGGGGCCGAGGGTGCCGGTTTGGAGCTGTCGGGA
>VZRR01007721.1:75502-398002 GCA_013398015.1 Oreocharis arfaki | reverse complement strand
CACAAAAGAAGCAAATGGCTCCTCTCCTTAAAGCGCCCTCTTCCCATTTTTTATAGCTCTCTGGGAGTCTCTTTATGCAGTGACCTATTTTTAAAGGCCTATATTGGGTTATTCATCATATCAAATACTGCAAGGAGATGGGGGGGAGTCGGTCGGGGGGGAGCGAATTACACTGATTCTAAATCGCCCGGCTTCTTTGCTTTGCTAGGTGGATTATTTGCTTCGCTTTGCTTGGGTTTTATGAAGTGATTTAAACATATTTTAACCAATTAGACCCTTTCCTCCTCTCCCTTGTGTCCCCTCGCATTGTTTTCCAGCGCGGCGTTTTATGTCAGGATTCAGGTTTTATTGAGAACTCAGCCGGGGGTGCTGGTCTTATAATTACAGAAGTAAGATTTTTAAAAAATAAAAAGGGAAGGGGGAAACGAAAGAAAAATAGCCTCGTTCCTGGGTGCGAGTTTGGGCGGGCTGGCGGGCGTATGGGATGCTCTGAGGCGCAGCCAGTCACCGGCTGCAGCCTTCCCCGCGGAGCGGAGTGCGGACACGGGCGCAACTTGCGCCCGCATCTCGAGCATAGCCCGTTCCTCTCAGGGCTGGGGCAAAAGTGCTTCAGACACAGCGAAATCCTGCAAACGGTTTTGGATCCCCTATTTTTCCCCCTAACCTGCATCTCTCCTCTCTTCCTACGCGGGAGGACGGGGCTTTAAAAGCAACCTGCTTTTTTTCTTTTGGCTCCCTAATAGGGGCAGAACCCGGGGGAGGACGGCCAACAGCCTCAGTACAGACTCCCCGAAACAGAGAGACCCTTCCTCGTTTGCCTCGGCCGCTGCCTGGCAGGGGATAGACGGGTTCATGCTTTGCATGAGTAACTCAGCCCGGTGGCTCCAGGCCTGTCGCCTGCCCTCGTGCCCAGCGTCCCTCCTCGGATAGCACCTCACTGCGAAAAGGGGTGGTTGAGAGGGAAGGGGGTAGATCCTGGCCGCCCTTCCCCAAGTTTCCCAGCTCTCGGTGGTTGTCCCGGCCGGCTCCGACCAACCCCTCTGTGCTGGGCTCTCGGGTGCCCGGTGGCGCCTTTGGTGGATTTGGGCTCGTTTGCCCTGCGCTTACTTCGCCTTTGCAACCGCTGCATCTCCCTCCTCGCAAACGACTCTCTCTCTGCGCACCGGGGGTGGGCTGGGCTGCCCCCAACCCAGCTTAGGGGGAGAGCTCTGCGTCCCCCCTCCTCATCCTTCGGAATTTAATTATTTTAATTTTCTTTTTTGGCAGCCCGTTTGGCACCCAGCCCCGAATTAGGGACCCTCAGTGCCCCCCGGCGTGTCCCATTGCATCTCACTGTCCTCGGAGGGCCCTGGAGAGCAAGGGAGCCCCGGGGACAGCCGGGGGCCTGCTCCAGCCACTGCCATGGAACTTCACATCCCGCCGGGCTCTTCTGCCCGTCCCTCCGGGAGGCAGCTGCCAGTCGTGTGTCCCAGCTTTGAGGTCGTTTGGGGAAGAATACCCTCATCCGATGCACTCCAACACCCCCCCGCTTCTGCTTGCTACAGCCTCTCTGAGTGGGACCTGGAACTGACCGGCTTCTGGGGCTGGCAGAGGTTTGAGTCGGGTCTCCGGCCGAGAGGCGGGGGGAAGCAGGGCTAGGGGGAACGGCGGCCCCTGGATGTCCCCGGGGATGGATGAGGGGGTCCCCCGAAACCTTTGGGGAAGTGTCTCTTCGGGTCCCTGCCTTCCACCGTGGAAGAAAAGCAAGTAAAGCTGCGGCATTTCCTCCTCACAGACGAGAAAACTGCTCCTGAGCCGAAACTACTCGTGAGTGGGGACACACGCAAAAAAAATATCTCTGGCGACGAGAAACATCTTTGGAGGCCTCCCTCTTGCAGTCTCCAGAACCGTAATTCGGGGTGTCGGCGTAGCTGCCCTCCCCGGAACAGTCCCGGGCCCGGCGGGCAGCAGCAGGACTCTCCCGGGGCTGCCCGGCTCTGGCTGTGTGCGGTCCGCTCCTGTCCAGGAAAATGTCACAGGAATATAATTAAAGCAGGCGGCATATATCATTGAAGTGTTGATCACCAAAGTAACTGCGTACAAATGACACCTCCTTTCCCGGCATAGCTGAGCCGTGCATGGCTCCCAGCTATGTCTGCCTAGTTTAAGTGGTCTAAACACGTTACCACTCCCTGTTAGCAGCGTGGAGAGGAGCAAAACTCCGTGCCCTCGAGCTGATAGCTAGTCCTGGCACAGCATCCCTCAAAGGCCAGGAGGGCGAGCCGGGAACCTAAGAAATAACTGTTATTTTTGTCTTCAAGCACTCCTCTAAGTTTGGGGCTGCGAGTGCCGAGGGGTGGAGAGACCCCAGTGGGACCCGCGGTGCAGGACGGAGGAGGGAGAGCCACGACGGGGTCTGTAGTCCCTGTCCCAGTCCTCTCTTCCAAAACCGCCGGTAAAAGGTACCTACAGGTATCCCCCGATCCCGCCGCCGCCGGGCGCTGCTCGGCGTTGCTCCCTTTGGAAAACAACCTCCTCGAGCTGGGCGCCCATCGGCTCCCAGCTGTGATGAGGAGGGGGCGCCGGGGTACCGGGGAGCACTGTGGGGTTGAGGAGAAGCTCCCCAGCAGATCCCATTTCTGGAGCTCGTTATACAGCTATCGGCCGATCTTTCCTCCCCTCGCAAACACTTCCTTGCAGGGAAAGAAACTTCTCTGCACCAAAAATAAATGTGACCCGAGTGCTCGCATCCGGCCTGGGAGCCGGGGTCAGGGGCAGCGCGCCTGGCCCGGCCCGGCTGGGACACACCGGCCCCGCGAAGCCCTGAACTTTCCCCGGCAGAGAAAGACGGAGAAGTCGCCGTTCCCTCGGAGGGCTTCGGCCGCGGGAACAGGACCTGAACGGGGCCGACCAGGGATGAAACCCGCGGGCCCAGAAACCCGAGCAGAAGCGGGATGCGAGCAGCAGCCCCCCTCGGGGGCACGGGCGGTGCGGTGCCCAGCTCCCCGACTTCCTCGTGGGATTTTCGTTTGCAAACCAATTCCCGGGGCGACTCAGAGGCGCCGAGACCGGCGGAGCTGCAGGGTCCGTGCACTTTCTGCCACCCCTGGGGCCGATTTGTTTCCCCCCCTCTAAGTCCCCTCATAGTGGAGCTGGCACGGCTCGCACTGCTCTCGCCGCCCCGCTGTGGGGCCGGGAGAGGGGGCAGCCTCACTTTGGGTGAGTTCCTGGCCCGGTGCGAGCGGGGATGCTCTCTGGCTGGTGTAAAGGAAATAGGGGAGCCCGTCTCTCCCACAAGCCATTTTAGAGCACAAATTGAAAAGAACGACCGGGGTGGATCAACACTTCCAGCCAACTCAGCACCCTATGTGGGATCTCAGGGAGCATTTCCCATAGTGAAGGAGAAAGGCGGGGGTGCCTCCATCCTCGATGTCAGGAACCAGGACGCTGTCTCTCAGCACGGCCGGGGACACTCTCGACCCACCACTCCTAGTGGGTTTTAGGGGTTGCCTGGGGTTTGTTGGGGCTAGAGAACCAGTCTGCGCTGACGGCTCCCCAGCCAGACCCCCGGGCTTCCCCTGGGAACAGAGTCCTCCAGTAGCCGCTCCAGGGGTTCTCTTGAGAGAAGGGCCAATAGGAGCATCTGAACGTATTTAATATTTTAAATTCCAGTATTTTATTTTCTAGTCCAAGAAATCTAGTAAGACTCAAGTTCCCGGGGAAGAACAGTGAGGATGTGCCTGTACCAGCTCCACGCAAGGCGAGAATTCGATTTTTATCAATTTATAGTTTTAAACCCCCCTAAATACTCCAATAAATGCTATCTGCAGAACGCCTCTGGGGGGCAGGGAGGTGGGATGGAGCCGGTCGGGGGCATTTCAGGCCTCCTGGCCGTGTCAGGGTCCGTGGATGACAGAGATTTAGCGGCTCTCGGGCCCTCCCTGCACCGTCCCAGTTCCAGGAGAGGCAAGGTCGGGCCGTGGGGCAAGCAGAGAAGACCCTTCAGAGGGGACCGGCGCACCCCCGGCCTCTTCAGAGCCTGTCCGTCCCCTGGGTCACTTTCGTTTTGGGACGGGGAGCAGCCACCGCCTTCTCTCCAGTCCCCCTCGGTTCCAGGGAAGAGGCTGGAAGGGGGGAAGGGGTGGTCCGTGGCCACGGAGCTAACCCTGGGACGGCGGGGTTGGGCGCTGGGGAGGCGGGGGCAGACAGCGGCCGGCCCGTGCAGCTGCGCCCGGAGGCGGCTGCAAATAGCGCATAGCGCTGGGTTCCACTGTCACCTCTGGGCCCCGCGGGGCTGGTCTGGGGGTGTCGAGTCCTGAGGTGATGCCCACCTCAGCCCGGCCCCGGGGATCCCTCACTTTCCCCGGGAAAGAAGCCGCGGAGGGTCTGCCCGCAAGACGCCGCCCTGCCCGCAACGGCGCTCCGGACTCGGGGCTCCACAAAACTTTGGTTGGCTGGTTCGGGGGGAACAAACGACACAGCCACCCAGGACTGTGACAGCCGAGCCGCGCTGGCTCCTCCGAGACCTGTAATATCTCTGCCGCTCCCGGCACGCGTGAATAATTCACCAGGCTGCCAAATGCAAGTAACGTTTGTGGCAGCTATGAAGGAGCCGGGGAGGCGAGGGCTCATTTTTGGGGGGCAGGAGGAGGTGTGGGGAATCAATCGAAACTTAATAAAGGGAGTGGGGGGGGGAGAATGGCGGAAATAAGGCAGGCAACTTCTTCTAATAACAACTTGGTGTTAATAATTCAGGAGCAGTCATTGGATTATAGCGCAATATCCGAAGTACATGTTGCTGGCACAGTGCGGGTGGATAATGTAATCGGAGCTCATTTTGCCTTCCAATAAATTACAGCAGCAAAAGTTTCCTGTTAAAGCAGTTATTTGTATTTCTTCTCTGAAGGTGATTCCCCTTCCAACAACTGCAGTAAGAAAATTAATTAAAAACTAATATTTCCATCCATTGCAAGAGCAGCACCAAGATGCAAAGACAGAGTTTGACTGTGATCTTTTCCAACTTTCAGTGCTATGAGGCTGCTCTTCCTTCTCACTTCTTTCTTTTGGTGTCCCTGTTTTTTCATCCCTCTTTTGTTTTTCATCCTACCCCATCTGGCCTTGCAGGAGCCCTCCAAGCTCAGAGAAGTGGTGCTGGAAAGAAAACTCTCCCTAAAATACATCTCTTCATGTTAGACTTGCCATGTTTGCTCCTCTTGTCCCTCTCAGGTCCTGTTATGAAGGAGTAGCAGCTAGAGGTAAGGTCAAACAGCAGTTCACTTTTCTTTCAACTCGCACACGATGTGAGCTTGCAAGGCCTCAGATGACTCTTCTTTTTCTTCCAAACTCCAACACCATTTAGCAGCAGACACATCTCCAGACCCAGACAGGGTATTGCAGCTTTCCTCTTCTCTATTCCCCTGTTTCTCTCACCAAAGGCCAGGCCATACCTTTGCTGCCTTGTGGCCTCCATTTCCAGCTGGGGTTCACAAGATATTTCTCAAACCTCTCCTGGCCTCTGCTGCTGGACACAGGGATCCACTGCACTGCTCTCCAGTGCCGAGCTGCCCTCTGCATCCTCAGACCTGCCTCAGAAAGGAACGTTTCCCCAACAGTTTGTCCATGACCAGCAGACATCTCTGATGAGATGCCTTACACGTATGTTTGTTTTATTGTGCTATCTGTTTCAGGAACCTCAGACACATTCCTCAGATGGTCATGTTTCAGGCAGGGCTCTTTCTATGAGTACTTTTAGCATCCTGTAATGGTGACTGGCATTTCCCATCCTGCATAATAGCTGCTGTCAGCTTACAGCGTTTCTGTACCGATCGCTGTCAGATCAGGCTGTCTCCCTGTCTCCAGTGCTGCATGGAGGTACAATGAGGAGAGAGAGAAAAGACCTTCCTGGAGGAGGCTGGAGTGAAAAAGAAATCTCTCCTGTTAGGCACTTTCCTGATTCCCACTCTTCAGATTCAGACTCTGAACTCTGAGGTTTAATATCACTACAAAAATCTCTCTTGTGATTCCACTTCTGAGCATCCTGGGGTCCTGTCCACACCCCTTCTTTATTTTGTTCAGTTTGTGGCATCTCTTAGCACCAAATTCCCATGCCTTCCTGCCTGGCACTCAGGACCCATTTTCAGCTGATGTACAATCCCTTGTCACTTGTGGAACTTTACAGCCTGGACATTTTCTCCTGGGCACTGAGTAAACCCTGTGTAGTGAACAGCCTGAAGATTTCTTCTATTTTTCTGCTTGAAATCTCCTTGGGGTCCACTTAGCTCTGTTGTTTTTTACAGGTGTGGAAAGCGGGTCTTCACTAATGCCAAATATGCAGCAACATGTGGGTCTGGATTCTGCTTGCACATGGAAAAACCAGTCAGGTTCTCCGCACTTGCTTCCTTTGATGTTACAGCTTAAGAAGGACCTGCTCCTCAGGAAGAGCTAAGGGGGTGAGCAAGGGAGGTATTAAGGCTATAGACAGCAGAAATAACTTGGTCTGGGATGTGCAAAGGGGCTGGCTGGCTGTTGTGGGCATCCCTCACCCTTGGGAGAGACTCGAGTTGGCGGGGCCTGAGGGATCCCTGGCCGGGGAGTCACCAATAGGGGGAGGGCACCGAGGGCAGCGTGGGGTCCCGTACCCCTCAGCCAGGAAGTGGGAAAGGGGCTTTTCTGGGGCTCACTGCCTCTCTGGAGATGGGAGAGCAGCCATGGAAGGGCTAGTTCCGTCTGTCCAAGAGCACAGGTTAACTTACCAGAAGCAGCCCCTCTCCCTTACTTTAAATCTTGGGATTTTCTGCTTGGAAAGCTGTGTATCTGCTTCTGCTGCTTTTTGCAGTCTCAGTGAAGCAATTGGTGTTGAAAGTCTCCTGTGCCCTGTGAACCTATTGCCAAACTCCAGATGGACCTTTATTTACAGTGAAAGGAGTGTTTGTGAATCTTGGAGCACATGGACTCCAAGGACAGGAGAGAAAAACGATTTTAATTTCCCAATGCAAAATAAACAATTGTTGACTGGTAATGCAATGTAAAAATTACAGAAGACATGATTTTTTATTGAGATGTGTACAGATCCCTAAATGGTGACCCATTATATACAAGGAGTGTCAGCAGTGGATAAGGGGGTGTGAAGTCCAGCAGTGGATCACCCATGCCCCCCACTGCTATGGGGCAGTTGCAATGTTGTGGGTGCACCAGGGCCTCTCTTCTGTTCAGTCTTTGTCCTTTTGCCCTGTACATGAGTGCAGTCTGCAAACTCACCAGCTCAGCCTAGTGGAGCTGGGCATGCTGTGCTGCAAGAACACGACCTTTTGCTCTGAAGATGGCAACAGCCTTGTGCTGGCAGCAGAACAACATACCCAGTACAAATAGAATCATTCTGATAATAAATCACCATCCATAATAAGAAGACATCGTTAATAATAAGTCATCCAGGGGCCTCTTGAGACCAGAGTACAACTTACTGTAAAAATAGATAGGAAACATGGCGTGATCATTACAAGCAAGATAACAAATAAAAGAGAAAATGACTTTTATAGGCATTTAGCTCTTCTTTCCTTCCCCCAGCTTCCAGCCAGTTCTATTATCAGTCAGGATGGCTATGATTTAAGTTTGGTGACAAACACAGGCTGGATTTTTGCAGATGCAGAGCCCTGGGTTTACTGCACCTGTGAGCTGGCCAGATCACTACCTGCAAAGGAGCTGCCTGGCAAAAATCCCTCCTTTTTCTCCCTTCTGCTCACAGTGTGATCCCATAGTTATCCTGATTTCTCCAAAGGTGATGGATACAGGCTCCCTGGTTATGATATACAGAAGCCAGCTGAGGCCTTGCCCATAGATGTCAATTCTTTCTGTATCCCCTCAGTTGGCAGGATTTGTTGCCCACCTCCCACGGCTTTGTTTCTTCTCAGCTGATGGGGTGACTTCAGAAACCAGAGGATAGTGAGGGGCAAACACATGGCAAAATCTGAGCTTTGAAATGAATGAATATTTGCATTGAGAACTCACCAGACCCAGGAATATTTTCACACATAAACTGTCTGGCATCAAAAGACTTGTGAAAATTGCTCCATGCACAGAAGCGAAGGGAATCTCACACGTTTGTTTAAGGACAAAGTTGCGAGTCACCCTTGTACTGTTCTGTCAGCTGTAATCTGCTTGGGATATCAGTGCTGCTTCCTTGCAGCAGAGGGGAAAGAGGCTAGGGCTGTTCAAATCTTTCTTCGTTTCTCCCCTTGTTTGCGTTTGCCAGGCAAACAATAGCAGATGTTATATAGTCAGTTCAGTTCGCTACTAGTCCCATTATGCTCTATTTATGTTTCACTTTATTGGCTTTTTTTTTTTATTTTCCTATTATTGTTTCACTCTGGGGGAGGCAGAGGATATAATATATTCATCTTTATTATACAAAATCTGTGTGAAGCATTTAATAAAATGCTGTTTCCACACAGCTAGGAATATTACTGTTAGCTGTTCTTAAGTTAATGCTCCTATTAAAAAATGTTTGATGGCTGCAGTGACTGGAACTTGTGTGGACAAAAAGCACACACACCACTAAATAAGGCACTCATAGCAATTCAGAGATTTCCTGATGCCTTGTGGAAAACTTCTGTTTAGCCAGATTTCTGCTTATTTAGCATATTTCCAGCATTGTTCTTCCCTAGTTTTATATTAGTTGTATTTGAATGGAAAATAAGTTTTACTTTTTTTCTTCAAAAATATCCCATGAGATTGGAGGGGTCAAATCTGTCCCCCATCCCCAGGTGTCTTTCCCAAGCAGGAGTTTTGTCAGAGTTAGGGCAAAGGCAAGTGGGGAAGGACACTAACAGGAACACAGTTATGGTTGCTCTCTGAACCTGGACCAGCTTGTGTCAAGCACAAGGTGCTTTCCTGTCCCAAAGCTGCTGATTCACACCCAAAAATGCCTGCATGAGGTAAGCCAGGCTTATTCTGCTTTACAAGCTGGTGGTCAGGGGCAGAGGGTCTATGCTTGTTTGTGGACATGGAGCAGGGAAGATTTTGAGACCTCCATGTCATGGCACTTGGGTGTGCCAGGAATGGGGGTGGTTCTCTATGGACCAGGAGCACAGGAGATGGTGTTTCTGGGAGTACTCAGGGAATCATGCAAAATAGCAGTGAAAAGTCAATGTTACTGCATCAGGTGAGAAGAGATGAGCAATGGAAAAGAACCTGCTCCTGAGAAACAGAAAGCTATTTTCAGAAAGACCTTTCAGAAGGGTCTTTCCCTAATTGATAACTTTCCAGGAAAGACTCAGGCATCCACACCCAAGACAACACTGACTCACAGAGTCTGGCTTTAGACCCGGAGCTCAGTCAAACACACAGCTTACCACCAGGCTTGCACAGGCAGGGGTCTGACATGAAGATCTGGGTCTGTGAACCCTCTCAGAATCAGATACTTTATGCCTTGGAAGAGCAACGAGGCAGTTCGGTGACGTGAGTGTTACAAGTCTGCAGGAGTGCTAATGGCAGTTGGCCTGGCACTGATCCTTGCAGTCACTGGATGCGAGAGGCTGAGGAAGACCATACAGGATTTAATGAAATTCTACCTAGCCCCATATCCTGACTCCATTGCTGGCTGATGATGGTCATCCTGAGAGAGCAAAAGCCCCAACTGTATTATGCAATTATGTATATTATTACCATCATATAAACATTAGTAAACGTGTCATGCTTCCCAGGGATACTTTCCCAACCCTTAGCTGAATGTGGTTCAGAGAGTCCTGAGCCAGAAGTGATACCTTCGTGTCTTATAGCCCCAGATAGATTGCTCTTCCACGGATGCATCTAACCACGTGTTCTACCCATACAATCTTTTGAGATCCACGATATCCGGGGACAATAAGTTTCATGGCTGATCTACCAGCTATGCAGATAAGACCTTCCTGTTGTTTGTTATGAATCTGCCACCTGATAACTCCACATCCTCTTGCATTTGTTCAGGAAGAGGTGGCACACACTTAATCCCTGCTCACCCACTCCTCAGCCTGTCTGACAGCACGGAAGTTCTTTGGTAGAGCCTGTCAGCCTGCATGGAGCTGGCATGGGAGAGGTGAACCTCCTGTCATTCAGGACTGAGTACTCAATGGAGAAGACCAAGGAAAATCAAGACACACCTCAGAGGGAGGATGACATTCATGGTGTGGTGGGCATTGGGGCAGCCTGTGGTGTCCCTGGTTGAGCAAACACCCGAGGAAGGTGTTGGACCACCAGGATGAGTCAGAGGAAGTTTCTTGGCTGATACACGGGATTGGCTGATGTATGATGGAAGATGGCTGTCAATGTGAAAGGCTGGCTACTGGGGCTGCAGTGGTGGAACAGAAACAGTGGGGCAGGGAGCTCATCCCAGTCAGCCAAAATCTCCAGAGCTTCCTGAGTAGTCAGGAAAAAGCAGACCAAGAGTTTGGGGCTCACACATTCCCTTTTAGAATGAACCAAATCTGGGCATCACTGCACTGAACAGAGAGCATCCACTGGCAGCACCAAAGACAGCACTGTTCGGACAAAAGACTGTCCCTCAGCATGACCCCACCATGGACTGCAATGCTCTGGGTTTGTTCCTTTGCTCACCCAGATTTTGGTGCCTTTGTGTACCTCACATTCCCAGGGCTGGGAGGGCTTTGCAGTTGTAAGATGAAATCCAAGGGACATTTTGGCCCTGCTATGCAATCACCGTGCTTTGGGAGGTTATAGCAGAAGTGTTAAGGACAAGTGTACTCAGCCTTCACAAGGTTTTTCTCTAGACATGGCACTGTTGGAGAGGGAGAGGAGCTGGGGGAGGACATGCCTGCTGTCACAGCAGTCATTTCATGACATTGCACTCTCCAGACAAGAGCACCTGCGAGACAGAAAGAGTTTGGTAAGCTTGAGAATGTGGAAATATTTTACAAAAGCACCATAAACATCTGCTGAGAGGTACCTGGGAACGTGACTCTGTGTGAGAATGAGGAGGTGCAGGGGGGAAGGAAAACAGGTCTTTAAAACAGGTTAAAGCCACCAGCCCTGTGGGAGTGATGTGAAAGGCTCAATGGCACTGTGGGGGACACAAACCCTGCCAGGCTGAGGAGGAAGCCCCCGGGGAGACTTCCTGAGGCTTTTGCAATGTGATAGGAGTGAGGAAAGAGCCAGATTTGCTTGAAATACTTCATTTTAATTGCAGAAGGCTGCCTGCCGTCTCCCTGCTGCCTTGCTGGGATGTGTTTCTGTCTCAATCATACGCATGCGACTTTTGGACTGGTGAATGGTGCCACTGATAGGCAAGGACCAAAATGTCCTTGTTTCGACAGTCCTCTAGGACTTAAACCCTGACCATTGCCCTGCTGGGCAGACTCTTCAGGTCAGCCAGTCTTACCACTTCACTGGATTTTTGCAAGTTTTTAACATTTCACTCAAAATGTCACTTGGGGACAGTTCAACTTGCACATATGGGTTTTCTCATCTGAGATTTGTGGTGACAGAGATACCCTTGAAGGTGAGAGAATGTTAAGAACAAACCACCCAGGGCAAGGGACAAGGATAAGCCACCTTTTTGGTTGGTTTAAGCACTCTCTTGTGATTTTGAACCTGCTTCTCAGTTTTTTCAGCTTCTTGGCACTGACTGCACAGAAACAGAACATGGGTTTCCTGCCAGGATCCAGAGTTCTAGTGATTTTCCCAAATCCCTCAGTCTTCAGAAGCCATTAAACAAAATCGCTTTCTTTCCTGTGACCTCCCATTACAGTTCCTGGTCTGATGAACTGCAGTGCCGTGACACACAGCTCCCAAGGCTGCATCCCAAAGGGACTTCCAAACCCCGTATGTCAGCTGAGCACCTCACAAATGAACTGTGGGTTCAGCTGTATTTCATGTGCTCCTTGTTGATGAAGAGTGAAGTATGAAGGGATCAAATCTGAATGCTCTGGAGGCAAAAATTTGGTGCAGATGTTTTACCCCACAATGCAGGTCTGGAAGAGCTGGAAGAGCCCATGTGCTAATCCAGCCCTTCATCCTGTCACGGTTATCAGTTGTATGGCGATTTGCGGGAAATACAGCACTTTTCCTAGCAAGTAATCTGCTGTTGCTTTAGGTGGTGAGGACCCTGAGACACAGAGAGGTGATGATGCTGGTTTTCCTTTTGTGCTCTTTCCCTCGCTCTTGGTTATCTCAAAGGCTGTTATGCTGAAAACTTCTCCTCACTGTAATCTCCCAGTTCAGTTTCCCATAACCAGCACTGGATAATCTTTCTCCATCACCTACCTCCTTATACCCCAGACCTTAAACTGCACCCCTGAAATAGTCCACCTGAGACAGCTCTATACTACCGTATTCCTTTTTATCAGTTCAAAACCTGCCCAGAAATGGGTGATGAATATCCCTTGTGGGGCCCGTGGTAGGAGCTGCCTCAGCCCCATCCATGCTGGTCTCCTGGTGTGGGTTGTACTGGGGGAGGCCATCTTCCCACTTCAGGGCTCATCCTTCCCCTGGACCCCAAGCTGCGTTGCCCTGGGCTCCCTCATGGAGCAGAGCCAGGTGCGATTTGCAGACCTACATGTCCAATCCCCACTGATAACTGAGTTCAGAGGAGGGATGTTGCCCTGACTTTTGGGCCATGAAGAGCAGGAGTAGTGGCAGTGGATGCCATTCCCCTTCCCATGCAGAAAAAACTCCAGGGTGTGGAGACATATGAGGTTATTGGGCAGAGTGTCATGAGCAGGCAGAGCACTGCAGGCAGCCCCCTACCATGGCATCACTGCATGGGAGCAGATCCCTCCCCATCCCATAAAACTTCTCTCCCCTCCCCAGGAAGGTTCTTTCCTTTTCCCTCCTTGTTGGAGGGTTGGGCCAGTGTGCATTTGCTGAGCCCGGCTGCTTGCTGTCTCTGCTGCCATTTGCTCTGGGAACAGCCCACGGCGCAGACACCGTGCTCTGCTGTCGGTCTCAACGTCTCTTTAATCCTGTTTCCCTGGTTTCGCATGGCAGCGGCCCATGTTTGCTTGAGCAAAGCCTTCCTCTGGATTGCTGGCAGCCGTGCTTCCAAACCCAGCTTGCCGTTTTCCCCAGAGTGGCGGGATTGATTGGCTCCAGCCGGAATGGGCATGGCTCTCCGCTGCTTGGACCGAAATGCAACCATCTGTTACACCTCTAGTTAAAAGTACATAAAGTTGAGCATTTGCGTGCAGACAATTCCACCCCTGATACGCTTTCCACCGCACATCCCTCTCACACTTTGGCAGGATCTTGCACCGCAATGGGCCCAGTACAGGCAAAACCAGCACTTCAGCTCTGCTGGAGCCAAGCAGCGTGGAGATGGTGGGGGCATAAATCAGCCTTTCCTTCTGCTGTAGCAGGCCAGCGTCAATTTTGCAGTGTGTTGTGCCCCAGGTTTACCTCTGGATGTGGCTGGTCCTGCTACCTGCTCTGCACTGGGAAGCCCTGCCCAGGCTGGCAGACAGGCTGCCTTGTGCCTGCTGCACCACCAATGCAGGTGGAAATGGCAATGCATCGCTGAGCCTCACTTGCGTGTTCCAGTGAGGGAAAGCACTGAGGATAAACAGGCAGCAGAGATGTGGGAAGATGGGACCAGCATACGAGATAGCCCAGAGGGTGGGAGGCGAGCATGGCAGATGCACTGTCTGTATAGCCCTGCACCTGCACAGGCCTGGACAGCCCACCTGCCTACTCCCTGCCCCATGCTGCCAGCCTGGCCTCGTGATGCCCATTCCCTGTCTACATGGGCCTGTGCAGCTTTGCCAGAAGGGGAAGGCAGGGAGCGGGGTGGGAACACTGCTGAGCTAGTGCCTCCTCCCTGAAAATGTTAGGCAAAACAAGACACTGCTATGGCTATAAGGAGATTTCCATGGGCAAAAGAATTCTGGCTTCTCCAGTGTTGCTTCCCAGTTCCCTCCCTTCCACAGTTTTGAGGCTTCCTGTCCCTGAAAACTACAGAGAAATACTGCTGGGGACACAGCTGTTTGCCATGGTGCACCCCAGCAGCAGCCTCTTTACGTCTGCCCACCTTGCCTCCACCTCCTTGCTGTGGCTTTCCGTGCTCACTAGAAAGTCCAAGCTCAGAGATCCACAAAAGCATGCAGCAGATTCCTACTGAGGCCCTGAATGGGCTCAGTATCCAGCCTATGTTGGTTGGATGGGGCAGGGAGAGCTTTAGCACCTGCAGGGTGGAGGAAAGCCTGAGTGCGCAGCAACAGCCACAGTTACTGCCATTGCTGAGGTAGCAGATACCCCAGCCCAAATCATCCCGTGTTCTTGCTTCTTTCCAAGGGAGCTGTGGCTGCATAAAGAAAGCAGAAAAGCAGAGGAGAAACATAGGCACTGGGGTGAGAAATGGCCCTGCCAAGGCCAGCAGGCAGATCAGAGTCTAAGAAAGGAATTAATTTGCTCCAGCCCATTTATACCACTGTATCACCGCACCATTTGCTTGACAGTTTATTTTCACCAAAACACATGGCTGAATTTCTGCAATGGGGTAACTCCTTTTGGAAAGACCTAGGACAAATAAAGCAAATCTCCCAGCCTGCTGAGGCTCACAAGCGGAGAGTAGTCAGCGACTAGGACCCTCAAAGTGCAGCAGCATCCCCCATCAGTGTCAGTAACTCTCTCTGGAAATGCTGGTCACCTGGTGCTTTCTCCAGAGCCATAGCTCAGATGAAGTGAGAAGAAGGCCACCTATGCGAAGTTCACATGAGTGATGTCCCAAGGAGCCAATGGATATTGGGTAGCCAAGTCTTCTCTCAGGTCCCTCCTGGATTACAGGGATTACAGGGATTACAGTCCCTCCTGGAATACACCAGAGGGACTGGTGGTGATGTATCAGCCATCTCAATTGCTCATCCTTGTGGAGCAGTGAAGGTGATGGGAGAAGGGAAAGGCTAAATGCACATCCCAGGAGCCAGGGCGGCTCTGAAAGCTGAGAGGAGAGCTGGGGGCTGGGATGGAAGAAGAGACATCTGAGCTCAACACAGGGACAGCAGATGGATTGGAAGGAGCATAACCTCATGGCAATGCATGCTCTGGTCCCTGCAGCTGGCATTAAGGGTCAATTATTTTCAGTGTAACAACTCATTTCTAACTGGAAAGAGAGTGACCTGATGACACTGATAGAGTCTGCTGACGTCCATCTCCCTGCTGTGGAAGAAGACAGCAGCACAAGTCTTGAGCTTTGCTTGATGTGTGATCACAGAGCACTATGCCTGATTCCCTTCCGAATTTGGCACTCCCAGACCTGCAAAGGCAATGCTCCTGCACATGGAGTTTTGAGGGGGCAGCAGCGTGGTGTTGTTGATGAGCCCATGTTTGACATTCACCCCTTTGAAGAGCTCTAGGAAGTGACATCTTTCTCTTCCAACCCGTCCATATCAGCTGGGCTTGGATCCTCTGTCCTGATCCAGGTCAGAGCCAGTTTGGCTGGAGCCACCTGCCATGGTGGGGGGCTGAATGCCAGCCTGGCCTCCAGCCCCAGTCTCTCCCCTGTAAGGGCACGCATGCCTGGACTCTGCTTCTTTTGGAAAAGGAACTCCTTAAGGCCAGAGGGCTTCCCCACTGCGAGGTGCATCCCAGCAAGGCAGCAGGGTGCACATCAGCCCTGCTTAGAGGATGCAAGGCAAGGTTGGGGTGCTGTCCTTGCTGTGAAGTATGAGCCACCCATCTGCAGAAGGCCACTGCTGTGCATGATGCTCCAGCATGAGGTGCCCTTTCACGCCGGCACTGCTTAATCTAACCTATGGAGCATAGAGTCTAGATTTTACGGATGCAGACAGCCTCAAAGTAACCGTTTCAGGAAAAGCATCTCCCTCCTGCAAGCTTAACAACCTTCCTGGTGGGAAGATCATCCCGCAAGGGCTGTGGTGGAGGACAGCCCTGATACCCTGGCTTTGCCTGTACCACAGTCTGGGGCATAAGACATCAGGGCACAGTAAGCACCAGGACCAGCCATTGCCTTGCTGTGTTTCCCTATGCTGTTCCCAGCAGTGGCTGAGCTCAGGAGCTCTGTGCTCCTTGGGAAGGGGTCCAGCCCACTGAGGTGAGTCAAATGCCCCCAGCTTGTGCTGTCCACATCTGGGAGTTAAGTGATACCCTGCACTGTGCCAGGTCCTTGACCCGGGAGGAATTGTTTGTGCTGTCAGAGTGCTCTGGGCTGCACCGGCCACCCGACTCTGGGTGCAACCTGCTGTGAAGGGAATCCACAGCACAGCCTTGGGCAGGTCGGCGTGTCTCCTTTGATCATCCCTCTGATCATCCCTCTCTGGTGCAGCCACATGACACTAGTGAGGTTCACATGATTCTCCTGCCCCACGGTGTGAGGGGGTGGGCACTTCTGGGGGAGGATGCTAAAGTAGAGCACCTCCTGAGCCGTCTCCTGCCAAGGTGCGACATGGTCCCAGCTTGGTCCCACAGACTGAGACCCATGGTCACCAGCACATCCCACTATGCCAGAGCAGGTAAACACAGCAGTGGATTGAATGACACCCTAAGTCACAGCAGGGCTGTTCTGGAGTCTACTCCACCCAGGATGGTAGGAAGAGCATCCATGGAGGGGGAGAGGGGACAACAAGGAACAGAGAAAAAGAACCCCAAAAGGCACAGGGTGAAAATAACCAGAACATATAGCAAAGGAAGGGGAGTCAGTCAGACCTTCAGAGGCTGGGTGCGAAAGGATCTCAAATGGAGCAGAGACAAGTCCTGTCAGTCCGAAGCCCAGACAAAGGAGATGATGACAAGCAGCTATTTTAGCTGGTGGCCTGAAGCCACCTTGCCTGGTGCACTCAAGTCTCTTAAACTAAGCAAAATTCGGCCTGGGACTGGGAGTTGGGTTGGAAAGCCAAGGTGATGGGACAAAGGGCTGGTCCCAGAGCAGCACTGTGAATGAGCCAGGTGCTATGAGATGTGAGGCTATAGGGCACTGCCACTTAAAAGGGCATCACATTTCCAACACGGTGTTTGATGCAGCTTTGTTGCTGGGGATTTCCCTGTCTGTTGTTGCAATGATGCAAATGTGAGTTTCAGTGTCATGTCCCAGCGAGGGGATCCCAGCAGGCACCTGCAGGGGATGCTCCAGGAGCTGGGGTCTCTCTGCTCACTCACCTGTGAATGAGGCTTATGTGGGACTGCTGCTTTCTGAAGGGGCACCCCTCTCCTTCTACAAAACAGAAAAAGAGTCAGGTCCATGGTTTTGCTGAGATGCAGAACTTACACCTGCTCATGAGGTGCCTTGGGAGGCAGTATGCAGAAAAGATGCTTTTCATCATATTTAAATTTCCTTTCTTTTTATGTTTTTGGTGGTGTAGCAAGGGTTGTGTGGGAGTGAGGCATGCTGGGGGAGCTGCTGGAGTGCCCTTCTCTGTGGCACAGAAGGGAGCTGTTGGGAAAAGCAACCAGCAAGTACCCAAGTATCTCTTCCAAAGCCTCTCACTGCTGTCTTCAAGGGACCATGGGAAGATGGTGCTTCTGTGAAAAGGATGTAGGACTCAATCCACAAAACACCTGCTTTACTTAAAGCACAAGCATAAACTCCTTGAAAGCCAGAGAGATTTAAACACATTTGGAGCGAAGCCTGGCTGCCAACATGCTTGTTGAATCAGAATGGAATCTGTTGTATCAGCATAAAAACTGGTTTGCAAATACGGCTGCTTTAAATTCATCACCCAAATTCACATGTAGGCACCTTTCTGGATGCTCTGGTAGCCAGAGCAGAGCTGCTGGGTCATGGGAAGCTGCCATTTATAGAAGCCAGACCCTAAGCTGTGCCAGGCAGGCGTGGAGCAAACCCAAGAATGTCACACATTATTTGAATTGAGACATCATTGACAGGGAGGAAAAAAAACCCAACGACCCAAAGCTCCTAAATCCACCAAGCTTTAAAATGGCAGGAGGAAACAGCCAAGGGAATTACAGCCAGGATGAACTTGGCCCTGCTGCTCCTTCAGCAGTGATTTCTGAAGTGATGTTAAGTCTGGCATTTTTATCTCCTCTGGCATTTTTATCCTATTTCATTCATTCTATTTATTCCTGATCCTGTTAACTTTATCCTATTGATTCAAATGCGTTTTCATACTCCCTTATGGTCCCATTTTGCATCACTTTCAGCTTTTAGGCAAACAGGATGGGCTTTTTCTGTCCTGTAAAAAAGTTACCTTGGGAGCACGCTTCTCCCCAACTCCCCTCCATGGCCTGGGAGATTGGAGTCTATTTATTTGTCTTGGTTAGACAAATAGCTTCATTTTCACGCAAAATAGGATGTGCTTCTGAATGCATACAGAAAAGGTCAAAGGGTTTTAACCATGCAAAGGGCAAAATCTGAGCCTGTTGAAGTGACGTTGGTGCAGTTCGGAATGTCTCTGTGAATGGAGCCATCCCTAAAGGCTGTAAATATATTGGGAGGTGGGGATTTAGATACCTGCCAGCCAGCAGACATATCCAAGGCTTCCACTGCAGAGAAGTCCCAGCTTTTCTGCTGCCTTCTGCTTTGTGTTGGCTGCTGGTACAGATTTGGAAGTCATATCTTTTGGAGATGCTTGATTTTACCATTGCCTGTTTATAGAGACACCTTTGGTATTCAGATGTATCTGCAGCTGAATACTGAACATCTTTTTGGCCCAGAGAGAAGCTCTGGTGTGGATTTGGGGGTATGAACACACCTGTTTTGCTGATGGTCAAAGAAAAAGGGTGACAGAGGGGCATGGGCATCTGAAACAGGTTTTATGCATTTAGATTCCTCAACAGTGGTTTTTGCCCTAGCCCAGCCAAAGGTCTATCTCCAGTGAACTGTAGATACTTGGTACTATGGGACAAGCAGAACGGAGAAAACAGGGTATTTGGCATTTGCAAGAGTCATTATTTTCAACAGTACTTTCTCCAGGTCTCCACCTTGACTCTGAGCAAACTGGGGACCTTTAACAAGCACGTCCCAGTGGATCTAGATCTAGCAGCAATGGGTGTCTCCATGGCTTGGACTCATCACCCCCAAACTTTCCTTTTGAATAAAATTTGTGGGAGCCCAGACTCCCACTGCTTCCAGATTGTGTCTCTGGTAGCGCTCTTTTGAGATAAAGACCTGTTTTTTGGCACGTACATTTTGTCTGGAAAGAGGAATAAAAGACCTCACCGTAAATAAATACAAACCTCCAAATGGCATGCACAGTGCCTTGTTCAAAGAGCTCGGCCTGTTTGAAATCAGCAGCCCCATAAAATCCAAATGGGTTCAGAAACACTTGCAGTCATGCACATGAAGGGCCCGGCTCAGCAGCCGCCCCTCGCTGGGGTATCAGGGCTCGTTCCTTGAGCCAGTGAGGCTCCACCGTTCCCCACCTCGCAGCCCGGGACCGCATCTCGGGACACGTAAATCAGAGCCTTTGCCCTTCGCCGTGGCTCTCGGCAGCGAGGTCGGGGGTCACAAGCTCACCTCTCAAAATAATCCTGGACAATCAGGAAGTGTTTCTTGTTTGATGAATTAGGTGTATAAAATCCGTGAAGGGCTCACAAACGGACAGACCTTTTCCTTTCTTCATGGGGATAATATTTCATGATTTTGGGAGGAAAGAGTGCAGAGGGAGGGGGGGAAATAATTAGTAATTTGTGATTAACTCTTTTCATGGGTATTTTGTTTCTTTGTTCTCTGATGCTGCCTGGAGCCATTTAAAAAATGACTTAACGACAACAACCAAACTAATCGCTCTTTGTAACTAATGGCTGTGTCAGAACTTGGAAATCAAACCAAAGAGTCTTGGAGAAGTTGCAAGGGAGATGCTGAGCACAGGGGAAGAGGTGGAGAGGATTCCCTCCCTGGTATTAGATGGATGCTTAGAAAGGGCCCTGAGATAGCAGTGATAAAGGGAAAGACAAGAACCCTCCCTAGAAATGTGGTGGCTCTTCTCACAGATCCAAGTTGATTAGGCTGCCTGTGATGCACCCTTTCCTCTCCTCATGGGCAAAAGGTTTTGTTCAGTCACGTTTGGAGACAAAGTCCTCCAAAACCTCCACTACTGCTCTGTCTGATAGTGGCTCTAAGATCATAGAATCATAGAATAATATAGGTTGGAAAAGAACCTTAAGATAATTGAGCCCAACCATTAACCCATCACTGCCAAGCCCACCACTAAACCATGTCCGTAAGTGCCACACCTATGTCTTTCAAATACTTCTGGTGATGGTGACTCAACCACTGCCCTGGGCAGCCTGTTCCAGTGCTTGACAACCCTTTCTGTGAAGAAATATTTCTCAATCTAAACCTCCCCTGGCACAGCCTGTTTCCTCTTGTCTTGTCATTTGCTATTTGGGAGAAGAGACTGACACCCATGAATAAACTGATCCTATGAGTTTTGGCTTTGGGTTGGCACAGAGACTCCCAACAAGAATGTGAGGGCTTTAGTAGAGTTCTGGTGCTGTCGCTGACTCGCAAGGGTGAGTCCCTCTTCATAAATTATTTGGAGACCCCTTCTCACGTAGATCCAGTGCATGAATTAAAGACAGAGCAGCATTACCTGATTCTGGCTTTCTTGAGTTCGGTTTTTGCTGCAAAGTGGGGCGTGTTTCTGGCTGTCAGAAGGTGAGAATTGAGGAGTGCAGGTGGTGGGAAGCAGAGGAATAGTGTCCAGAGTGAGGTGTCCTTCCAGTCTTGAAGGCCACCAACAAGCAGCATGTGTAAATCAGGATATCAGAAGTGACTGAGGCCCAAAGCCTTGTGGTC
Organism: Oreocharis arfaki; assembly: GCA_013398015.1. Classification (NCBI taxonomy): domain Eukaryota; kingdom Metazoa; phylum Chordata; class Aves; order Passeriformes; family Paramythiidae; genus Oreocharis; species Oreocharis arfaki. The sequence continues at coordinate 377,328 of VZRR01007721.1, read as the reverse complement.
TCTAATTGGGCCACATAAAATAGAGTTTCAGATTGAAAGCCTTTTGGAGCTATGATTTAGAAAGGCAAATCCATTATGGTGTCTGATTATGACGCTGACATTAAAAGCACTGCGAACCTCTAATCGATGGAGGTTAATTTATTTAGACCATAAACCAGGAATTAATTTGAAAGGGGCTGTGGTGGAGCAGCAGCTGAGACTCCAACCATCCCTTATGTGATGCTGGTGGGGTGACAGGGACATGTTGGCCAAATTGAAGGCAGAGACCACAGTTCTACTGACTCTGTAGAGCTCTGCCTGTCCTCTGTCTCAGCCCTGTGCTGACTGCAGACCAAGGAGATCTTATTACAGAAAGATGAGAAGTTGAGTCTCAGATGAATGTTATCTTTGATTTGCCCTACAGTGGAGACTGTCCCTCCTTGGGCATATCAGGACCCCAAATCATGATGAGAGTAGCGTCCTGTTTTCTGAAATGTTGCCCTCTGAGCACACAGTGGTGTGGCTCATTCCTCCAGCAGATACTGATGTGCATTGTGCCCACATCAGAGACCTCTTGGGTAGATGTGGCCAAAGAGCATCAGGTCTGGAGGGGTCTGGACACAAAGGGTCATGGCAAGTAGCTCTGGTCCAGAGGAGTGATTTACAGCTCCTGGCTCCTACCTAGGGGAGTGCTGAAGTGGAAGAGATTTCCTTAGCCCGTCACTTTTATTTTCCTTGGTTATTGTTTAAAATGCAGAGATTATGGGGTCAAACTTTCCCAGCCAATATTTTTCCTAATGAAAAATGTAGTAGGGTACGAGTCAGTGATCGAATCTATATGGTGAGTGTTCCACACTACAGTGATTTCCACAGACAGAACTTCAATAAATCTTGTTTTCAGAGAAATTATATGAGGCCGATGCTCTGTTTTTGCCAGTTTAAGATCACTTTACCCCTCTGCTGTGCTCTGTCCAAGTGGAACTTTCCTCCAGCTGAGCTGAGTCTTTCCTACAGCAATGCAAAGATCCTCATGGCTGCAATGTAAGCAGGGCAGGGCAATGAAGGTGTTCACCAAAGCCCCTTTGGGGCCACCCCACATGGCAGTGTGGTTGTGGGGTCCCTTTTCCAAAGGAGACCAAAGATGCTACAGGCCCTCCTTAGACTGAACAGTAGCACTGTCTCTCAATATTCCAGCCTGAGTTCTGGCAGCCCTGGGTATGTCGCCTTCCCCTTGGGGAGAGAACTGCAGGCATTGGGTAGCGCTGCTCCTGCTACAGACTGCGTGGGACATCCATCACCGAGCTGTATTTGGTGAGAGACACCTCTTTGTCCTTCCGCCATGCAGAGTCCTGCCTCTTGTCAGTATTATTTAATGCTGGAACTGCCACAGCCTCAGTCAGTGCCCCGCCGTGCTGTGTGAGATGCGATGGCAGCCCTGTCATCCTGCACGTGCATGCCTGCAAACATCCCCGAAGAACTAATAGTATTAGTATTGGTTGGATGGATGGGAGAACCCTTCAATATCCTCTCTCCACTCCAGCCTAGGAGCTTTTTCCTGATTTCCATCCCAGTTTGGTGTTGCTCATCAGGGAGGCAGATGCAAGGGGCCAGCTTGATGCCCATATCGACTGCCTTGCTGTCGAATGCCTCCACTTGCTCGGTGGATTTGGCGACAGCCCGTGTACAACCATATTTCACAGCCTGCCCATAGGATCAATATGACATTTCCATTCATCATTAAATATGTCTTCTTTACTTTGTGCTGCATAAATCAACCTTTCAAACATGGCTCCTGGAGTAAAGACCTGATCTCAGAGACCACTGACCAAAACCGGGGCTTTTCTAGGTGGCTTCAGAATTATCACGTACTGCTGGTGTAAATGGTACGAACTTTGTGAAGCATGGAAATACGGTGCCCCTTGCAGGTGTTGGGGGAGTTTTAAGCTTCGTGCTGCCCCTGCATGCTCTGCCATATTGCTTGATGCAAGAGGTAACACATTGCAATAGAATCTGCTTGCCCAGGGGCATGTGAAGGTACCAAGACCATTTGGTCTCAGGTTGTGCTGGATTTTTTACCCCCTAGACTGATCCCAAACCAGCTTGGTGCAAGTAAGGTCAGGTGCACAAGCACTGAGCTCAAGCCTGCCCTCAAGATGCTGTTGATCCATACATGGGAGGGCAGGTAGTTCTCTCTGCTGGGGTGAGTTTCCCTGTCAGCTGGGGATAGACCAGGAGCTGTGGGGGTCATTACCTTCCCAGATAAGCACAATTCCCACTTCAACCCACCTCCAGAGAGGTTTGGAGCAGACTGGAAACAGCCTTTCTCACCTTCTGCCTTAGATGTGACCCTGGAGAAGCTGGTCTTTGCTCATGTGCTTCCCCTCCAGACATGGATGTCCAGCACCCACACCTGCTTGTACAGCTCTGGCTCCCATAGTGAGGGGACTGGGATTGCTCTACTGAGATGGTGGGGAAAGACAAAAAACACTCCATCCTTGGTGACGCACAGGTGCAAGGATGGTGGATGCATAGGATCCATAGGATGTCTGGGCAGAAAGGTATGTTCAGACGTCTCCACAGCCATCACAGCCCTTGGTGGCAGCGGAGACAAAGGGAAGGACTGGAAAGGCGTACACAGAGCTGCCTCTGCAGTATGTTCTGATCTCCCTCGTGAGGAGTGGAGCCCTCCCCATGTGCTGGCTTTTTGTCAGCCGGCTCCCTTGTCCCTGCCGTACACACACACATTTTAGCACTGTCTGCAAAGGAGTTTGGGAATCGATATTGCAATTGTGTTGTAAGTGAATTAGTTATAGATCAGCTTGGGGTAGGATTAGCTTATAGATCAGCAGGCTGGCAGGTGCAGGGAAGGAGCACAGGCAGACATGCACGCATGCACATCCCCCAGCGTGCTCCTCTAACGCCCAGCAAGGAAAGGAGGGTGAAGGCCCACGACTGCTGCCCTACAAAGCACTGCTGTACTCCAGCATTGTAGGCAGGTGAACGCTTGGTCCTGGGTTTTGCAGTTGTTGGGACACTGGGGCAGGGCTTCAGGAGCAGCAGAGGTGATGTTATAACCCAATCTGCAGATGCGGAATGAGAACTCGTCAGCTAGTTCCATACAGTCCTGGCCCCATGGCTTACATCCTTCCTGCCAATGCCCACACCTCCGGCAGGAAGCTGCTGGGGACCTTTATCCCAGCATTTTTTCAAGAAGTGCATAAAAATACCCCAAAGACAAACCAGTCCTCAGAGATTTCCTTTTATGTTTTCTCAGAGATTGAAGCAAATTGCTCTTTTCTAATTGCCATCTGTATACCTGAGGTCTTGACTCTTTCTTTTAGTGATCTCACATGAAAGCTCTATCTCCAAATAGGGGTGGGAAAGCGGAGGCACTGATCATAAGCTGCTTGCTCCAGCCAAAGTAGCTGATTCAGTGTATCCACCCAGGCTTTCAGCACCAGTCCATACACGGCCAGTCCTGGACCCCACTTTCTTCTGTGGTGCTGCACACTTCTTAAAGTCCCACAGAGACCCTTGTCATGACTCCAGGATAGTCTGACTTCTAAACTTAGCCCAGTGCCTGGGTCCATGCTCAGGGGTTTTCCCTTTAAATAATCCCCCTGCCTCCCCTCCCGCTTTTGCTTTGACTAAGCATGCTGCAAAAACAACTTGCTTCTAAAATAAGCATCTCCTCTAACTCCCAGTTTAAACCTGAGTAGCCGAGCATGACATAGCGGAGTTGGGATGGCAGCTGTGCCATCTCTCAGGCTGCCTTTCGGTGCAATGGCACCTGGAACAGCTGGGGCAAGCACACTTGTGGGTTAGGGCAGCGTGGGCTTCAAAGGGGATTGGGGATCTGCTGGGAGTGTAGTGGGATTATAGGGAATGAGAGAGAGTGTCCCCACAGTGGTACCCGCTGCTGGACAGTCCATCTTCTCTGAAGAGCACGTTTGACATCAGGACGTGTTCATTTGGTGAGATGAAATACAGGCGGACCTCTGAAGAATGCCAGCCCTCTGGGCAAGGGATCATGAAATGGCTTTTCCCTGGCACCTTGTGCTGACTTTCCTAAGTAACCCTGTCTCCATCCCTCTTCTCCTTATGTCAATCCATTTTTCAGCTGTGGGGCCAAGTTGCTACAGCTCAGTTTACACCCACAGGATTTGAGCTGGGGCCAGATCCCAAGCTCAGTTTCAGTCATAAATCTGGAGTAGTTCCACTGAAGTCAGGGGAGTTAATTCCAGATTTACACCCGGTGGCACTGAGGTGGGACCTGGAGCTTCTCTGGCTTTGGGAGTGAAGGGGGTAAAGTCTATAGAGGATTTACCCTGGGAGGTTGCAGTGCTCGACCTCCAGCAGTGCCTGAGTATCCCGAGGTTGGAGCTATTAGAGCAAGCCCTCTCTTTATTATTTGATATAATCTACTGCTATCCCACCGGGTTTCCCTCACTCTGCACTCTGGGAAACCGAGTGGAACTAACCCGAATAGGAGGATTACAGGCTCCAAATGGAAACGGTTGCACCAAGCCGCCAAGCGGAGCTCCTCGCACTGAGCAAAGAGGGCGGCTGACAGCCTCAATGACGTGCCAGCACTTAAAATGCTGGATGATGGATGAATGTCATCCTGCTGGGAAGGGAAANGGAGGGAATCCAGCCCAGAGGAGCCAGGGAAGAAGAGCTGGCACCAGAGTTGACGTCCGCACTGATCCTCATCCGTGGGCTGTGATTCATGGGGAGAAGAGAGGGCTGAGCTCCTGTCCGTGGGCCCCACCGCTTTCTGCACGCTGGATTGAAATTTTACTGCTCCTGGCAGCTCTCTTGCCCACAGCACCGGCACATGCACAGATACATATTTCTATATGCACACATAGGACACATAGGAAGACTGTTTAACAGATGTGTGTGCAAATGTGTGTATATTTATATAAACATCTCCCCTTGACACGCACACGCAAATGTGAGATTTCCTCCAAGACACTTCGTTAAAGGCCATCCTTGTCCCCACCTTTCACTGTATATTATAGTTCATCCACAAATCACATCTACTAAATGACTAAAGGTTTTCTGCTAGGTTTTTTTCGTATTCCCCAGATGTCAGGGGATGTCAGTGATATGGCTGCATTACTCAGAAAATTGCGGTCCTGTCTCCAGAGTGCCCGACCAGGGGATTTCTCTCTCCGTCTCCTGTTGTATTCCTGACAGCAAAGTAATTTGCTTATATAGATTCTGGCAACAAGAACAACGCAAAGCCTGTCTGCTTGACAGTGTTGCATTTTTAACTCGAGGTTGAACAACTTCAGTCTGAAGACTTCTGGGATTCCTGTTCCAGGGCTGCTGACTCCTGGGATTTGCTCTAGCGTTGGGTGACTGCATAGGTGTGACCATGGTGGTGCCTTCCTCGGCACAAGGGCTGGTGAAAGGGGTCCTACTGTTGGCTGTGCCCTGGGCTGTGGGCAGAACAGGACCTTTCCTCTGGGCGGGGTCCATGATGCCTTTCTGCTCAGAACCTCATACTGCAGGCATAGCACCCTACACGGGACCCCCCCCAGAGCTGTTCCCAGGGGGACAAGTCCTGGAATGGCCAAAAGTCCATAGCTATTCTGCAAAGACATGAGGGCTAGCTGGGGGAGAGGGATCCCGTGCCTCGACATGCCTGTGAGAAGAGCACATGCTCTCCAGGTGCGTGAGCACATCAATGCTCCAGCAGCTGGTGCTCGGCCAGGCAGCAGACATGCTGGAAAATGGAGCAAAATCCATCTCGGTGTGTGCAAGTTGCGGTTCTGCAAGGCCAAGTGGGCAGAAGAGGCGGCTAAGCCTGAGAACAGAGCCCTTGGGGGCAGCTCTGTGAGCGGAGCCCCGTTTGGGGCCGAGTGTGACCCCAGGAGCGGCGGTGTTTCGGCAGGCGGCGCTCCTGCCCCCGCGCAGCGCTGACCCCAGCCCTCCCGGGATCAATCCTGTCACCCACCTCCGACAGCAGCTGCTTAACCGCGCACAGCAACCCGGCGCAGCAGTTTCGGCAAGAGAGCGAAGAAGCCTGTATCCAATTGAAACCGCAGGGGGGATTTAGGGAGGCAGAAGGTAATTTCCCGAGCTGGAATATGGCCAGCATACAAGGACTAATATCCTGGCTCTTGGGGAAACAGTCATGGGATCTTTGCTTGCTGAGAGTCATCCTGATCTCTGTTTTAAGACAGATCTGGAAAAAAGGAAAATGAGACAAAGGGAAAAAGCCCTTCCAAGATGCCAGGGCTATGGGGCACTGCTTAAAGCTGCCCTCACCACAGGGAAGATCTTCCTGGAGGCAAAGCTGCCAGGCATCCCCAACACAGAGGCCTGGCAGCTGATCCATGCCTCCTTGCCCTGGGGCTCCCTCCTGTTCTCAGATGTGGCCAAGGAGTGCCTTGGCTCCCAGGAGGGAAGTAAGGTGCTAATGTCCATCAGTAGCATCACACAAAGTATTTCTGTAACCTGGTCATGCCCTTGTACTGGTGTTTCCCTCTGCTGGGAAATACCAGAGAGGCTCAAAAAGGTCTCATGTCAAGGCAAATTTGGGGATAGAGGGCTGTATGCTACTACCAAGCAGCCCACACTGCAGCTGTGAAAAGACTTCTTGGTTGTGCCCAAAATTTATGCCAGCAAAAAGATAACTTGCTGCAGAAACACCACACAAGGTAGAAACTGCTGCAGAGGGGATGGGGTGGGAATAGAGGCAGCTGGTGGCCAGAGCAGTGGCAGTGTGGGCACGGTAAATGCTGCTGCCCACACAGGGAGCTCCCTTGCTGTTGGTATCTGCCACTGGGAAGGGATCCCACCCGCTGCTTGGTGCCACAGAGCAGGCAGGAAGGAAAAGCATCCCTGACACCCTGGGGCAGGTGAGGGCAGGCTGCTTCGTGAGCTGGCTGAGCTCACATCCCTGGCTTTTATGTTGCTGCTTTGGTTAAGTGCTTTGCTCAGGCAGAGCAAGACAACCCCAACCTGTACTTGTGTGAAGCCATCTCAGCGAGTGGTGCTGAAGTGCTGGTCTAATGGAAGTGAGGGCTGGGTTAGCACTGCTGGGGCAGCCCAACAGCTTCCTGCCTGAGGGAAGGAGAGAAAACACCTGCTTTAAAATTTAAAACACTTGGAAACAGCACTGGAAGCACTTCTGGTTAAGAATTATTGCTATTCTTAGAGTGGCTAGAAAACCTTGAATGTAAGCTATAGGGTAGCGTGTCTTTAATCAGTGTCTGCAGCAGGTTAATAGCTAGTGCTCTCCTCACCTTTACAACTGATCCTTTCAGGTCATTTTTTTCTTATGGCTGGGCTTCCTGTGATCTGCCTGCCGGCTGGCAACGACTTCTTGCATCGTCCCCTTGTCTGTTGCTGCGACAGGGCAGGGGATAACAAGCAGCAGCCCATCTCACTGCCCCATACATCACAGCCAAGATCTGTATTCTGACAGTTGCATTTTGTCTCCTACTTTCAAAGCAATGTTCCCTCAGAAAGTCAGGAGACAAAAGTATCCTCAGGTTTGATTGAAGACCCAGGGCAGGCAGACACATCCTCCAGACCACCTCGGGAGATCTGGTTGCTGGGAGTTGTTGTCTTCCTAAATTCTATCAAGGGAGAGCAAGAAAGCTGCCAGTGCTTTGCTTTGCTGCATGGTCTCACTGCCTCACCTGTTCCTCTGCTTGGGTTCCTGCCTGCTGGCAACCAGGAATGAAACCAGCCAAGACCTAATGTTAACAATCCCTGACCATTGCTTTGTGCATAATAAGATTTTGGTCTCTTGTGGCTGGGGTGACTGGGTGACACCCCTCATAGGTGAAACATGGATGGAAAAACAGAGTCACCCTTCACATGAAGCCAGTGGTGAGCCACAGCACGGGTTTGGAGGAAGCAGGGAGGTTTTCAGGAGAAGTAAACCAAAGATCATGCCAGGACCTGTGTACCACTGATGCAGTGGCACACCTCTGTGCAGTGATTTCCCGTAGAGGCACAGCCTGCCCTTGGAGCTCGGAGAAAGATAATTTTGGCTATTGTTAACAAAGCTCTTGGTGTCAGCCTCTTGCCCAGCTGTGCCTCCCCTGATGCACCAGCTCTGTGTTACCCAGCCTGGCAGAGAAACCAGCTCCCAATCTTCCCACCATCCCTCTGAGGAAGCTGTGTTTCAGGAGCAGGGAAAGATGCAGCTCCACCATGCTCAGTGGGAGAAGTTGTGCACATGTGTTTGAGAGCAGGCCTGTGCTGGCTGCTTGCAATTCTCTGAGGGTCCTGTGTGTTTGCAAAGGCAGCTTTGTCAATCAATAAAAAGCAATCACAATAATGAAGTATCAAGTAGGAAGAAAAGATTTCAAGCTCTACATTGTTGAGGGATTGGGGGTTTTCTTTAAATGAGGCAAGAGAGGCTGGGAAAGCAGAGCCCATCAGGGATGACAAATCTGTTCTTTTGCATGGGGGAAGTGGCAGGACTGCAGCCCCTCTGACCAGATCCAATGACAAGGGAAAAGCTGAGAGAGGACCCCCTTTCTGCAGACACAAAGGACAAGCCAGTGGCGGCAACTTTCTCTCTGAAAAGTCACGTTTGCCAGGGGAGGCTGTGAAATCCAAGACGTTCCCAAGAGCTTGTTCCCTTCCCGTCCCCCAGTCTGGGGAAGGGAATCATTCTGATTCCGTTTTTATTATCGTTATTCCCTCCTGGGTGAGTGCTGGGAAAGTGGTGAGTTTTGCAGCTGCCCGAGAGTCAGTGGGAAGGGGGATGTGAGGGATGCATGCCAGAGCAAGGGTCTCTTCTCACCTTTTCCCTGCCTTCCCACGGGACAAGGCATAACTTAAACCAAAACACCTCTTGTTGTCTTTGCCCTCCAACTCAGTCATGCCCACACACCCTATTTTCCCCTCAGTAGGACCTATGGGGTAGCTTGTGGCATGCAAAGGCAGCAGTGCCACGACCATGCAGGAGTGTGCTGGCTGCATTAGCAAAGGGATGAGGAAAGGTATTTACTTCAGCAGCTGTTTAAAAAGCAAGTCATGAGCTGCCTTATACTGGAGGAGAAGTTGCTGGGGACTCTGGTTAGCAAGGCTGGTTAGAGATGGGGAGCTCCCTCCTTGTCAGTGCTTGCCAAACTGGCCCGTCTTCCCAAGGCAAGGCTGGTCCTAATAGGGCTTTTTTAGTGCTGAGGCAGGTCAGTCAAATTATCTTCTGTAATTAAACCTTACACAAACTGTAGCAGTCTTTACCTGCAGCTATGCAGTCTCCAATAGGGCAAAAGTCTTTCCTGCCATAGCAACATCAATTAAAAAAAAATCAATGAGATCTCTACCTGGCAACCGAAATATCCAATGATCCATGGAGATAAGGGCTGGATGTGATTGCATGTAGTCTGGGAAGGCCTGAGACAGGGTCTGGGATTGCTATGAAGGGATGTAGGTCAGTCACACTCTGTTCCATGTCTCTGATGCCAGCTTGTGAGGAATTTTAAGTAGAGCTTTATAGGTATGAATTCATTATGGCCACAACCCAGACTGGTGAGTAAGGTAGAGAAAGGGACACATCCACTGCCACTTTTGCAGAGGGGAGATGCTTAATGTCCTTATGCGTGAACTTTCCTGCAGGGTAGCTGTAGTCTCAGCAGCAGCTTCACCTCTTGCCTCTCCTCCTTTCTCCACCTTGTGCTCATTGTATTTGCTTTGATTGTACGGATTGCCAGAGACACACTCATCACAGAATGCCCAGATTCTGATGGCCTTTGAAGCTACTGATAGCCTTGCAGTGGCAGGATGGAATGGAAGAGCCACGGGCTGTGGGGCCTTCACAACTGTCTCCCACATGGATAACAGTCTTGCACTATAACATGTGCTGTGGCTCCAAGAGTGGCACGCAGAGAAAAAAATCCCCTAATTTGTTCAATGTCCTAGCAGAGCTACTTCTTTAACCAGGCAGCAGCTCCTCGAGCTTCAGTGCTGCAGGCCCTGGGTATAAGGCAATCTGCTCCAGTTGGGGGCTGGCTGTGACTTTCCCTGGCCATGACCTCCCAAATCAGTCCAGGGAGCTGTTGCACCTGCCTTCCTCTAGTCTTTGCTCTCTATCAGCAAAGACCTTGTCTCAGAGACAGGGTGAGCAGCTCCTCCCATCCTCTGTGGGCTTTGTCCTTGCTGGGGAGATGCAGATGTGGAGGGAGAGGTGACTCTTGGCAGGACGGGCATAGCTGTACAGGTGCTGTCTGGAAGGCATCTGCATGCCTTTCCAGCAGAAGGATGAAGACAGAAAATACCACCCAATTCCAACTTTCTTTGTGGAGGGAACACTTGCCATCGTTGTACACCTTTGTCAAATCAAAGGGACAGTGCTGGTCCCAGAGCTCGCTGAGCTTTTAGTAAGGGTCTGAACCAAGAACAGCCCTGGTTTTGTTGTGTACTTCTTCCAGTCCAGCAAACAGCCTCCAGCTCAGGCCACAGGGGATGAGAGAAAGAAAAGAGGACAGATTTATTCAGTGAAATTATTGGAGTGACTCTGGGTGCTAATAGCCTATTTACCAACATCTCCTCCTCTGTCTTTCACTTAGCCAGAGAAACTGCCCTGCCCTCAGTTGCGCCCATCGCAGTTTCCCCCCAGTTTGTTTCAGACTCACAAGGAAGGGCCTCTCCCTAAGGGGAACCCCAGAACCAGACCCCCCCAGAAGACCTGACTCAGCTTACCCAAGTCTCTCAAGCCCACGTGTTCTCACTCCCACCTTGTCTATACATGCTGGCAGGAAAGATGAAGTTGAACAAACCATTTACACGCCAAGTGGATTAGCCAAATTGTGTTAAGCTCCCGCAGGGACGTCCTTGTTCACAGCCTTCATTTGATTTCTCTTTCAAAAGCCCACCAAGCTGAATGTGATTATGGCCTCTTAATCCTGCCTGCATGTGTCCACGTGGGGTTAATGCAGCGTAATAGATGCCCTTTACAAGTGCACGCTGGTGACCATTGCTGCATGGCTAAACCCTCAAGCCCAGATGTTCAGCAGATGTAAACCCAAAGCACAGACTCTGACTTCTACTCTTTGGCCAAAAAGCTGCTCTCACATCTAAAATGTGGAAGGGAAACTCCATCTTCCCAAGGCTGAGCAGCAAATCTGTGTCACAAGCAAGAACCACTGTTGACACTCAGATCCAGGATTGGTTCAACTCCTGCAGTGCTCAACAGCCTTGGCGGGTCCAGCCTGCGATCAGAACTTGCATTTTCCTGGAGGTTAGAAAGTGGTACCAGAGTCCCAGCCCCATCAGGAATGCTGCCCATCCAGTCTGATCCCCACTTGTCAGTATCTGCAAGCCCCTGCCCAGGGGTGGCTTTGCTGACAGGCAGATTTGTTTTTGAAAGAGTATCACTTTCCCAAGGCAGAAGCTACAACCAAAATGTCATTGCAGCCAAACAGCAACAGTGGAAATCCATTGAGCTGCTCAGCTAGATATTGCAAAGCTGTCTGGGTCTGCCCAGCCAGGCATGGGAGACTGTAAAACATGTGTGAAGATATTTAAATCGGTTGCCTTTTACAAATAAGGAACCAAACTGATGTTGCCTTCAAGGAAGGAGGGCCACAAAGGGCAGAGGGAGGCATTCCCCAAATCCTTCCTGTGAATCACACTTAAAAACGAATCCAGGACTTGGTGCAGCAGGATTTACCCAGTCCAGAGCACCTGTCCCTGTTTTCACAGAAGAAACCACCCCAAGGCATTCACACATTTACAAGGAAGTTTGCCACAGCAAGATGTGTGAGGTGCTCCATTTAGGGAGAGAAACCTGCCATGGTTCAGTCCTATTATCAGCAAGAAAAAATAAGAAACTCAAAGACCTTCTTGTCCAGAGACAAGGGGGATGAAACCACAGGGGGTAATTTCCATAACTCTTTCAGCCACCACTCAGCACACAAACTCTCTTTTCTCAAAGTCAGACCGCCTGCCAGGGGAGCAAATCCATTCCCCTGGTATCTCAGGACTGTATCACACAATCCCCTTAATAGAGCAATCAAGTCCCAGATTAAAAACAGTTAGATCTCTACCCTGCTGAAAGGTTTTTTTCCAGAACATCACTAGGAGGAAACCTCCTTAAAATGTGCTGGTTTTGCTGGACTGACCAAAAATAAAAAATAACATCCCCCCCAACAAGTAAAACGGTAAAACTGTTATTTCCCCATGGAAACTGTTGGGTTTGCCAGAATGATATTTTCCATTAAAAATGTTTTGCTGGAGAATTCCCAACAAGTCAGGCTGCTGCATCACTGATTTTAATCGAATTTAGAAATTCTCGTTTCCCTTTGTTCTTCAGCTTATATTTAGGACCAGGGATGGTTACAGACCTGTCTGCCTCCTTCACCAGCAATGTAATGTCACCCACCAAGTGACACGTGTGAAGAAAGATACCAATGAAAAACCAATGTAGCTCTTGCTACTGTCGGTGCTCCCCAGGCAGAGGCATAATCTCTCACAAGGCTGCCTCAGCTCTCAGAGCCCCCTTGATCTCCAGCTGGTTTTTTGGAGATGCTCATTTTCCTAAGCATAGCTCTAACAGTGAGGCTGTGCTGAATTCACAGATAATCAGTACCTAATTGGATTAGGAGCTGATAATATCTTTGACCTTTTTTTAATGGCTTGTCTGGCCTGGCTTTCTGCAAGGCTGAGGCTTAATTTTAGGCAGGAGTTTTTTCCACAAGTGAAGCGTGACCCTGTTAACCTCTGAATCAGAGAGGTGACCTTCCCTCTCCCCAGCCACTGTGGAGCTGATGGAGATTGTGAGGTACACACAGGCTTCACAAATCTGTGTACAAACAGACTGAATCTACCTACAGAAGTCAGAGTCAGGACCTGATTTTCAGCCAGAGCTGTGCTGATATTGGACTAAATCCTCAGACAGAAATAGTGAGTCAAAGGAGTGTGAAGCTCCTGTGAAGTCGGTGTCCCTGCCAGTGTCAGATGCACAAGTCACCTCCCCTCCTCACCAGTTCTTCCGTATCCAATGTGGGGGTAAAGAATCACCAGTGCAAAAAAGGATCCGGAGATTCGGATATTGGGTGTTGGTGAGACAAAGGCGCAGGGATGCTTGTGCATTTGTGTGGTTACATCTTGCTCTGGCTACCTAGTCCCATCAATGCAGCTAAATGTATGCTCCCACACATGTGAGCAGGTTCATGCACAAGCCCAGCACAGCTGAGAGCAGAGACAGCGTATTTGAGTTACACCTAGCTCATGCCCATCACACACACACTGTATTTTGGGGCATTGGGATTTAAGGAGATGCAGGGAGCAGGAGAGGAGGGAAGGCTGCCTGATGAACAGCAGATGTTGGTGATCATTGGATAGAACTGTTAATTTAACTGGATTTTATTGAATAGCAATTAGGTGGGGTCTCATTACTGTAGCCAAGTGGCACAAAGATGTGCTGTAAAAACCCAGGGAACAGGGATGTGCACTGGCAGAGTGACAACACTGATGGGGTATTTAGGACCTGGAGCAGTAAATCTTCTCACTTGCCCAGAGGTCCTTCTCCTGGGTGGTGCTGGCTGGAGCTTGGCACTTCAACCCAGCTGCTGGGCTTGTCTCAAGATGGGAGGCTGCAAACACAGTGAAGGGCAGTGAGTGTGTGTACTCAGGGGAGCAGAGGACAGGAGAGGAATGAAGGTCTGAAAACTGTCAGTGAAGATGTGTGAGTGACAGCCTGGGTAAGAGAGCAGTTCTCTAGCTCAGCCAGGGACAGGGATGGAAGCAGGACAAAGGGTGGAAGGAGGGTTTGGAAGTCTGTAAGATACATCCGGCTGTCCTAACCTGCCAGGGGATGGGACAGGGTGTTTTGGTGCTTTGGGCAGAGCATTACCCCAAAACAAGCAGAGCAGCACTACAGCACAGCAGGTTTCCATGTCATGTGGTAGCCAGAGACCATACATTTAACTGCTGCGTCTCTAGCGAGCTGGGATTTATGTTTTACACCTCTGCTGTGTAGGGGGGCCCTGACACTGCCAGGGAGGAAAGTCAGTGCTCTGCTCCTGATGAATGTGGGCATGAGATCCACTAAGCCCATTTCCCAAGAAAGACCCAAAGGTGCTTCCATCAGCACAGCCTGAGCATTTGGTGTGGCTTACACAGTGCAGAGAGGGCAAGGGAGCATTCCTTCCCCTGCACAGCCTGACCTGAGCCTTTCAATGTCCAGTGCAGAGTAAAACCCAAGGAGATGATAGAGGTAGGAGAGAAAAGTCCCAAGCAGAGCTTGCTTCTAACATAGGAGGCACACATAGACACATACAAAACCATATTCACTCTCCTAATGACATGATTATATCTTGCTTCTGTCTTGGGGGAAAAATCAAATGATCCAGGTTCCAACACAAACGAAAAACTTCTGCTAATGAACAAATTGCCAAACTAGAGCGCAGCAGGGATTTAGAGGGTTAAAATGTTTGGGATTAATTAACTGATTAATTAAGCCCTCACATCAGCCTTCATCCCTGCAGCCCTGCTATTGCATGAGGGATGTACTGGGAATGTGTGATCCTGTCAGCACGATGCAGGAATGCTGGGGGGAAGGTGCTCAGCAAGGGAATTTTACACTCACATTCGTGATTGTGGGGTTAAAGTCAGCTATGCCCTGCAGACCTCGTGTGAGACACTTTCACACCTCTGCTCTGATTGGAGTGGCTGCACATCAGGGCTGCTGGTTGCTTTGAGATCTTAAAAGAAAACATAGTTTTCAAGAGCCAAAGTGATTTCTCTCCCCTGAGGGCATGGGGCTTCCCTTCGCTATGCCCTGCTGTGAACGTGACAGCAGCCCTGCTCTGCTCAGCAGCCCGTGATTCCCATTGCCTGCTTATCCTGCAGGAAGGGAGCAATAGGTGTTGCAGTGTTGTCTCAGAGGATGGTAGCTGTGGGGCTTTTTGCACGGGTCTCCAGTCCCATCTGAGTATTTAATGTTCAAAATTGGGTGGGACCCTTCATTTCATGAATGGCCAATCTTACTGCATGGGGAAAAAAAAGGCATAATGCTTTTAGCTTTTTCTCCCATCCTTCCTGGCCCACAAAACAACCAAAGGAAACCTCTCCATGCTGTGAGGCCACCTGTCTGAGCCCCATGTCCTGACTTGGTAGAAGTCTATCCACCAAACGTACTGTTGGTGGATCTGGAGGATCATCTGCTTTCTGGGTACTAGTACAGCCTTCAAGACTTGAAATAGTGCTGTACTCAGTACTTCTAACACTTCAGCTGTTTACAACCCATGTTCTTCTCACAGTCAGCGGGCTCAGTGTCTGGAAGTGTGCAAATGACCTTCGTTCATTAATGAGACCTGGCCTGGGCACTTCTCTTGCAGTTTTACAAAGCTGTGCTAGCAGATCTCTTGTACACCAAGAACAGCTTTGCAACCTTTCCCATTAGAGTAAGTGAGAAAATAAAGAAACTCATATGGGCCTGCACACACAAGAGCTGATCATGAATCTGCAGCAGATATTTTTATGTAAAGCACAAGCTAAAAAAGAGAGTGGTTGCAGCAGGGGATAGAGTATGCCCAGGCAGATTTAAATAGCCTGTCTTGGAGATATCCTTCTGAGAGTGGATGACACCAGCTTAGCCTGTCTCACATGTGTTTGTTTTGCCGTGTGCAAGCACAGCAAAGGAAATGGCAACCGGAGCTCAGCCCACCACTGCTTCACAGCTTCACACTATAAATAAGGCACCGAGCAATTGCACCCACCAAATTCTTCCCTGTCTTCCGGTCTATGGCAGTCTAGTGCCTGGCCTATGTATAGCATCAGCCCTTTGTGGTATCAGGTGTTTTTCTCTAAAGCCCTTGCTCCCACGTTCTGGGATTACATGGTCAGCTCTGGTTTTTTTCCTGAGAAAAACAAATCAGATGCCAGAAAGAAAAATTGAAGATTAGAGTCCAAATGCATCTAAATAGACAGAGCTGATGTGTTTTGCTTAAGAACTTCTTATGGAGAAAAATGTGGTTATTCCAGCATCAAGATCCTTCTGAGGAAAATATTTTGATACAGGGTTTTTATTTTCTGATCAGGAGAATCAAAGCAACAATACAAATCATTCCAGCTTCAAATTCCCAGGCTGAGCAGCAGGCTTCATTTGAAAATATGACGAGAAATTTCCTCTTCCCAAGTTATATTTCCAATGGCAAAAGATATTTTTCTTGCTGGTGTTTTCACTTTCTAGATTCATGATTTAGCTGCAATCTGCAGTTTGGAGATTTTTTCTTTTGCTTTATGATATTTCAACTTTTCCTTCTGATTCTCCACTGAGAATGACTTGGAAACACCAAGATTTCCAGCAAGTGAAAGTTTCTGTTTATTTTCCTGCATTGCCAGGCTGACAAGACAGAGGGTAAACAGAAGTTGCTCCAAGATCCAGGCAGAATGTCTTGGTTCTGTGTATGAATGCTGATTTTTGGTGCTGGCTGCCTCAAAGGCCCTGACTCTGTCCCTCATGAGCACTGTGAGTGTGTGGAAGTACCACAGCGGCTCTCCCTGGGAGCTCTGCATGCAGAACATCTTGTTGCAAAGGCACAGGTCTGTGCCACAGAAGATGAACAATTTCCAGATTGCAAACCCCGCAAGTGCCACTGTTCATTTGACACCCACAAAGGAGATTAAACCACGGATGGAAGAAATGTACTTTTCATCAGGTGGCGAAATAGGTGGCACAGGCTGTAAAGTCTGCAACATCCACACTTGAGGTCAGGTGGGTTTACCCAGCAAGATGAGTAATTTCTACTCCTCTCAGAGTGGAGTTCTACTGCTCTCAGAGCTGAGCTCACCTGGGGGCACCACACAGCTCTCCCACAGGGCATAGGCCTGAGCTCACATGGAAAGAGAAGACACTTTTCGTCATCGGATGCTGAGCAGCGGCACTGCTTACACGCTTGCTCTGTCCATTCATTCCAGCCATGCCTCTGAGGGT
This sequence comes from Oreocharis arfaki, assembly GCA_013398015.1. NCBI lineage: Eukaryota > Metazoa > Chordata > Aves > Passeriformes > Paramythiidae > Oreocharis > Oreocharis arfaki. Next base: position 360,434 of record VZRR01007721.1, on the reverse strand, counting down.
CCTCATAGTCCACATAGGATCATGCCAAATTCTTATTCTTCATGAATTTACTGTGATTGCAGCAGTGCCTGGACAACCCCAGGGAGATGCTGGTCCGACTGCTGGAGCCATTGCATATCTCCAGGGCACCAGACAGGTCAGGATCTAAGAAGAGAAGATGGATGCACAGTGCAGCAAGAAGAAACACAGTGACTCCTGTTTCAGAGGAAGGAGAAATGGAGCAGAAAAAAAGATTAAGGCCTGGGATCCCCCAGAAAGTTTTGCTGATGAAAGTTTGAGTGTATCCATGAACTGGCAAATTCCCTGGGTGTGATTGAACCAGGCAGCAGGGTCAGGCCTCCCCCTTTGCAATCTCTGGCTCCACTGTCGTGAGGAAATACCTGGGTTTAATACGTCTTGGATGGGCACTGAGATGTGAAAACTGCTTTTTGTCGCTACAGCTCTTAATCTGCAGCTTAATCCATCTTCCCTGTTGCCCTGGGGAGGGCAGAACTGAGGGTTTGCTGGTGCTGATTGGAGGATGTCCAGCCTCATGCAGGCAGTGTGGGTGCCACTCACACTGAAGATGGGGTGCTGGGGACAGAGAAGTTCTCCTCACCCAGAGAAACTTGGGGATGCCAGCCAGGATGGCCTGGAGAGCTTGCTGATCCATCAGCCCCGTGGTGCATCAGAGAGGGGGTGAAAGGAGGCAGCAGGCTGCATCAGCCATGAGCTGGACGTGTGAATCCAGCAAATGACCTTCCTGGTTTGTTTTTGAGTATAGTGGGAATTCACACGGACTGTGAGATGCACCGGTCTGTCAGGAGGTCAGAGCAGACTCCAGAGCATGTTCCAGCACTCCCTGCACGAGGCAAAGCACCCATCCGCCCAAAGTCACCATCCGAACCTTTGGGCAGCAGGGATGGGTGACAGCAGACAGCCCCTGGGGAGGGAGCGCTGTGCCGTGCAATTTGGGGAGCGAGGAGGGCAGCTCAGGAGCCGACTCGAGAGGACGCTGCTGCGAGTCAGAGGCAGGATGCCCTGAGCGCGGGGCTGCAGGCAGGGGGGAGCTGCCAGCGCAGCCTCCCGGCGCAGAGCGCTGACACTTCTTTTTGTTCAGCCTGACAGCGAGCACCTGGTGCCCCACGCGCGGAGCCGGCGGCCGCCCGCGCCCGCAGCGAGCGCAGGCACACACACGCGCTCAGCCCCGCAGCTCGGAATCAATGCAAACATATGCTGCCATTAATGTGAAAATCACTTCTGCAAACATGAGGGTCTCTCTATTCACGGCCTTCCCCTCTCCCCGCAGGGAGGAGGGGGGTCAAGTGCAGACCTTTTATGTGAAATCCCTGAAAGGGACAAGGGGGAGAGCGGGGGAGATGGATGAGGCTGATCGTGATAGGGAAAAGGGGACAACAGCCCAGACTAAAATACAGGAGCTGCTCTCCTGCCATGAACTGTGCTAAATCTGCAGTGTTGCCTTCCTTTCTCTCCAGCCAAACACCTCCCTGGGGCTGCCAGTTTCTCCCTTGCCTATTTCTGAAAAATGCAGGAGGAGGCTCTGAAGAATGGTGTGACTGGATGCTGCCATGATGGGTGCTCGTATAGGAACTGAGGGGGTAAATTTCTGAGGGGGTGGCAAGCTCCCCTTGCATGGTTAAAAAAATGCTGATGAGGGGTGCTAGCTGGAGTAGTTGTGGTGACCAGCACTGGACTATCCAGTCTTCCCCTAAAGCACAGCATATACTTTGGCCAGCCCTGATGTGCATGACCGTATCAACAGAGGCTGGTTATCTGGATGCTGCTCCTCTGCCTCATTGCAGTGCTTCAGTCTGCTTGCTGCAGACATTTACAGCAGACTCCTCTCCTCTTTGGGCAAAGTGGCTTCTCTGATGTCCTCTATACCACTGCCCGCCTGCTGTGAAACACCCGGAGCTGCTTTGCCCCGACAGTGGCAGTGTGGACGTGGGTGGGCAGGTTTGGTTCACAAAGCATCAGGGGTCTGTAAAACAGCTGGAAGGGCTCCCTGTGAGGAAAGGGACACAGCTGATGTTAGAAGAACCAAACGGAGTTTCTGAACCTCTCAGTTGTTTGTCAAAGGCTTTAAAGCAACACTGTGAGATGCCACTAAAGTGCCTTGTCCCACTCTGCACCCACCTCCCCCACAAGACAGGCTACGTCTCTTGTCTGTCCTGTACAAAAACAGCTTTATGTCAGCAAGACTCTTCTATGTATCTGCAAAATCCACACTGTCTTCAGGGCTGTCCTTGGCTGCTGGTCTGATACAAAAAAAATCTTCTCCAAAGCTATAGTTTTACTGCTTGGAAAAACACCACCTTTCTCTTCATTTTTTTCCTCAGCATTGAGCTTTTCTTTGAGGGGGAAAATTTTCCTGGCTCAGGTTTATGCCCATCTCAGACTCATCTCAAAGCACCTGGTACTTTATAGCATCTCCATTTTGTTTCCTGGTGATGTCCTAGACCAAGCACGTGTGCTGAATTCCCCAGCATCTGGCCTTCGCCCATATCTATCTGTTGGAAGCTGAATGCATCTCTGATTTGGGAAATCAATCACACTTAATTGAAGGGTGATTGTTTTCACATACGAGCCTGCCACATCACTTTCATCTTTATCACATTCCCTTTCTCTCTGGGTTTTGTGTGACAAGATACTGCACAGCAGGAGGGAAGAGGTTGCTGACCTTGGACCTGGATATAATTGAAAAAAGGAGGGCAGCATCTTCCTTTCTTTCCTCGGTGGATCCGTTTGCATTTCCTTCAGCCGTCCGACCGAGCACGTGCATGTGCACCCAGAGCCATATTTAATGCAGCCTCACATGCAGCCGTGCTGTGATGCTGCACAGCAGAGAACCTGCTTAGCATGGCCCAGCATTGCTGTGCCATGGAGAAGGCCTGGTGCCTCTGTGAACCACAGCAGGAAAGGGGGAATGACAGACCAATTGGTCTGACGTGGCAGAGCGTTTTATGTGCCTGGTGTTTCTGGGTGACTCTGAGCATCCTGAAGAGGAGTCCCAGGGAGATCAGCATGGCTTTTTAATGAGATTTTGGGCAAGTCTATTTTCTGTTCTGTCTTGTGTTTTGCCTGGTCACACTGGAGACTATCTTAAACCAGGATTCAGTTTTCTTTTACTGGAACATTATGTTGCACAGCAGGGCTCTGATTTCCTTCAAGAGCTCCCATAACACAGATGGTGCATGAGCAATCCCTCACGGTGGGCTTTTGCAAGGATTTGTGCAGTCCAGTCCCATGTGGCCACCTGTCTTGTCACCCCACTGGGATGTACCAGTCTGAATGCTGATAAGCTCTCAGCTCACAGAGATGTCTTCCCGCCTGTACCAGCAAGCTGAATTGTAAGCTGCTCCCCAGACTCCAGTTTGAAGGTCTCTATAGTATTGACTTTCTCGCACTTGGAAGTGCCTCATTTATCTTATGCTCTGCATTTGTCTTTCCTGCCAGTGTAGTAGTAAGCAACTGAAGCTTGCTGCCAGCTTTTCTGCCTTAATGATATTCCACATATGCAGACAAGGATCTGAATCAGAGCTCTGGAGTCAGTCCCTACTTCCTCACTTTGGAGAAATGTATCTTAATGCAGTATCCTTCCTTTGCAGTTTGTCTTGGGGCTTGGCTTTAAAACAGCCCCTATACCTACCTCTGAAGGCTGTGGTTCAGGGCATGTGTCCAGATTTTAGACTCATTTGAAGGCTGATTGTGTCAACAGGAAGGTTCCTGCTGGCTCCGATGGCTCTTGGACTAGGCAGCCCCAACTATATCCAAATTTGCCTCTTCTCCACTGGGGACAGATTTGTCCCTTCCAGATGTGGAGAGAGCCTTTCCCAGCAAAGACCCAATACAAGCCTTCTACCAGACAACGGGTCTTTTCTAGATAGCATGGAAGGAATTTTAGGTTCCTCTGGGTGCATAGTGCCTGTTTTTCCTTATGTACCTTCAGCACAGGCTTCTCTTTCTGACAGGTGCCTTTGACTAGCAGCCCAGGCAGACAGGACTGAAAGGGGTAGAAGGACTGGAGTTTGTGTGATGGAACTGTGAGTTTCATTGGTTTCTGAATAAAACTTTCATCAAGACACAGAGCCCCACTTCCCTCCCGATTTTATAAAGCTCCTGTCAATCTCTGACACAGCTGCCAGGGCAAAACCCAAAGCTGCTGGCATCACTGTGTACAGAAGCAGAGCAATGGATGGGGAGCTGGATGCCCTCCCTCTGTGGAGAGGAACCAGAGCCCAAGCCCAGTACCCTGTGACATACCCACTCCCTGGCTTTCCCTTGGGGCCAAGTCACCCCACCATGCTGAGCATGCTCTGCGTCCTCTGGGCCTGCTCTTACCCAGGGGGGATTTGTGTTTGCAATTAACTTTGTGGTGCCTGTGTGGGTTACAAATGACCTTTTACAAAGTCACACTGAAGCTGGGCAAGGAAGAGTGGGGTGCTCACCAAGGCTGGGGGTACGTGGGCTGTGCTGGCCCATAGATTGAATGAGGTCCCTGAGGTCTCCTCATGATGGTAGCAGGTCACCATCCTCTGCCAGACCTACTTTCTGAAAGCTGACAGGAGTGACTGTAGGGAGCCAGCAGGACAATCTTTTACTGCAAACCGTGTCTTTGATGGAGCCTTCCACATCACTGGGAGGTGGTGGACTCCCTCCTCCCAGGGCTAGTGGAGGACACACAATCTCCCTGCCCAGAAACTGCCATGTTCTGGAGCGGGAGGATGGAGAAATCAAGCCAAAAGCAATGATCCAAGCATTATTTGCCTCTTGCACAAAATTTGATGAAAACAGATGGAACATTTGCAGGTTTTTATTAAAAAAAAATCAAAGCCCAAAAATTTGATAGCAATCTTGTATTTGTTATTAGTCTTTTCAGGCTTTGTTTTTCCCTCCTGGCAAAAAATAATTGACAATATTTTCCATCACCAAAACAAATCCCCCACTGAGAATTAAGTATAAAGTCTTCTGTGTTGAGCAGAGATGAGAGGAAGGAGAAACCCTTCACATTCTCTTGAAAAAGTCCAAGAGGGATTGGTGATCACCTGCTGAGAGTCTGTCTCTCTGCCCAGCATCCAGAGGGAGCAGAGTCTCTCCAGAGCTCTCTAAGTTGTTGCTGTGCCTCACTAAGGTGGCAAAGCTTTTCCTTTGTGAGCATGAGGAGTATCTGCCATTTTAGCCAGTGCCCGGGAGTCCAGAATGGCCTGAGCAGACTTGGCTGGCTGGCAGAGGGAGCCACTGGAGCTTTCAGGGAGGACCATCTGTGCTGAAGAAAGGGAGACATCATAGCAGGGATGTATAGGGCAGTGGACCACAGGGTGTCTTGGAGATGACCACAGGATGTCCTGGGGACAGAACGAGCAGCACTGCAGTGGCCAGAGTATCTTGTCCTTGGAAACCTCTTTACTTGCAAGAGTCAAGAGACCAGAGCCAAACGCCTTCACTCTCATCCGTCAGCAGGGATGGAGGAGCCCATGGCCTCCCTCCTCCTTCGTCCACTGGCATTTGATTCAGACGTACACTAAAAAAGGAGCTGTCGGTTAAAGTAAGAGCTGCTTTTGCAGCTCCCAGAGGACCCCCCTGGTGTGACCTGCAAGGTGTTGCAATCCCTCTCTGCCACTGGCCTGCCTGGTTTTTGTCACACATGCACACACCTTCCTCCCCCTTCCACAGTGCTTATCACAAGCGTTTTGGTAGAACTGCCCTTGTCATATAAATCTAAACATAATTCTCTCTTTCCTGTTAAGCTAAGGAAAATAAACGTGTAGGGCTGTTACTGGAAGCCAAGCTGTAGGACTGCCCTAAATTCTCTTCTTATTGAGTCTGGGCTGAAAATCACTCAATTCTGCTGAGGACACACATCTATGCTTGCACACACAGGGAGGGAAGGTGGGAGGGGGGAGGGAGAGAAAGAGAGAGAGAGAAAGAGCGAGAGAGAGAGAGAGGACACGGTGTGTATAAATATCTCCAGCTCTCTAGATAGTCGGCAGATTTATTCCGCTGCCAAGCCTGCAGAAAATTGACTTGTTTCATGGAGGCAGGCTATTGACACATTACCGCAAGGAGGGTTAGGAGAGAAAGCGGTGCGGCTGGCGCCCCTCTATTATACGATAATGTAATCAGCATTGTGGGAAATGACTGTGGGTAAAATGGCATCGCTGACATTTATATTAGAGGATATTGATGGCAGGAACTGTGACCACATCTATCGTACCTCCCGTTTGCCAGGATTGACACAGACGGCTCTTGTTGGCTGGATTTCCTCTCTCTCTTTCTCTCTCTCTCTCCTTCCTCTTAGCTCCGTTGCTCGCTGCTGTCACTGCAGATAGATAATTGAAAAATGGATCTCACCTTTCCAGCAAACAGGAGTGGTTCAGGCAATTACTGCAGAGGTTATCTACTCAATCTCGAGGCCTCTTCTCAGAGAGAGATTCAGAGGAAATTGGATTTTACATGGATGTTTTATTCTGCAAGGGCTTTAGTATAAACAGAGGCAAGGAGACACCAGCAGATTGTATGGGTGAGAACCAAATGCAGAGGGGTAGGGCGAGGTTTTGACAGGGGTGCTTGGCTGTAGATGTGGTGGTAACACCATGTGGCAGTCCTCTGCAGAATTTCTGATCTCAATTTTTTTTGAGGTTGCTATTGGTTTTTCTTTTCGTGTTTGCAGGGTTTTTTTCAGATGGAGGCTAAGAGAGGCTATGTCCACCTGCAGCCATTTGGCTACATTTTGCCCCTGGAATTTTAAAATTAAAGGGAGTTGTTCCCAAAGGAAAGAAAGGCAAAGAGAGAGCAAAATGGTCTGAAAATGAGAGGGCAGAGGAGAGAAAGATGTATTAAAAGAGCTCTGGAAATTGTCTGTCTCTGAAAGCAGAAGAATTTCTCCCAGGCAGGGAATATTACCACAGGCCTATTCTCCATGAGCATCCTTGAACATCATTACAACTTGATGTGTGTGGTTATTTGAGAGGCAAAAATATACCCTCGGTCCTTTCGGACATGCTGCAATGCCAGGCTTTGGGCTGATCTTGGTGGCAATCCAGCCCTTCAAAGCAATTTGCAGCTGGTATCCTTGCATTCAGAAACTGCTGAGCCAGGGAGGCCAGAGAAGGACCTTGAGGGTCTTGGTGACCTTGACAGTTTCAGTGAGCACACAGGAAGGCTGTGGGGTGGCCCTCAGATAGGTTTGGCAGATGGGCCTGATCAGGGATCACTTTCCCAAGAACAACAGGCTAAAGTAGGGTCTGCCAAGGAGCGCCTGGGAGAAGCTCATTCACCACTTAGGGAATTTGCCCATCTTTTCATGTTTTCTACTACCTTTTTGTAGGTAATATGTAACATGTGGGGTGTTCGCACATGTGGGTAAATGTTTGTGCATGTGGGTAAGAGCAAAGGTCCTTGCACCATCCGATGGATTTTACTCCCAGCCAGTGCGGGATGCATGGGAGCACAGCTTTGCGCTAACAGCTCTTAAACTGTTATCCCAGATGGAAGCAGCAGGGATGGTTTTGCAGGGGAAGAAATTCAGCACAGCATTAGACAGTCTCATCAGCCCCTTGCTGTCCCCAGCAGAGATCTGTGACATCCATGGGTGCTGCTCTGCAGCCCTGGGTCTCCACACCCTGCCACGTGCTGCAGTCCCGCTGTCCATCACCAGCTTTTTCGCACTCTCCTCTGTCTGTCCCCTGATGTCAGTGCTAGAGGTGCTCATCTCTCTGGCTGATCAAATCATTCCTGACGTGCACAGTGGCAGACTCTTCCTGGCTGAAAGTCTGTCTCCAGGGTCCTAGGTGAGGTCCTGCTCTCCCCCAAGCAGTGGGAAGGCAGAGATGGGAGAGGGCAGTGAGGAGGAGTAGGATGGGCTCCCCCAGCCCTCACCCCTCTTCTCTCCATGATGCTGGAAGCCAGAGGGCCCCCACAGCCTATTGCCTATTCTGGCACTGAATGCAGAGCTGGAGATGAAGCCAAATGGCTTTGAATGTGCAACAAAATCCACATTTTCAAGTGAAAGAAAAGATGAGCTGCTGGAGCTCAAGCCTAAGGCAGGGATGGCTGTTACGTTCCTCGAGATCCCTGAGTCTGGGAGGGATGTTCTTTGGGAAGCCGAGCACAAGTGATGTGGCTGATCCTAACCTGAAATCTCCCAGCGCTAAGCTGGCAGGCTGGGATGGGGAGAGGAGGTCCAGGACAAGTAAGGCTTTGTGTTTGCCCTCATCCTGCATCAGTCCCGGGCTTCCAATGGAGGCCGTGAGAAAAGGTCTGGCCTCCTGAAACAGGACCCCAAAGCGCAGTCATCCAGGTTTTGTAGAAAGAGGTGGTCAAACGCTCTGAAATTGGCTCATTAAAAAAACCAACCAAACAAAAAAAGCACAGGATTTCATCTTGATTTCTGCACATCTTTTTCATGTAAAGGAAGTACTGAGAGATGTGACCCTAACCTGCATCTTTTGAAAAATGACAAAAATCTGCCTTTTAAGCTGCAAATGATAGACCAAAAGAAGGTGAGAAGTCCAGGCAAAAGGAAGAAATTTTAAATATCAGCAGCAAAAAATTTCAAATCACAGTGAAATAACACATTGGCTTCATTTCCTTCTGAATTTTTTCATTTAAAGAAAAAGGCAATGAAATGCTGCTGAAATGACATTTTTGACAAAGTGCCATTTTTCAGCATGACCTCTTGGACCCACTCACACCAGTACTGCTAACTAGTTCTGCATTCATCAAAGCCTACAGGAGCAGGGGGCAGAGCATTGTGTGCTGATGAGCACAAATGCCTTGGATTTTCAGCACACATGCCTCGAATTTTTTTCCGCCAGCATCTCCTGGGTCTAAGTCCCAGAGCAGTTTTCACTGGAGATATTCAGGCCAGGCTATTGGTGTCTGTGACTTCAAGACCACAGAAGAAAAGGGGGTGGCTCAAAGGGTCTTCCTAGTCCTCAAGAACCTTCTCCTGTGGATGTGATTTACTCCTGGGGGTTGCTGGTTCCTGGCAGGCTTGTGCTTACACAGCTCTGGAAGGGAACATGGCTTGCAAAAGACAGTGAGTTTTGCATCTCCAAGCTGTTGGTCTCAGTGGACAACCCTAGCACATAAAGAAATGCCTCCTGCAGGGTGCCAGAGTGAGGCTGTGCTGAGTCACACAGATGAGACAGCAAGGCTCCTGCTTTCCCTGCTTTCAAAATCAGGAGCATATGGTGCCCAGAGCAGGATAAGAGACCACACTGCTGCCGAAGGTCTTTGTGATTGACCACAGTAGGTTCTGAACACCACAAAAATTCCCCTAGTACATCTAAAAGCCTAGTGGTTGAGCTGGGTGTCCTGGTACACTGTCTCCTCTATAACCCCTGTAATTGTCCAGAATATGGCATTTGCTTTCATTGCTTGGCCTAGATTGCTGTGGACTGTTATTGCATACTTGTAAATAGCTGCTGTGTTCCACCTTGGAGGAGACTGCATGCCACAGAAGTGGTGAGAAGGCTTTGCTGCTGTCTAAATAAGCTTTCTTGAAGTGGGATGGATGCTATGAGACTTAATTTCCTTTAAAAGCTTCGAGCTCCTTGGATGGAGGAGTCAAATATTATTTTATTAGCATTACCACAATTGTTAGTGGTATTGCTAATATCAATCTTATTATAGACATAATATCTGGTAAGGATCAGAAATTATGAAGCTTGACTAGCTGACTGAAATACTGGGTCTCAGGCCGCATTTCCCTGGTGGGCACATAGTGATTGTCCACCAACGTTCCCAGGCCCACTGTAGGAGAGGAAATAAGCCCTGGAGATCTTGTAAAATGCAAGACACAGGCATGTTGTTCCTTTAGTTAGTTTTCCCTGCTATTACCTCACTGTGGTGAGACATTCACCTTGGATCAGGGTTCTGCCTGCCTCTCCAGCCCCAGAGCAAAAAGAATTGTCTTCAAATTGCTCCCAGCCCCGATTTAGAGATGTTTTAAAAGTCCTCAGCTGGTGTTCAACCTTTTCCCATGTCCTTGCCCTGGCCATGCCACCTTTCACTCCCAAACAGAACATCTTTTGAGCTTTGCTCTCCTCACTTCTCTTGGTATGCACCCGTGGGCAGGAGGAAGGTGGGAAGGATTCGTGGCATTGATCAATAACTCTTTCCTGTCCAGCCAGGAACCCAACCCGCTCAACTTTATTGCTGCAACCGGATCCCGACTCGAGGGATGTTACGACAACCGGCCTGGGCCGTGGGGGCCAGAAGAACAAATACCTCCCTAACAGGCATGACTTCAGCCAGCACATGCCCCCCTGCCTGGATAGCTCCTCTGACAGAGGAAGCCCCTGTGAGGATTTACAAGTCCCAACCACTTCCTGAAATCACCACTCTTGCTTGTTATCTCGCCCTCCCATCACCTGCAGGATCCGGATACTGTTTGAAGGGAAAGGAGAGCCCTGAGAAGGAAGAGGAGGAGGTGTGCGAGTCCTGGTGATCTGGCCATTAGGCTGGGGGATGGCAATGGATGCCGACGATGAAATATCTGAGCACTCTGGCTCAGTCTTTTTATTACCTGCAATGGAAAATGAGTGCCAGCTGCAAATCAGGGATTTCAACAGCCTCTCTGAAGGCACGTCAAGCATTTTATGGCTGGAAATACATTTAGGGTTTATTATGGGCTGCCCACTGATCTTTCCTGCATGCATGCAGTAGCCATACCCTGTTCCCACCCTGTCTTTGGATGGGAAGGGGTCCCCACAAATTGATCGGTTTTCAGATGGCAAATTGATTGGTTCCATCTGCTGCTTCTCTACTTTCTTGCTCCTGAGCAAGGATTTAACCTCACATTGAGACAGGCTGGAGGCTGATTTGGAGGACAGCCTCAGCCTGCAGTGGGATGCAGCATATGTTGCAGACCTGTCAAACGTCACACAGAGCAACACTTGCTCCATGGCCCCCTCCGCAGCAGGAAGAGGCTCTCCCCTTCCCAGCACTCTGCCACCACCTCCTCATACTCCAGCACTCAACATATGTAAACTCCACACCTTCATGAGAGGAGCACCCCAAACATCCAGTCCCATGCTGGGGTCTTGGGAAAGCCGAGTAATGGGAACTGGACCACTTGGAGGTGGGAAGTGCCTCAGATAGGATGTAGCAACACAGCTTTGCAAACCAGCCTGCAAGCTCTACAGGAGCCTGGGCACAGCCTGGGCTGTTGGGGAAAACCTCTCTTGGCTTCACTTCTAGACGTGCTACAGCCATGTCTTCATTGCACCATGCACATCTCAACCATCCAAGTCCTTCTGTTTAACTGAGTGTTGAATGGCTCCTTTCAAGTTCTTTTTGACTGGTCTCCACTCTTCTCATTACACTAACATCACATTTCCAAACTTTCTCTACCAAAAAAATGAAGGGAAATTTCCCTCCAGTGTCCTGGTGTTAAGAATTTGGATCCTGAAAGCCTGCAGAAAGTCATCACCACTGGTGATAAAAGAGGAGAAAGAACAAAGGAAGGAAACAGGGAGGACCACTGGAGTAAGCTTGAGGAGCTGTGGGGAAGCTCAAGGTCTGCTACCTTGTCAGCCCTGAGAGAACAGGGTTGCAAGGTCTCAGATGGAAGAACCACCGTCCAGAAGCAAGCTGGGAACAATGGGGCTGTAAATCAGTTCCTGCCCAGTGCTGTGACAGCTGCCTTGGCCTGAGCCATGGCTGACATCTTGCCTGATGCCATGGTAACCATTCTGGCCTGTGCCATGGCCGTCACCTTGGCTAACCCATCCCAACTGGCCACTGAGTCTAGTGGCCATCCCACTGCCATTTTGTATCTGAATTCACTGTGGGAATGGCGAGTCCTTTATTAAACTCAAGCTGCCCATGGCCTTGCCAGTAAGGAAGGGCTGTAACACCCCATGGTGCCTTGGCTCTGGGTGCAGCCATTCTCTCTGGACATGAGGAACAACATTGCAGTGTCCAGGCGGGGATCCCAGCGTGGCTGCCCATCCCCTTGTTTACTCCTGCTACCATCTGCTGGAAGGAATCAGCCTGTGCGCTTGCCTGCAGCACAGAAACTCTGTTGGGAGCCATAACGAGACAGCACGAGGACGAGGGCAGCGCTGGAGTGAATCTGCCCATGGACAGCACAAGGGTGAGTGCAGCACTGAGGTGAATCTGCCCATGGACAGCAGAAGGACAAGGGCAGTCCTGGGGTGAATCTGCCCATGGACAGCATAAGGATAAGGGCAGTCCTGGGGTGAATCTGCCCATGGACAGCATAAGGATAAGGGCAGTCCTGGGGTGAATCTGCCCATGGACAGCATAAGGATAAGGGCAGTCCTGGGGTGAATCTGCCCGCTCTCTGCCTTCCCACCCTGTGTTCGGAGGGACTAGGATGCCCATGTATCTCTCATAGCGCTGTTCAAAGACTGCAGTTTTGGAGGCTTCCTTGACTCTGACCATCCCACTCCACAGCCTGGCCACAAGGCATTGGTTTGGTCTGTACTCAGTTTCCCTGTTGCTACTTAAAACACTAACCCTTGTTGTGGCTCAGTCCCCTCCATTTGGCTTACTCTGACTACAAACATTGTCCCTTCCTAGACAGGTGCCATCGGTTTCACCATGTTCCCATCCTTTCTCTCCACCATTCCCAAAACATTTCCCATTGAGCAGCACTCTCCTGTCACAGAAACACAGCCACACCTTGAATGGGGCCTGAGGCCTGCTCATCTGTGACCATCTGGGAAAAAAAATGGTGCTGAAAGCCAAAATACCTGCTCAACACACTCTCCTGTGCAAGCTGGGCTGGGGACCAAAGACAGGCAGTACCAGGCTGGAAGCTTCTATATTTTTGTTATGGGTTGTTGAACAAACCACACAGTTTTACCCCACAGGGTATCATAAATAAGCAATGAAAAAGCAGAGAAGTGAAAAGTATTTGCCTACAAAAATACGCTACAAAGCAAGTAAGTCAGAAGGACGTGGACTGAACTGTGCAGGGCCTGCTATGTCTAAAAGCAAAGCTTTTATAAGGTAGGGAAAGTGATTTAAGAGTCTGCAGGTAAACATGGGCTGCCACGTATTGTTCTGGGGAAAAGTGGCAGAATAAATATGCAAATCCTTCTTATCTGACAGCCAGAATGGTGGAAATGATTATGAAATAGACCTGAAGAAGTCTGATTAATAATTTATCCTCAAATGGAAGTTGATTCTTGGCTGAACAGCAAGGATAATAAGGCTGAGGAATCAATAAGAGCATTTACAACTCCGTAAAATGCGTTTACAAGTACAAAAAGATGGGTTGCTTTGTGGCCATGCCTTGCATGAGCTAGGAGAGAAGGAAGAGAGAGCACACAACAGTGACTGTGCAGCATCGGCCACGCAGACAAATCTGGAGAGGGAGCTGAGCATGTCTCTGGATCGTTACTGCTACCTGAATGATTCTCCACCATTAACACATGTCCTGACAGCCCATGGAGGGCACATTAATTAAGCTCAGTCACTTATGAAGTTTCACATAATGAATGCAGTGTTGACAGAGCAGTTCAGTGATACCTTCAGCCAGAATGTGACTCTGCTCAGGGACACAGAGTGAAAGTGACTGCTTGGACACCATGCCCTTGGGTGGCCTGTGCACATCTGGCCTAGCTAATCCCCCTCTTCACCACACCTGTTCCACAGCACCCATTGGTAGGCAACTCACCCTGCTCTCACAGAGAAACAAGTGACCATCAGCAGCCTCCTTCGATGTAAGCTCTTAAAACTTTGTGCCTCAGATTTCTAACTATATCCTCGGTGAGATCCGCTGGGCACCTGGAGGTCCATTGCTTGTCCACCGCACCTTCCCTGGGCAGCTGAGGAGTGGGTGCCTTAACAGTAGCCCTGCTCTGTAAAGTGACAAAACTGGAGGCATTTTTACATGGCCTGATGGTGAGCTTTGAGCAGGCACCTCTGCCTCAAGGCAGATGAGAAGGATGGGGTCTCTCAGCTTGGCTCCAGACTCTGTGACCCTGGAAGGGACATTGAATCCATGACATCTAATTATCACAAACATCTTTCAGCCTGTGGTCCATGGGTTCCCAAAATGTCCCTGAAAAATGAGAAAGACAAGCCAGTGGGCCTGCAAATAACAAAAATCCACACTGCCCCTGGCAAGTTTTTCTTTGTGATGTCTTCTGTAGTGAGAGCAGTGACATTTTGGGGGAGCAGAGGGAGGTGAGAAGGCAGCTCCCACTGGGGATGTGCCTGATACTGAGACCCTCCCTGCCTTCGGCAGAGAGTACAGATAATAGATTTGCACAGATTTCCTCTTAGTGCTGCTCCTCCCCTGAGGGCGTTGGCAGAGCGTCTCCAGCGCCCGGATGGCACGGTCTGTCCCAGCCGAATGGTTCGACAGTGGGAACATGAAGGGAGAAATGTGAGGCTGAAGGGACCCTGATAGACAATCTTGCAAGACAGCTCTCAACAAACCCCCCCCAACAGATGGGTGTCCAACCTGCTTGTAAATACTGCCAGTGAAAGAGGCTCCATCCCTTCCTGACAGCTTGTTCCAGGGTCTGTGTGTGCTCAGAGCTGGAGGAGTTTCCTAACATCTGACCTAAATCATGTCTGCTGCAAATGGGGCTTTGCTCTCCTTATCTTGTCCCCATGCTGAATATGGAGAGCAATTCATCCTTATCCTTGCATATAAACCTTATATACAGAAATATATTTTGCTTGCTGCCTTCTGGTCCTTTCCTTTTGCGGACAAAATAAGACCGGTTCCTTCAATTTTTCTTCAAGGTCAGATTTTCAGCAGTTATCTTTGTTACAGAATGGTGCCAAGAGTGGCATGCAGCACTCTGGATGTCCCACCTGCTGTGAGCAAAGAGGAATAGTGACCTCCAGGGTGCACTCCTGGTCTTCCCCCTCACAGGGCATCAGTGGGACCTCATGAGAAATGGAGAAGGGCTACAAGGATGGTCAGAGGGTTGACACTGTCAAGTGTGAACTGGAACCCATTAGCTGGTGAAAGACTAGAGGCAGGCTGTGTGATAGAGGTGAATGTTATTGAACAGGTAAATAAGGAATGACAGTTCACTGTTTCTTTCAATGTAAGAACCAAGGCTGCCAAGTGAAAGCAGCAGGAGAACAAAGGGAAAGATAAACTCTTTGTGCTGTGAACAACTAACCTGAGAGACTCCTTGCCTTGGGATTTGTGAAGACTATCTGTTTGAAGAAATTAAAAAAGGAACTCACAAAAAATATTAGGAAAAAATCCACAACAGTTGCTATTAAATACAAAGCCACAATGTTTGACTGAGGAAGTCCTCCATCAAAGATCACTGAAGACTGGGAAACTATTCTGAAGAAACATCATAGCACATCAACTCCCTTCTCACACATTAGGTATCTTCTCAGACATGGTGCAGGATTGCATGGACCTTAGATATGACCCAATTAGACCTTCTCCTCTTCTGGCTCACACCACACCTTTGTGGAGCATCCCAGAACTCTGGTTACTTTAGTGAACAACAGGCCTTGCTAAAAAATGGGTTCAGCATCAGCTGTCAGAAAGGGCACCTTGGCTACCTCAGTCATCTGGAGTCTCTCAATAGCTAAACAAAGGAGACCTGAGGAACATGAAGAAAGAGAAAAAAAGGGCATCAGTGAGTCTTGCAGAAACTCACACGAGAGCAGACCAAACTTATTGGTCCTATTTAGGACTTTGTCCTGTAGCATAATACACTGAGATCCTGAAAACGCTGCTCAGCTGAAAGCGCCTGCTGGGCTCATAGCGGACACTGGGGGGATGCTGACCTGCCTCACAGCCTTGTGTGGCCACAGCTTCTCTTAAGTCTCTGCCCCTGGGTTTAAGGCAGTTTACAGTAAGATTTCACACATCCCATCCCAGCCAGGTGTGAGATCAATTTATTGTCTGGAGCAAAGGTCAAGCATCCTGAAGGGTGAGGGCCAATGCAAAGCAGTGTCTTGGCCCATCTAGGCCAAAGCTGTTGGCAGCCATGGCTTTTGTGTCTGTAATTTAAGCCTGAACAGACAGAAAGACCAAATTTTGTGAGGGAACTCTCATCCTTTTTCACTTCTATCAAGTTTGGTGCTGTTGTACTCAAGAGCAGGAGATCTGTCTTGGTATTAAAGTCCTTCTAGCATTGGTTGAAAGATACCTTTTGCAGCTAGGGGACACTCAAGGCTTCAGAGGGCCCTGGTTTGTAAGTGGTTTACTTCTACAGCAGCTCTTTCCAGGGAACAGTGCAGACTGATCTATCACACAGCTCAGATGGTGTGAGCAGCATCTGGTGAGATCCAGAGCAGGGCGGCTGAGGAGAACATGAGTTTTTGCTCTGTCTGAGCATCCAGCATGCGCCTGGTGGTCTCTCTGGTTCCTTCCTTAGTAAAGATCACGGATGACTTTGTCCAGTGCTGAGACAGGGCACAGGCTGTCTCCAGGTCCTCCATCTACACCCATCTCCACCTCCAGGGTGCTCAAAAACATTGAGGATGATATTTCCTGTGGGAGACAGCATGTAGCTGCCCTTATGGAGGTTGATGGCTCTAGCAGGAAGGAGAGAGCAATTACTTAGATTAACAAGGCCCCAACACATGGACTGACAGGAAGGGTGGGCACATCCGTGGGTTTTCAACACTTTATTTATTTTTATAATCCTCCTGTTTCCCACCTCCCCCTCCATGGTGTCTTGGAAGTCAAGACTGACACCTGCCAGGATATGAGAAGTCCAGACGAAATCAGAATGATCCTCTCCAAAGCTGGAGTGGAGGGGTACTTTTTTCAGCCCCCACAGAGATCAAAGAGCCATCTGGGTCTGGGGTTGCAGGGCTGGGCAATTCCCAGGTGCAGGAGACTGGCAAGGTGTCAGTCATATCCCCCTGCACATGCTCCTGCAGACGCTCAGCACATGACTTTGGGGCAGCTGGTGGCAGCTAAACCTTGGCCTGCGCACCCCCTTCCTTGAGAAGCATGACGGAAGGGATTAAGTGGCTTGTAAGGTGACACGGGGTTGATCAGCTCTCAGTGGCATGGTGGGAGGGGAGATGCTGAAGTGGCTTTCCATCTCTGCTCCCGGTCTCCTGTCCAGTCGCTACCCAAACCCAGAAGTCTGTCCTCCTGCTGCAGGAACAGCAGCTCCTATAGCTGTCACCCACCTTTCAGACCTTACCTCTATGCCTTTTCTCTCCAGGGGGAAGGATTTGTCCCTCCAATCTCTTCTCTATGTCCTAGGCAGTGACATTCCCAGTGGAGTGTCTCCAGGAGCTGGAGGTGCAGAGGATGAAAGGGGCAAGTAGATGCTGTTCAAGCACAGATGTGACAATTTGGTGGGATGGACTCTGCAGATCTCTGTCTCCTTCCTGTCCTCGTAGACCTGTGGCAAGGCTTCAGCATTGCTCGGAAGATGAGGCATGATTTGCAGTACAAAACTGCTCCTGCATTCATCCCTGTGTCTGCTCCCCTGCAGGGACACAGGAGCCAGACATACCCAAGCAGCTCAGCTCCCACAAGCAGATTAACCATCGCACACCCCAGCACAGGGAGCTTCCCAGGGGCGTGAGGATGGATGTCGGCTGGCTGTTAGGGGTGGAAATCTCTGAATGCAGCCCTGTGCTAAAGGTGTGAGCTTCACTGATTTTGATCACCTCTTCCTCACCACGGGTCAATTCTACCATGGTCATTTTTCCCCCACGAGGCACACAGAAATGTTGTGGGACCCTATCGCCATTGGCAGACACAAAAGAAGGAGCTGTGCCTCATGGAGAGCTCTTCCTCCAAGCACGGGTGGCTCCAGCATCTCCCTGTAATCCCCTGCTCTGCCCTCTCCTTCTTCCTGCCCTCAGCCAGCCCCTTCCACAGGCATTTCTGGATTACTCCTGTGCTCCACACTGGACCAACTCTTGTAACCCCCACTGCTGCTGCCAGACATAGGATGCCAGCATATGGGTCTTGCTGGCAGGGTCCTAACAGCCATAGAGAGCAGGATTAGCAGCTCCTGTGCTATTCCTGTATTCTCATATGTGCTGTCAGCTTTGTTATTCTTCTGCAGCCTTCCCACCCTCCAGGGACACCCAGACTTCGTGCAAAACAGATTCCTCTCATAGGGAGGCACCAGAGAGCAGGGAATAAATCTATAAGATTAGTTCATGTGGTCAGGGCTGCAGCTGAACAGATTTTTTCCGTCTAATTAGTTCACATCCCTGCAGCACCTATAGACCCGACTGAGGTCAGGCACTCTGCACCTAATCAGTGGATCTTCAGAAGACCTGCTGAGTTTTACAGGAAGAAGAAGCACTTTCGATTGTCCAGTCTTCTCTGCTGGCTCCGGGGCAGTTGCTGAGCTTTCCTTTCCAGGTGATGTCAGATTGGGTGTTGGAGCACATAGCAAAGCACAGGGATTCTACTGGCATGGAGACTCTCTCATGGTCCCCACGAGCTTTGTATCTCTCCAGTCTCCTTCCCGATCCAGCAGACTGTATGTCAGGCATGGCTGTGTCAGTAGTAGGGGTCAAAAAGCAGGGGAGACATTGGGTGCTGTGCGCAAGTGATATCCAGACTGGCTGCAGGGCAGGAGACAAGGCTGTACACTTAATCCTCGAGGCATGACAGCGTGGCACTGCCCTGTAACAGGGATTTCCCTTCATTGTGAGAGCCCACTGGTGACAGCTTAATCCAAGAGAGGTAAAAAGGCCTGTAACTGGCATTGGTAGTGGGAAAAAACCCATCCTTAAGTGGCATCTGTAGTGCAAAATATTACATCTCTAGAGTGGAAAAAATCCAGGCCAGTTCCTCTGGAGAAAAAAGCTCAGAGAGTAGAGCTCTGTGTAAATATATATCTCTCTCTGCGAAGGTCCCACAGCAGTCTCAAGGCTGTCCTGAGGTGATGGAAGAGCCGGAGGCAGAGGGTGCAATACAGACCTGGCAACATTAGAGGGAGCTTTGGGAAGGGGCCTGGGAAGAGTAGGAAACAATAACTAGATGTAAATTACATTTTGTGAGTTTGTTTAAATAAGGGATCCAGTTTAATCCCATCGACTGTTTGCTTAGTGTACAGCTGAAAATTAGCATCAACAATTTTATGCACACTAATAAATTTAAGCCATTACTCTCTCCATCTGCAGCTTCATTCATATAGTTTAAGAATCAAAGTGATTTCCCTGTAAATTTCTAAGCCTCAGTAATTTACTCCAAAGAATGTAAATAGAAAGAGCCTGAAGGCCCAGAGAGACAGTCTTACTAGCGCTCCCTCCCCTCCCTCCTCTTCTCACTCATCTCAGGTGAAGATGATGGGAGATGTCCGGTTCGGTGAGTGAACATGGATACCACACTGCGGTCCCTGACTGCCCACTGGTGTTATCCTGCGTCTGGACACGGAACACATCAGCTAGGGAAAGGGAGCCCTGCACATTGGGATGCTTGGTGTGGGTATAGCACTGTGCTCTGAGGCGGCTGTGAGGAAATCAATCATCTTTTATTGTTCTTTGCTCCTCCGGTCGGGGTGGAACATTCCTCCTAAAGAGAAACTTGTTATCCTCCCCGGCAGCGTCCCTGCCGAATTCCTGGCATCAGCGGCTATAAATAACCCCCTGTAGATGAGAACAGCATGTGGGCAAGGCTCCCAGGGACTGCAGGCAGCACAGGATCCATCCTGCACACACAGTGGGCCCTGCCATCAAACCCCCACGAGAGCTTTCCAGCCGGCTGGGGAGGTTGTTCCCCCATTCTTCACTTAAAAGCCAAGGCAAAAGAGGCAAGAGACTGCAAGGAAACCAGCTGGCTGGGAATTCTCACTCCAGGGTTTTGGGCTAGGCCTGTCCAGCTGGGGCAGAAACAAAGTCAGGATAAATTTCTATATCTTTATGAGTTTTACAGTCTGAGGCCTTGAAATGTGGTTGGAATTAAGATTAGAAGGCCTTGCTTTTTTTTCTGAGAGTTGCAGAAATATCCCATCCCCAAGTCAGAATAACACCCACCAACAGTCACAGCAGCTCCCTTCCTATCCACAGAACTGAGTGGTCAGAAACCTGGATGAATATTTTTGCATGTGCCACTTTGAACCACTGGCTTTCAGTTTTCGACATTTCATCAAACTATTCTACAGTGTAAATGTAAAAGCTCCTTTTAAACAGAAAACATCCACTTTTTTATTGTTGAGTCTGTAAACTGTTTAAAAAATGTTTCCACTTTTTTAAAAACAAATAAGATAGGAAACATGTCTAAACTAGCCAATGGAACAGTTTAGCTTCAGCAAACTAGAAGATAAAAATTAATAAACCACTATTTTGCTTAGGCAAGGTGTCTATATTTCACAGCCAAGGAATTGGTGGATTATACAAGAGGTCTAGGACAGAGCAAGGGCGTGTTTGGAGGAAACTAGGGGTGGCAGACTAAAGTGCAATGGATGCTGCATAAGGATATGGCAAGAAACAGCTTTGGAGGAGAAAATCCAGGCTTGTAAATGAAAAACATTTGGCTACATAAAAACTGGAGCTCTGGGATTTGAACTGACGTTGGGGCTACCATTTTTAAATGCTTCTATAGCATCAAGCACAATAAAGAGCTGGACGGAGCTCTGCAAAGTGCAGAAGTTTGCAAAATCCAGAGGGGAGAAAGAATGCTGAGAGTTCCAGATGTTCAACACTTAATTAGAAATGTCCATCTTGTTCCCTCTCTCCTTTCACTGATCTCAAAATTATCTGCAAAGGAAAGTCCTCAAGGAACACTCTTTTCAGATCAGATTAATTAATTTCATTTTAATGTCAAGGTTTAAAAGCATCATACTGCTAAAATGTTAAAACAAAAAAGCTGTGTCTAAGCACAGTAATTTTTAAAAATACAGAAGTGAGGTCTTTAAACATTGACCAAATGTTTCCTTTGTATTTTCTTTCAAATGAAAATCCTGGTAAAATTAGGCACCACTCTGTCCTTTTCCTTAAAGTTCAGGGGACCAAAGTGTCAGGAGGAAGAAGCCTTCTTTCAATAGGCATAGAAATAATGTGTTTTAAAACATTATTTTATTACTGTTGTAAAGCTTTACTGACAAGTCTAAAAAATACACTTATGTGGGTGGAAAACAATGTTATTTTTAAGGAGAAATAAACCGTAACAGCCAGATAGTTTTCCCAAATAATTAATGAAGAAGTCTTCCAGTAATGGAAAACACCAAAAAACTTAACATTTGGGATGAAACACATTGATTGACTCATTTGACCTCAATCAGGGTGTTGCCTTGGTCTTTTCAAAAATCCAAGGGGAGAAGCAGGGAAGATATGAAAGGGAAGCACAACATGAAGCCCCTCTGCAAAGCAAGAGAAAGGATATTCCTCACACCTGTTGGGTGGACAGACCCTAGCTTATCCAATTTTTCCCTATTTTCCTAATAATATTCCCTAGGAGTAAACAAGGCTTCAGACTGCCCCTAGAGAAGACCTTGGAAGTGCCTGTCTTGTTTAGGGTGACTCCTGGATGTACATCTCTGTTCTGGAGGGGACAGGAGAGGTCCAGCATCTGTCCCCATTCCGAGCAAGGCCATGGCAGCAAGCGAGGCATAGGGGCTGGGGTGGTATGAATCCAACCCAGATGTGTTCCCACCTGGCTGCAGAAGTAAAGCAGCTGCACTGCTTCAGTGCAGGATGTCCTTATCACTTCTGGAAAGGGGAGGCTGGGAGAGCTCGGCTTGTTTAGCCCAGCATGACACCCGCTGAGAGGGGATCTGATTGCTGTCCATAAATACATCAACAGGGCTAACAGCAGGGAAGAGCCACTGAAGCTAAAAGAGGACACTGGCACTGGAGCAAAGAGGGCTAAAGCAGAAGGAAAGAAAATGTAGGATGGAAATTAGCAGCAGATTTGTAGCCAGCAAAGAGAGGCTGGAATAGGCATCCCACAGGGCCAGAGTGGGCCAAAGTCAATGTTTGTGTAAGACAGAGCCTGCTCAATCCAAGAAGGAGCTGCTGTGTTGGATGTTCTCAAAGCATTATTCCCCAGCCCCAGCAATGTTTTATGTGCAACTCAGGTATGGCTGGTGAGAGGCACCTTTCTTTGGCTTCTCTCTCTCTCTCACTGGAGATGATGGCACTGGGAGTGCTCCTTTCTCAACCAGGTGGACCAGCTTCTCTACTGGGATGTACTCCATCTTCCAGGCCCCAAAGGGCAGATGGATGTTCAGTTTTCCACGTGGGGTCCAACCCACTCAAGCCATAACTTAAGCTGTGCCCATTCTCTGTGCTAGCAAGACCGCACTGAGGTCATTTAGCACAGTTAAACTTGGGTCGACTGAGCCACAGCAGTGTTATCTCTGCTGCCCTCCATGCCTCTGCTGTAGAGACCAGCCCTGGGGTGGTCAGCAGAAGACACTGACATCATAACCCACTGCTGAAGGTGGATTTGCAGACTCATGATTGGGGTGGTAGCAATGAAGGCCGTGTTCCCTTCTGCCCTTTCTGCTCCAAGAATAGCAACGTCCAGCAGAAGGGCAGGGCAGCCAGCAAGGGACAGCAAGGGACAACTTAAGTGCTGCAGGCCAAGGTCAGACATGTCACAGCCCTCGCCCTCTGACTGGCCCTACCCCCAAAGCTGCCCCTTTTCAGCACAGAAGCTGAGTGGCTGTGTACTTGCTCCAAAAATGCCACAGCCTAAACCCTGTCTGCAGATTTCCTCCTGTGCGGATGCAGCGGTGTCTAAAAGCTTGTGCTGGATCAGGATGGCTCTGGGCTGGATGCGTGATGTGTTCAGCTGTCCTGGCTGCAGAGGGCAGCAACATCTGGGAGAGCACGAGGGAATGGCTCCAAATTGATGTATCACACATGCCTCCCATTTGTGTTGGGAGCTCGAATGCACCGTGCTGACGGAGCCTGATGTGTTCGGGCTGCAGCCAGCCAGCTGGAGCCCAGGGACAGCAAACTGACAGGTTTCAGCCATCAGCTGGGCACAAGGAACCTGGATCTGGTCCAGTTTCTGTCCAGTCCCAGAGCAGGGATAACCGACAGCTCTGCTGGATGCCCTGTGATGTCAGTGGCTCAGGCAGTGTTTGGGTCTCAAGGGGATTTGAAGTGGGCAGTGCAAGCTCAGCAGGTTTGCACTGGGTGACCTACTTTGCCCCAGGCTAGATGTGAACTGTGTGACTGGCCATGGAGCTCCTCCAGTCCCCGTTATCCGCTTGAGCCAGGCTTCCCTTTTCTCCTCCATGCCCAGTGAAGCTCCTGTTTTATGACAAACTGAATTTAGTTACGTGGTTCATTGACTCTGTGCCCTGGAATTCCCTCACCCCAAGTACCTCCTCCCTCCAGCATGTGCTGGGAATCTGCTCTGAAGCAAATCCCCTCTGATATTGGCTAATCCTTTTTGTCTCACTCCACATCACCATGACCTAAGCCGATACCACTCTCCCCTCAGGGGAGCAGACCCTTCCCCAGTGACCTGCTTAACAGAAACTGCTGCAGCCTTTTGCAGCCAAATACATGCTCAGCCATGTGCTGTCCTCTCTTATCTGGGCAGTGGTACTGATTTTGGCTGATGGCAATTGGAGCTGTAACTGGCATCCATAACACTTCTCTCCAAACAACAAGTTCCCAGGGAGCAGCAAACCTCGAAAGCTGAGAGCAGTGCTTCCCTTGAGCGTGATCACTGCCGTGAAGTTTAGATCCTTGTGCCAGCATCTTTTGAAGAGAAAGCCACCCCTACACCTGCAGCAGCATCACCTTCCCAGGCACCTTGCCTGATGACAAATAGCTGTTTCGTGCAGGCACATGACTAAGAGATGATGCCCAGTAGTTGTCTTTTCCCCAGCAAATGTTGTGACAGTGGCTCTGGGGCAGGCAGGGGAGGGACACAGCCCCGGTCCCTCTCCTGGTCCTCTCTCCTGATGACAGTGTTGTGTAAATGTTGAAATATGGCTCTTTTGTACTTCCAGTTATGAGAGGTGGGTATCCTGCTTCGATCTGTCTCTCTCATACACATTCATAACATTCAAATTTATAATGTAATCTTACTTGCCGTTCCATATTTATGAGAAGTTTTGATGGGTGTTTCTTTATGTGATAATATCAAGCAGAATGCTAACCCATTGCCTCAAACCACTGTAAAGTCGTTTTCTTACATAATTGACACCAGCATATTCTTTCATTATACAAGATTTAGCATGCATCTGCTCCACCATTGCACGGCAATAGATGACTTTTTCCAGAGTCTCCTATTATCAATTCAAATTAGCCCCATTTCCCGAAGCTACTGTATGGATTTTACAGTTGACAGTAAGGGAAAAACACAGGAGCATAATGACTCTATTAAATTATTCAGGCCTAGTTAAACCCAGTTCGGTCTGAACTGGAGAGCAAAGAAACAGGGAAGAGGGGGGAGACAGGCAAAAAAAAGCGCCTTTAACTCCACGCAACTCATTGGTTATAAAATGCAGCCACCTTTACAGTGAGTTATAGAGTGCATCACCTGCAAGAAGCCTGGAAGTCCTTAATCAAAGAGAAAAGTCTGTCGTATGACAGAACATTCATTTTAGTTAAGGTAATTGGGTTCAGCAAGAGGCTAAGAAGAAAAGTTTGGTGAAGAGATGGACATTTATCATCTTTTATCTTCCCCAAATTTTGGTCTTTCTTGCTTTTCTCTCCAAACTGTCTCATGGGGCTTCCTGCCCCATCTCAGTGCTTTCCCTTCTGTAAAAACAGGTGGCTGGACAAGGTGCCATTGGGTTTTGCCATCTGATTCCATCCTAACCAAACTCACAGTCCTTTGCTCCCTTGTCAGACAGACAGACAGGTAGACAAGGATGGACCTGTGACTTTAGGGAGAGAGATACTGTGGGAATGGACACGCAGAGGGGTGGCACTTGGCTGCTCATGATTGGATTACCGGAAAGAGAGAAATGGGACTAGGTGTTTTGACAGGAACACATTTAAAAGTGGAAGATAGATGTATCAGGCTACCTGAGACATGGAAAAATAAGCCTCAGAGACTACTCAAAATACAGGTAGATGCCAAGTTCCTGAATATTTTTCTAGGGTCTCACACTAAAATGAGTATGTTGGACATGATCAGCTGTAAATGTTAGACAAACGAGCCCTTTCAGCCACCTTTCCTTCTCTCGGCAGCCCACTACCTGGTCTTCTCAGCCAGTTGCACCTCCAGGTTTGGCTTTGTTCTGCAGAAACTTTGAGCTCAGTGCAGACAGATGGAAAACAATGGCTTCAGGTGTAGTGATGTTCCTGCCACTTTGCCTGGATTATCAACAAGCCCCAATGCTTATCTGTATCCTGTAGAGTCTGCACAGTGAGACCACAATGATCTGTAGCTTGCCCAGCTATGCCTTTTAGCAAACAGCACTAAGCCTACAGCACTCTGTTCCCAACCAGGCCCTGCCACAGCATCAAGACTTTCATCTCCATGAGCAAAACCTTGCTCTAACCCATGGTTGTGGAAGAATGAATGTGCAGTGGAGCAAAACCCTCCAGCTGTACACTTTTTTGCAGGAGGAGCAGGAATGAGTCAGAGATTGTTGTTTTTTCTTTTTTTTTTTCTTTTTTTTTGGTGGTGGTGGGGGTGGGGAGAGAGAGGCAGAAAAGCAGCAGTGAAAAAGACAAAGGCCAGAAGGAGCTTTCCAGGAGGCATTCTGCATCCCTGGCTTGAGGTTGCAAAAGGCACAAATGACCTTCTGTCAGCTGCCCTTTCCTGCTTGGACATATCTGCCCAGGTTAAAAGTGGTAAGTCCAGTACAGTGTAAACTTGTTGCCTGATAGATTGATATAATGCAGTGTGTTTTCTCATTGCTGATGGCTTTATCTCACAGATTGGCTGCTTGGTCTTTCACAGAGTAAAGATTGTTCTTCAAATCCAAAGGCCTTGGATTGAGTTCCTGCAGGGAGTTTCACAGAGAAGTGACTGTACTAACTTCCTGTCCTGCAGAGAAAATCTCTTCCCCATTTTGTTGCAAACAAGTATTGTGGCAGCTCTGAAGTGTTTGCCAGCTCTAGAAAACCTAGCCGAGATTTTCTGTGGAACATGGGTTCCACACACACACACACAAACCACGGTGCTTGGTCCAGCAGCTGTGCTCTGCCAGCCCCCCCAGTGCCTTGCTGATAGTTGAGGCACAGTGTATGGATTCCAGGCTTGCAATGCCCTGGAATGTCTGGTGAGCACAGGAAGAAGATGGGAGCTGGCATCACCTTGAGAATCCTGGCCAACCCGAACTGTTCTCCATTAGCCTTTGGGACCAGGATGGAGACCAGCAGTAGCCCTTATGCCCAAGGTGGGCTCCAAGGAGCTTGCAGGCTTGTCTCATTTGGGGTTTCCTCTCAAACTGGGTCCTTATCCTCTTTTCTTCCTTCTGTTCAGGCTGTACTCAGGCTTTTCTCACTCTGCCTTTTTCATCCATTGCTACTTGCTCCAGAAGCTGTCTCTTGCTGTCTCTACGACAGTGTGTCCCTGGGGTCTCACTGACTGCTGGGGGTTGCTTTCACTTTTGCTTCATAGCTGCAGGTGACAAAGCCCAAAGAGAGCACACTCTGGGGAACTGTGCCCAGTAAATTGCTGGTTGAATTGGAGAGGATCATTTAACAAAGCAGGGAATTGAGCGAATGGCTGAAATCACAGGAACTGAGGAGGAGCCGGTGCAGTCAGACTGAGGACCCATGCCCCAAATTCCTGCTGTCCTCACGCTCAGCAGATCCCAAAATGTTTTAGAGCCAGTTCTGATGCTGCTGCCTGGTTTAACAGAGCCAGGAAGATCAGAAGAGACCCAGTAGCAGGGCTGGGGGTGTAGCCTTTCCAGCTACATGAGGGCTGCAGGTGTTGGATGGCTTGGTGCTCTTAGAACAATGGCTGGACTGGGCTCCCCATGCTGTGAGTGGCTCAGTGTTTAGTCCAGCTGGCTGGGTGCGTGGGTCCACAGGTCCTGTTGTCCAGCTGCTCTTTAGCCCATGGGGTTGCAGGGTGGGCTGCCCTGACCATCCCTAGTCTGGCTTCAGGGTGTGCAGGAGCCCAGCTTCAGATTCCCCCACCCAGATCATGGCTGATCTTTTCAGAGAATTTGCGTCGAAGGGCAAAGTCTCTGCATAGTTTAGTAGCAGCTGTTTTGCCTGATTTATTGGCTGTTGCAAAGGCCTGTGCAAATGTAGCAAAGTGGTCTATTATCACAAGATATATCCAGTGCCCCCTGCCTTGCTGATGACTGATGCCCTGATCCAGCAGCTTATTTAACACCTGTTCAGTTTCAAGCTTGTGGGCCAACCCTTTGAAGTCCTCTGGGAGCAGTGGCAGAGCTCATGTGGTCATGGCTTGAGTGTGTGCTTCAATATCTGCATGAGTTGGGGTCCCAGTGGGGCTTAGCTTTGAAAGCAGCAAGGGCCCGGACATAAACCAGTCTCTGTGAAGACTTTTACCCACTTACAGGGTGCAGAGAGTTGGATAGGATTAGGGTACACATGAACAGTGGCTCATCTCTTCGTGTCAGTGGGGACAGGGACATGGCTGCTCTCACAGACAGCAAAATCCCAGGAAAACGGGCTATGAAAATCCACGAAGTGGGGCTAGCGCTGAACAGGGAAGGTAGTCAGGGGGAAGGAAGCAGTCAGGTAAAACCCAAAACATCTTGCACAGGCCCCCATCAACAGTTTCTGTTCCTTGTGAATGAAGATGAAACTAAATTAAGAGTCCCCATTGGTTAGTCTCACCTCCCTTTTCCAGAGAGAGTTTTCTGGATGTAGGATTACTGTGAGATGGTGCTTTTGGAACCCAAGTAGCCTCAGATAAGAACAAAGCCTGCTTTGAGCCCTTTTTTTACAAAACATATGGAACTTTCTGGCCTGGCTGTGCCTGACATTTCTGTCTGCCTGACATCTAAATACAAGGAAGTTTTTTTGTGGATATTGGGAAACCGCTTCATCCCTTCCCCAAACCTTCTAATGAGAATATTGCTTTAAAACCCCAATATGTCACCACGGTAAATACTCCAGAGGAGATAGTGATGGGACAGAAACAACCTGTAATATTTTGTTTCATCAGTCCTGCATTCTTCATTTCAAGGGGGCACTTTCAATTTTAAAAATTGGTCAAAACTGTAAGAAGGGCAGAAAAGGTTACAGGAGGTACCAGTTGTTAAAATGAGTTGGAGCCACAATGAGTCCTGGAGTCAGTGATAAAAAAAGCATGTTCTTGATGGGGAAGTGAGAACAGCGTGACCCTGTCACCAAGCTGCAAAGTGGACTACCATTTTCCAGCAAGGATGCCTGGTGTTATGACAGCTTTTAATTAAGCTCCCTGTTAATGATCTGGGAAGAGGCTGCTTCATTCCTGAAGCCTGTAGGTGGTGGTAAAGACAGGAACAGATAGTGAAATGACACCAAAATATTTAGCACCCGGTTTCATTCCCAGTGGGAGCTGGATGAAGCCCATGGGAACTCTGACCTGGGGTTTGAAATAGCAGATGAAGGTCAGCTTGGGAAAACACAGCTGATCCACAAAGGGAAAAGTAACAGATGGGCCCCATCGGGTTCATTCCAGCCCCAAACCTCAAATACCCATTGGTGGCTTGGTTTCTCATGGGGGGAAAGAATCCTAATCCATTTTCACCTGCTCCGCTTTTCATGTGAGTTGCCACCTCTTCCCTTATGAGATTGAAGGAAAACAGTCTGGGTTTCTTCCAAACAGAATAGGCAGAATGGAATGTTACTCTTCTTTTCTTCCAGTCTACATTGGTTTGACTGGTATTGGAACACAGGCACAGTAGCCAGTAAAGATGAGATTGTCATGGGAAAGGTGCTGATATGATCTGCGACTGAGCACAGATGCACAGAGGGAAGGATCAGCCTGGAAAACCCCCTAACAGCTCTGCCTTTGGCCCAAGTAGAATTCCAAGGGTCATTTCCAGGCCTATGACATGAAAGCCATTGGCACGGTTGGAAGACGTTCAGAAAACGCTATGAAAACAAGCAGAGGTGTAAAGGGAAAGATTTACAAGGAACTTTCGAAGGAGCTAA
Source organism: Oreocharis arfaki (assembly GCA_013398015.1). Taxonomy (NCBI): domain Eukaryota; kingdom Metazoa; phylum Chordata; class Aves; order Passeriformes; family Paramythiidae; genus Oreocharis; species Oreocharis arfaki. The sequence continues at coordinate 331,493 of VZRR01007721.1, read as the reverse complement.
CTGCAAGAGCTTAGCCTAATAATGACACACTGAGGACACGATGATAGCTTGCAAATATCTGAGGGGTATTAGCACTAGGAGCCAGTCCTGGGGGACTGAAAGGGTATGATTTAGAAGGACAGGCATCAGGAAAGGGAGGCAAAGAAGGAGCTTCAAGACAGCTTCCAGAGAACCAGGAGCACTAAGAAATCAGATGTGCCTTTCAGGCAATGGTTGGAAGCACTCACAGGTTGGGACCTACGAACAGCCTGAACAAGGAGCTGGAATGTGTGCTGGGGAGCACACCTGGCATGAGGGGCAAGACAGGGACAAGCTCATGGGCTTTTCACATTGCTGGCCCATGTGATCCCTGGTGTGACAGGTTGGTGCATTGCTGGGGAGCAACAAAGCACTGGGCACTAGAGGCAAGCATTTGTGGAAGGTCTGGGAGCCAGTCCCAGCCAGCCATGGCTGGAAGCCAGTTGAATCCATGCCTTAGTCACACTCACACATCAGCTGGGGTACATAGTCCAGGCCTTTGATGTCCCCTTTGCCAGTGCCCTCCACGCCTTCTGCATCTCTCCCAAAGTTCCCCTGTGCCAGCTCTGCCGCTGCTGCTCAGGCTCAGGCACTAGGCTCAGGCACCCTTTGCTCCCTCTGTATCCTTGGGCTCTCCCTGCACCCTTGGGCTCTCCCTGCAGCCCACTTGCCCCTTCCTACTTGCCTACATTTCCTACTTGCCCTCTTCTCAGGGACGTCTGCACATCCTCCATGTCATGGCATGCCTGACCTTTCCCACCTCTGTTATTTCAGCCCTCTGTCTTTCCAAGGCAAGGATTCCCAACCATCCTAAGTAGCACATTGAGGGATCTTTCNTTTTTTTTTTTTTGATGCTGAATATCCCCTGGCAGCAGGCTCTGGAGAGCATGAGCACACTGAGCCACCTCCCTGCATGTCCCCATGTGTCCTGGCAGTGTCAGATACAAGGTCACCTCTGGAGATGGGGTGCCATGTGGCATAGAGATGTGCCAGCCCTGTCAGCTGATGTAAATGCTGCTCCTGCTCCAAGGGAGCAGTGCCAGCCACAGAGAAGGGAGGGGATGGAGGAACAGGGGAAGACTGATTGCTGGGCCTGACCTTACGTTTGGCCCTCCCAGAAACTCTGCCAGGGTTGCCCCCATATGCTTTCCCTATGAGCCTTGTCTTTCCCCCTGCATGCCTCTCAGGCAGGATGAGGCCTCAGAGACAGGAGCCTCTCAATCACATCTTGCTCCCGTCCACGTACAGCTGGGCTGACAGATCCTGCTTCTTGCAAAACCCCCTCAGCATGTCTTTGAACAGAGACACTCTTCCTCTGGAGCAGGAACCCCTTAGAGATGGGGATAGGGTGGGCCATGCCCAGGGGAGCAGTGCTGCAAATGGCATGTCAGAGAGGTGGCACGGGGAGCATGACAGATCACACAGTGTCTCTGCTGCTGGACAATCAAAGAATTCCTCCAACTGGTTGGATTTATCCAAAAGTGACATGCATCTGGGCTGGGGGTGGGGAGAGGAGGCTGGCAAGGGGCTCTCCTTATGGTAACAGCTGGGACCAGGCCTAAATATGATTAATTAACATTGTAAAAAAAAAAAGAAAGATCAAGACTGAAAGAGAGCAAGAGAAAGGGGAAACGAAAACCCAAGTCACAGACACAATTAAGATTTATGGACCCAGAAGGATGAGGAGACTGGGGATGGAGAAGAACAAGGAGGGAAGGAGAAAGAGTGCCAAGAAGGTAGATTACAATTTAATGCTTCTTCATGCTCAAAAATTACAAGAAGGGGCTGAGTGTTGTTCCCCAGGATGGGGACTGCTGGAGCTTGGTTGGGCAGGAGTGGGGAGGTGGGGGGGTGCAAGCTTGCTATACTTTTTGAGGGAGGGACGTGTCCTGAGACAAATGCCACTGAAGGAATGTGCAGGCATGATTTACAGCCCACAGGACAGCCTGCCCAGCTGCACCATGCCAGTGCTTGTTTGGCTCACAGGGACTCAATGCCATGGGATTCTGAACAATGTGGGACAAGGGGGGTGGCTGTCTCCATCCCCCCAGCTCTACCCACCCTACAAATGTCTCCTCGGAAGGAAGGGCTCAGAAAGGCAAGGGGGAAAGATCAAAGGGCCACAGCAAGGTGTCCACCACCACCCAAAGATGTGGCTAGATGATGCCAGGTCTGAAATTGAGAGGGAACAGGAGGTGAGGCAGGTGACCCACTTCGGATGAAATAGGAACCATCTGGGACCTCTTCCCAAAACCGCTGACCACTCCAGCATTGCTCTATCCCTGTCAACTCAGCTGTAATTTATGGAATGGAGGGTACATGATCCCAAACAGCCCTTTCACATCTCTGTTTAAGAGCTGTCTTGTACCAGCTAGAGCTGTGACATAGCATTGACATTTTCCTTCTGCCTCTCCAAGTTTGTGTGCAACTGCCAATTGCTTCACTTTTCCTCCTTTTTTTTTCTTCCTATGGATGAGTGGCTGGAAGCAACCTGTCCTCCCTCTCTTCCAAAACCAATTTTCAAAGCCAGATTTTGTAAAATGTTCTTGGCTTTCCAAAAATTAGAAAAAATCTCTGGCTGTAATTTTTTTATTTTGGCTTGCTAAGACCCAAATTGGACACAAGGGCTTTGCAGAATTATAAACAAAACAATAACTAGGGGAGTTCTACTGAAGTGAAAAGTTTCTGCAAAGGGCATGGTCTGCTTTAAAAACTGTTTTGTCCAAAAATACTTTGTCACCCAGCTCCATCAGCATTTGCTGCAGACAAGCAGAGCTCATGGGCAGGGTTATCCTTTGCCCTTCCCTGCTAAGTCATTCTGTAGTCTCTCATCTCACAAGGAAAATGAGGCTATGACTCCACTGCCTGCCCAGATAACACCTTGTTGCTTTCCCCAAAACCAGTTGTAGAATGCAAAGCACCACCCTCCCAGGATCTCTGCATGCCCTCTGACCAGCTGGCTCCCGCAGCAGGCAGCAGATGTGAGGTGTGGAGAGCCAAGGAGTTGAAATCTCGTAAAGAGGGAGATTGCTGCTGTCTTGTGCCCGTGGACTGTGTCCCTGGGTAACTCCAGCCACCCTGCTGACCAGTGAAGAAAAATTACCCACACAACACAGAGCTCTACAGACTTTCCTGATGGTGTGCAAATCACACGGTGTTTGGGTAACACAGACACTAGCAACCATTTTTCCCAAAGTCCTGGAATGTTCATACCTGTTTCATAGAACCATGGAATGCTTTGGGTTGGAAGAGACCTTAAATTTCATCTAGTTCCAACCCCTGTGCCGAGGGCAGGGATGCCATCAACTAGACCAGGTTGTTCAAAGCCTCATCCAATCTGTCCTTGAACACTTCTAGGTGCAGAAGATCAGCGCAGAGGTCTTGGTGGCCGATCAGACTGCACAGTGTCACAGGTGGGACAGGGGAAAATACAGACTCAGGAGTATCTGGTGTCTGGCCCTGAGGGAAGGATGCTCTTGTGGGAAGGATGTTAGTCCTGGCTACTTCGCTGCAGCGCTTCATGCTGTGCAGGAAGGGGCTGGCAAGCAAAGCACCAACAGAATGGCATCAAATTGATGTCAGAAAGTTGGGAAACTGTGGAATAAGTAAAAGTTGGGGGTGTTTGGTTTCACTACAGCAGATGTAAAAGTAAATTATTATAAGGGATTTGGGAATTTAGACTGGAACCTTGACTGGACTCAGCACCCATCTGGGCTGTCCTTCATCCATCCCTCCATCCAGGGATCTTCCATGAACCACCCATTCATCCGTTTATCTTCCTCTTCCTGCCTGCAGTAATTGTTGGCACAAGGCATTGCACAGAGGAAACCAGCTGCAGAGCGCAGTGTCAATTTGTGTCGGTACTAATTCCCCAGGAATGATGCTCCATGGTCTTACAGGCTTCCGAGTTGCCCTCTGCGCATTAACCATTTGTGTGTAGCAGAACAGCCACCTCAGCATTTCCGTGGTGCAGGGCCTGCTCTGAGAGGAGCATTGCACCCAATCTGCTCCCCACTGTATCAGGACACAGGGATGCAAGGAGGCTGGTGGTGAGGCCAGCAGGACCTGGAGCAAGCAGAGAAGAGATGGAAGCAGAGAGGCAGGGTTTGGATGCAGGCTGATAGGAGATACCCAGCGGGGAGAGCTGAGTACAGGAGAAATAGGGGCTGTTTGCTGAAAAATAAGCGAGAGAGGAGTAAAGAGTCAGCAGCTGCAGCGCTGGGAGCAGATGGAGCTGTGCTGTGCACGGTTGTCTTGAAGGGGTCCTCCAGGGAAAGACGGAGCTGAGAGAGGTAATAAGAGAGGCAGCAAGGCCTGGTGCCCATGCCCCTTGGAATGGGTGGTGGTAGCCCCCCAGCCTGGCAGGCTGCTCTGTCCCACGCTGTTCCACAGCCCCACCAGTGTTTTTCCAGCTGTGTCCCCTGTCCAGGGAAAACCCTGATTTCAGCAGGAAAATGGCAAGAGAGCACACTCCAAAGTGGTATATTCATAGTAATTCACCCTTGAACTGCTGTGGGCAACAGTGGTTGGCATGCTGAAAGTGAGCCACATGTTATTCCCATCAGGAACGAGGCAGACGGCATCCTGACCCAGGTGGTTATCCTGCTCCTGTGGCACTGGGAGGCTGCCCTGCTGCTGTGTCCAGATAGGGAGGGCAGAGGAGGAGCTGGGTAGGGTCTGGTGGCCATGACCATGGTGAGGACCAGTGAGAACACGGCAGATCAGTCCTGTGCTGTGAGAGGTTTTTTACTGCATTACTCAAGTGTGTCCCTGTGTTTCTGCAGCTTGGACTAGACTTGAAAGAAAGCTGAGTTGTTATTTATTTGAGGCAAATGTGAAACATCTCTGTCCCTTTTCTCTGGGATCTATCCTCAGATGCCTCTTGATGCATCTTAAATCTGACCCAAAATGCTTCACACTGATGAGCTTGGAAAGGTGACCAGGTGCTCTGAGCTCATGATATGCTCTGTTTGGGCAAGTCATCAACAAATGTTTTTGCAGTGCTTTGGATCCAGGCACCTTTCTCTTCACTCCTCTCCCCTGCAGCATGGATCACATTGGGGTCAGCCTCACTGCTCCTGGTTGACAGGCTACATAAACCAGGGGAGTCCTCTGGAAACCAAATCCCCCAGGATCTAGGGAACACATGCTGAGAGAAGCTAGAGGGTGGTCTACATGCTGGAGCCTGTGAAGCCCTTTGGAAACACATACGCTGGTGTGTTCTTCTCTGGTCTCAGCATCATCGCGTGGCAGTAAGGTACAAACTCCTTGTGTCACCCCCATGTGCTCTGCTGTTTGGTTCCCCTGGAAGTCCTTTGAATTTTGTGTGGCAAGGCTGGGAGAAGACACAGCAGCTGCCTTTGCTATTTTGTACGCTGTTTTCTCCTCTCCCTCACATTCTTCTCCACATTCACTACTTCCCTGCTCTCTCCAGCTTTTCTACAAAGGAAAGTCTTTCCAGTCTCCCTGTCAGAGGCTCAGCCAGACATACCCAGGCAGGAAAAGCTGCAGTTTTCAGAATCCTTGTAGGGAAAAGAAATGGCTTAATGCTTAAATACCCTCCCTGCCATGTCGACACCTTCCTCCCCCCGACCTGGTGCATGTTGAGCGAGCAGCAGGGTACCCCAGGGAGCTCTGCTCCAGCTGCACACTCATCAGCCATACGGGGAGCGCGCAGCGGTGCTTCGCCACTAACGCTCGCCGTGTTTAATCACACATCTGTGGGTTCAAACAGACTTAGCCAGCATGGGAAGGGATGCACCAGGTAGCAGCAGGTGACAGAAGTTGCTGATTCTGGTTAAACTGTGAAAAACTGATAAGCTAGGGACAGGAAAGAGGCAGTGCCATGGGAAGCAGGGAGCTACGGGCATCCTGGCCTAGGCAGCTGGGGTAACAAAATGTATGTGTGTGTGTGTGTGTGTGCACCATGTTCATATGGGAATACCCTGATGTTTGTGCCACTTTGGTTGCTGTAGGCTGCGCAGCCTGGGTCTGCCATGCTCCCACTACCTGGCTCACACATGGGTTGGCAATGCCTGAGCACGTGGGTGATGTCTCCACACAGAACAAGCCCCATAAAGGTTTGGGCTGAGATGTTTGTGAAGCAGTCTGTGCTGGCTGCAATGATCCCACGTGGGTGTGTTGGGACAACAGCATATTCCTGTGTGTGACAGAGCTCTGTGTGGGCATTTGGCAGAAGGAGACCTTCAGTTCCGGGTAGGTGTTTGCTGAGGTCTGTGTCTGTGAGATGTCATTTTCGTTATTTGTTTGCATGCACTAGCAAAAAAAAAAAAAGAGCAGGGGTGCCATGTCTCAAGCACTGGGAAATGAAGAAATGGAGTTTTTGGAGCTTGGGCTCCTGCTTCTTGCATGTGTGTGTGCTTGTTGTCCCCAATGACAAGTGCACGCGTGCAGGGACGGTGTGTGTCCCCACATATGTTCAGCCAAATGCCTGCACTCAGGCTCCTGAGGAAGGAGGTGACTGGGCTGTGGTCTCCTGCTGGTGGCCATGGCAGAGCCTGCATGGCACAAAGGCAGCTCAGAGCAGCCCCTCTCTCCTCGTGTCCCTGGCACAGCCTCTCCTGCAGCTGGGGAGGGGAGGAGATGTCAGCCTGGTGGCAGACCCAGGCACAGCTGGCACTGCCGTGCCCAGTGATGAGGAGCTGGGCATGGGGACCTGCTGCTGCAGCTCACAAGCAGCTATTTAGGCAGTTTCCATGAGCCATCAGCACAGGCAGTCACGAAGTACCCCAGGTTGCATTTTACCCCAGAGATGCTCCCTGGCTGCCTGTACCCATGGTCTGACTTTCACTCTGCCTCTGCTATCCCTCTCCCTAGTTCCACAGTGCCCTGCAGCCTCCTCTCCTCCTGCTTTCGAGCCCAGCTGGCAGCCTTCATGCTCTCCCGTTTCTGAGTGTCTCCAGCCAGCCTCTTGCTGCCTCCTGCCCATCCCAGCTCACCATCCTTTGGTCCCAGCCTACCCCGTGCCTGATACACGGGGCCTCCTGGCTGGCAGCCACGCTGTGACGGCTGGTGGAGGGGACAGGTGGGGTCGCAGGCAGTCTCTGCTCTGCAGCATGGCACATTTTGGAGCTGCATTTGACTCCCTCAGTGGGAGGGAGGCGGACGAGGTAATGGCTGCTCTTTCGGGAACATGAGCATCCATCTGGTGTGCTGAGGGCACAGGGGGTTTGGCACCCAGGAGCTGGCTCTGCCACCATGTGTCATGGAAGGGCCAGGACTGAGCTCTGCCTGGAATGGAAAACTTGTCCTTCCCTCTGACCTTGGTGCTGAGCAGGCCCTGTGGAGCAACTGCATCCCTCAGTCCCTCTGCTCTGCAGCAGCTCTCCACATAGGCCAGGCACAATCCAGACTTTTCCTGTCCCCTCCCAGGCTGTGTCATGCCCTGAACTGTGAGAGAAAATCCGGGGGACACTGCTCTGGGCGCTACATCTTGTGCCATTTGCATCAGTGCAAGATGTGAGTGGAAGAGCATTTCATACACGACATGTGTTTGCAAATGGCTGAAGAGTCTGGAAATTCCCACCACAGTGCTGCAGGTCCTCATGGGGGGTTGAAAAGCAAATGCAACAGCAAGATGGGAGGCACACAGCTGAGCTGACTAAGAAGGCTCTCCAGTGGGAGTGCAGCATATTTAGGCTTGCTATAAACCCTATTGAAAGAAAGAAGGAACAAGATTTAACGTATTTCTCTGCTCTTCCCACTTCTCCAATATCTGCCTCACTTTATCTCTGCAACACTGGCTATTTTTATTTCCCTCTTTTGTTGTTTAAATAGCTCGCCCTCTGTTTCCCTCAAACTTTGATTTTTGTTATTCTCTCGAATTGTGCCCAGAAACACAAGGTAAATGCACCCCTTGGATGCCAACACATCCCCGCAGATGCAGGAGCCTGCTGGAAAGTGTGTCCTCAGGGACACCGGGATGCCGGTATAACCTCAGTGTTACTGCTGACAGATTCACAGTTCATAGACTATCTTTTCAATGTGTGTCACTTTGGGATCTAAAAACCCACACTGGAGAGTGGAAGTCGCGTTGTGCTGCAGTATCAGGGCACTTGCTTGAATCCCAAGCAGAGCAGTAACTTTCTACCTGTGGATCTCCTCTCTGTGGCTGCGTGGGCGAAGGTGGTGATCATGGAATGTCCTCATCCCACAGGATGTTTCCCAAGTGCTGCTGTATGACAGATAGCAGATCTATGGACTGGAACATGCTCTTGGGCTTACATGATCTCCAGGATGCTGGAGCCGGGATGGGACCAGAACCTAGAGCAGTCAGACACGAGTGACAGGGTTGGCAGAAGGGGAGTGAGGTTGGAGGTTTTTGAGCATCATCCTTTTCTTTGCATGCCTTTATTTTGAAAGGGCTCACCTACATCCCTACTCCCTGCTGCTGCACAGACACCCAGCACTGTCCCATCTGTAGAGCTGAAGCTGGAATTTGGAGTAGGAAAGTCCAAGGCTACTCCTTCACCCAGGAAGTCTTTGAGGGACGACGGGGAAAGTTGGCAAATGGATGGGACATGCAGGGCCCACAGGTTGTCATGCTACCCTCCATCTCACAGAAATACCAGAGGCAACAATAACTCACGTCCCCAAATAACTCACGTCCCCTTGCAGCCCACTGCAGCCTGCAAACAGCGCCATATTTACACTGATCCCCTCCTCTCGCTGCTCTGCACCCTCCATCACTTTGGATCCTCAGAACTGAAACCGCGGCTCAGTTTCCCCGGCATCACGAACAACCAGGGCTGTGAGACTGACTCACATGCAAACGCACCCGGGTGCTCACACCCACTGCCCCCATCCCACCCCATCGCTGCCCCCAGCCCGCTCCCAGCTCGGCAGCAGCCCACGCGGCCGGGAGCGCGCTGGGCAGTACAAACCATCTCTGCCCGCGGCCCCGCACGGCGGGAGCCCCCACGCCTGCTCAGCAGTCCCGGCTGCTCTTAGTTTCTCCCTACTGAAGAATTATGTAGCATGAAGAAGCAGGCTCCACCATCTTGAACTGGCAGTGAACTTTGCTTTCTACATATAAATACAGATAGCAATCACACCCCAATCAGCACACAAGCTTCAGGGCATCATCACGGCAACTCTAACTTTCCCATTACGATAATGTGATTTTCACTCAGTCTATAATATCACCAGCCATGAATAAAACAACTGGCTTTTTCTCTCTTTCTCTCTCCCTTCCCTCTCTCCCCCCTCCCTCCCTCTCCCTTTCTCTCTCCCCCTCTCTCGGATCACAGTCTTTGCATACTAATGATAGCTGAATAAGGCTTCCAGGGTGCGATCTCTGATGGATAGGGAGGTCAGGCTCTGGGTGGATCCTCGGTGCTCTCCAGTCCTCACACACACGGCTTCATCTCTTTGACCGCCTGGGTATGTGGAACCTGACTGGACTGACAGACCTGGTTGGACAGACAGGCAGTCGCTGGCTTCTTGTCCCATCTGCATCATGCCCCTAGAGTGGGGCAGGGACATGCTGCAGTTTGTGTGACTGGGTAGAGAGGTCGTCCTGGTCCCTGAAGCCTACCAGCCCCTGCCCAGCTCCCTGGAGCATCTCCATCTCAGCTCGAATGCTCTGGTGTGTGGGAAATGTGTCAAGCCGGGATTAATCCTGCCCCAGGGCACCCTCACCCCTGCTGCTCAGCCAAGCTGTTTGTCTAACCCCGTTCAGGTCTGCTGTCCCTGAGGATGTATGGCGGCTAGATCAGGGAAGCAATCCGACTGAAAACAGCCCTACCACACACACACAAAAAAGAGTAATTCCCAAAGGGATCAGGTACCTGCTCCAACCCACTACACCGAGCAGTACAGTCGCAGGGAATTGACTGGATTTTCCCATTGAGAGGCAACTTGCTGGATCAGACCCATCCTCTTCTGGTTCCCAACATGATTAACAGCTACTGCAGAGGAGAACCCCTTCTGCAGGCTTCTCAGGAATAACCCTGACCAGGAGTTCCTGCTCATTTCAGCAGCTCCAAAATTGCAGCCTGATGAGCTAAAACCAGGCAGAAAGGGTTCATGTCTGATTTTGGTGATTTCTGGTAGACAGAGCATCACTATTCATGTTCTGGTGCAGCTGGGGCACCCTGTGCTACATGCCTTGCTCTGCATTCAGCCCCAGCAAACATCCTGTGCCTGCTCTGCATGCCTCTAGCTGAAACTGGCACCCAGCTGTCAGAGGAATGGCGTGGTAGGGAGCACTACCATACGCAGGGACAAGATATGTCAGTTTGATTTTGTTCCCCATTCTTACTCCAGAAATTGTCATGCCAAGGCACAGAAACCCAGGAACAATTTTTCCCTTTCCTGACCATGCTGATCCAACATGCAAAGCCGAAGCTCAATTCCCTTGCATCCTCCCCACACTTGTTGTCTGCGTTCAAAGTTTTCAGAAGTCTCTCATCTGGGAGCAGTGGTGGAGCACTGAGAAGTTTTTTAACCCTAGACTCTATCTCAGAGACAAAAGCACTGTTCCTTTAACTCCTCTCCACCCAGTGCTTTGCTTAGGATTATTATCTCATGTGGATAATTAATTCTCTTGAGCATCAGCATCTGGCTCTGGGCGGGAGCTGTGCTGGAGAGAGCAGTAGAGCACAGGATTGGGTTATAAGGTGCTAGAACACCTGTTTGTGCCTTTTGTATACTTCCTCAAATCTATAAAGCAGGAGAGGGAAAGAGATAGGGTCTCTGGTCTGCCCAAGAAAGGTGCCTGCGGGCAAGCTGCATTGTGGAAGGGTCTGGTTCTCCTTTTTGCAAGATAAAGGGATGTATTGAGTACTAATTGGTCAAGTGGCTGTTGAAATGTCGGTGTTCCTCATGAGCATTCCTTGCTGTGTCAGGAGAGTTGCAGGGTGAGTGTTGATTTACCGGGGCCGTCCAAAGGCTGAAGCAGCAATAAAAGGCATTAGGAGCAGAAATGGGATAGGATGACTAGACTAGACTTTGCAGTGGCTGAAATTGTGGATGTTAAGGGTGTGCTTGCAAGCTTTGAGTGTGCAAAGGGCAAAAACGGGCAGGAAAGCACAAAGGAGCAGCAACAGCCTGCACGGGGCAGACTCTGGTGCTGTTAACCTGTGCCAATTCCTCGGCGGGCCGTGGCTGACCTGGCAGGATGGTGCACGCACGACCAGCCCTGAGCCTGAAAGCACATGGTCGGGGGCTGCCACGTTCATGGCACTGCTGTGCAGCACTGCCACCGCTCCTGACTGCCTTGCTGGAGACCCACACAGGGAGATGGAAGACTCGGTCCCTGCAGCTTGTCTCTGGAACTGGATAAGCAGGGAAGGTGCATATTACAGACACTTGGATCCTGGTTAATATGTGCCATGGGGTGGCAGACAGGGCATTTCTCAAAATGAAAGACTGGGACAGGCTACCTGTTCACTACTGCCTGCAAGCACTCACGACTTGTAAGTGTCCTTATATAAATCAAGCTTCTTTCCCAGCTGATGGCTGTCCTTGCAGTATAAGTGGCTTTGGGGATGGCTCTGTCTCTGCCATCTCTCAGATGTGATATAGGCTGATTCAGAAACTGTAATGGGTCCTGCTGCAAGCAGCCTGGAAGGTGCCCTCCGCAGATGAGAAAAATGTGCTGGAGTGGCGTAGCTCAGAAACCTATACTGGCATCCACTGCATTTCCTTTCCCCATCCCCAGCAGTAGTCTGGGATATGGGATGCTTTAGAGTTTCAGAGTCAGGGAGGGATGAGTCCTCAGCTTTGCAGCTGCTTTTGCTTCTCTAGCTGGAAAAGGCTCCCCTTGCCTTCCCTGACATAAAGAGAAGGGCAGAGGTGCTCCAAAATCTAGTAGGCACCTGTGCCCTCTGATCCCCACACAGGGCTCACCCCACACAGCAGGCTTCGAGTCCCCCAGTGGGTGACAGAGCTGGCTGAAATGGATGGGGCTGTAATGGAGCTACCTGCCGGCAGGGCTACCTGGGAGACGCTCTTATCTGTCATCTGATTTATCCAGGTTAAAAGGCTGCAATCAGTCACCAAGGTAGATTCATTCCCCAGTAAATAGTGCCCGAGGGCTTCCAGGACCTATTTTACTGCTAAGCACTCTCTTTCCAATGCTTGAATACCTTTGTTCCCGATGGAGCTGTTGCTGGCTGATATATATATGATATGGGGAGTCCCGGTGACTTTTTTATTTTTGCTCTGTACAGCTCCTGGCCTTGTCTCGGCTGCGTTGGGCTGCACGATGAATTATCTGTCCAAGGCTTTCTTGCGTCTGGGGGCAAATCCAGCCGAGACTGCTCTCGGCTGCTGGGAGAGCTGTCTCTATGAATCAGCTCTGCCTGAAGCCTGGGCAATTGGCACAGCAAGAGGAGAGGTTTGGAAGGGAGGGAAGTGATGCTCGGAGTGCTGATGGACTGGCCCAGGTTTTGGGCTGGGGGCTGGGAGGGACCCACCTCTCCTGCCCTTGCTTCTGTTGCTGGGGCACTTTGCGATGGGGTGACAGAGCTGGGCTGAGGGACAGTCATATGATGTGGTGCCCAAACAGTTGCTTTCTCCTGTGACTTTTTCCTGCTGGATTTGCCTAGAGACTGTCCCCTATCACAGGTGAGTCCTTTCCAGGTTTGGGTACTTCCAGTGTCAGAGAGGTTTCTCCAGCTGTGAAGAGCAGTGACTGACATTACTCAGAAAGTGGTACCTGGACCCCAGTGATGCCCAGAAAAAGAATCCTCTCTGCCCTCTGGGGTTCAGCTGTCACAAAGCCAATCTGATTTCTTCTGAGAGCTGAGGTCCCCTGCCCTGGCCCTGCTCTTTGGGGGCATGTTTGTATTTGACTTGGTGGTGGAGAAGAAGAAATCTCTGTCAAGAAGGCTGTGGACACAATAGCAGTTTCTATCCTCATTTCAATTTTTTACTTCTTTTTTTATCCTGGTTGAACTCAACAACAGATCCCCTGAACTGCTGGCAATGGGCTGCCATCCCTATCCAAGCTCCAGGTGCTACCTGCCTCCCCATCCCAAAGGAGAGAGGAAAGGCTGCATCCTGCCCCCTCAGATGGGGAGAGCTCAGGAGCCCTTTCCTACTACACCTTGCTCTTCAAGCACTTGTCCTGCAAACATTTGAGGTTTGACTGCTTTTATTCCTTTTCCTTTGACAAACCTCTTATGTAGTTCATCATCTCGAATCGGTTTGTTAACTTCCTCCTGCTCTTCCCATCCCCTCCCACTCCTCCTCCCACTAATTAGAGTGAAGGACTAATGGAGTATTACTGTGAGGGACTAGGCAAGCTTCCCAAAGTGCTTACCTAAGAGGAGAGTACTTTGACTAATAGATGTGCATTAAGGCTGTGCATCCTCTTGTCCTGAGAGCAAAAGGAGGGGGCCAAAAGTACAGAGCAGAGCTCCAGACATCGGTATTACTGGCTGTATCCAGGTATCCAGACTGCACAGCTGGACTGTACAATGTGTCTCTATCCTTGCTCCTGCAATTTGGTTTCTGAGCCTATGCTAGGGTGCAGAACCAATTGGATCAGCCTGATGACCATCACCAACGTCATCTGCAACCTTCAAGTGTTTTGTAGCTCAATCCTCTGGACTCCTGGAGGGCCTCACACTGACATTTAAACATTGTAAATGGCAGCAGAGCTCAAAGGCACCAGGAGAAAGGTCAAGTGCTTCAGTAAGAGGTGGGCAGGTGTGGGTCTGCACATTGCTGGTTAAGTGTCTGGAGACATCTAATCTTCGGAGAGAGGTAGCAAAGGTAGATGGATGCAAATTGGAGGTGGGCAGGGTAGATGGCAGAGGACACAAAAATGGAGAGGAGTGATCTGTGGCTATCATGGGCCTTTGCAGAGGAAGAAAGTATTTTCAGAAGATGGGTTTGGAGAAGTAAAGCCAGGATGTTTATGAAATGCAGGTGCCCCAGTTCAGCAGATTCCTGATAACTGGGTGTGGAGACAGCATCAGGGGACAGCTCACGGCATGTTTCTGAGACTCCTTGTTTCACCAGAGAAAGTGCAACTTTCTAAATGGACACAGGATGTGCACATGGCCAGCCCTACCCCTGTTTTGCTTGGGCTCTCAGGTGTCCCAGGTTTCTCTCTGCCACTTCTTACTGGGAGCCACCCTTAGGGTGTCTGACCTCTCAGCAATCTCACCTAGGTAAGTGCTGGCTCTTTGGAAAGCTCTTGTGTGTTCCTGGCTTTGCTCCCTGATTAGCAGTAGCACTATAACAGGAGAGATGTAATGATAAACACAGGACGGGTTCAACTTGTCCAGCTTCACCCCTTATAGTCAGCACCTGCTGAGTCACCCAGACTCCTGATACTCTTCATCAGGAGGCTTCAGAAGGAAACTTGGCCAAACTGAGCCTGAGCACCCGGAGCCTATGGGCAGGTTCTGTGCATCTCATTCATTTGAGGGCAAGGGCATGAAAGTCGCAAGTGCAGATGCTGGTATGAGAACTGAGTCTGGCCCAGCTGCAGCATGGATTGCAGTTTGTGTTCCTGGCTCTCGGACTCTGGGCTTTCAAGCACTGGTACCTGACACGGTGCATGCTGGGAGAATGAGGAATCCACCACAGCAAGAAGAGCTCTCTCAGGACAGCTACCCATGTGAATGTAAAGATGAGGGGGAGGGATAAAACACCTTACTTATGCAGGGACGGGGGTGGTCATCATCCTGGCCACATCCATGCAAGGGGAACCTTCAGTCTATTTATGTGAGCATGGGGGAGCAGGAATATTGGAGGTCCCCACGAGCTGGACACCACTCCCTCCCTGCCCCAGTGAAGGCACAATGAGCGGCCACAGAGCGGGGTCACTCGGTAGTGCTCCCATCAGGGAAGAAGCCTTCCTGTGCCCTGGCAAACCCCTAGTGAAAGACAATCAGGCTCGCTGTCACCGAGCTAATTCCGACGGCATAAAAGCAGTAATGAAATTCACGGCAGGATTAGCCTCTCCATCCAATGGGCCGGCGCCACAGTGACATATCGTGCTTCTTGCCCGAATGTAACACACCATCTAATTTACGTCGTGTAGCGAGCGGGAATGAAATGTTCATAAAGAATTGCTGAATCTTGTCACCTTAACTGCGGCCCCGGGCTCTGAGGCATCTGTCAGGGAGAGGAGAGCAGAGAAGGAGGCTCCTGCCTTGCAAAGCTGCGACCAGGGCTTTGGGAAAGGGGAGATGGCTGCATTAATCTTCTGGGTCTGTGCAATGGAGATGTAGCACGTGGGGATGAGGACTCTAGGCTGGAGGAGGGGGGCTGTAGAGCTCCCTTACATGTGCATGCTATACTGAGTGCTGCCAGCAACAAGAAAGGGGCTGTTAGAGCTTCCTCACCCAGAGAACTGCATGCCTGGGACACATGAAAAAGGACCTATGGTGGTGTGGAAATAAGGGGCAGCATCCTTGGAGATACACATGCTCACAGCAGGACACAAGTTCCCAAATTCCCTGTTGGGTCCCATGGGCAGGTGCACACTGGTCAGCAACTGCAGGTGCTCACCTGTCTCAGAAAGCATGTGCACAACCCTTCTACTGCGGCTTGGCAGCCTCGTTCCCCCCTCCCCTCCCCAAATGTTTATTTGCAGTTAATTTTCATGGATTCTAATGGCTCAGATCCTGCTAGGGGGGATCGTGCCTGCCTCTTCAGTCAGAAAGTTTGCAGAAAAAAATAGCCCTTTCCCGTTGTGTTCAGAGTAATAGCGTCTTGGTGTCCGGAGGGGAGTTGGCAAGGAAACAGGGAAGTTTATTAAGAGTAAGAGATTGAATTCCACTGGGCTTAATTGGAAGTGCTTGAGCAAACAGGGGAGGGAGCCGTCCAGCCCAGCTCTCTGGAAACAGCAGTATTGGCCCCAGGCTTCATGCCCATGGAGCTGACTAGTCCCAGGGCCACCTTATCCTCTTGACTGCTGGGGAAGCTGTAAGGTTTGGCTTGTTTTCTTCCTTGGGGTCATCTGTGCACCTCAACCTTGGCTTCCTACTCCATCAGTTGCTAGGATCCTACACGGGATCTGGAAATGCTGGGTCAGGAGGGATGCAGCTTTGAAGTGTCTGGGGAGACACAGTATTTGGGACCGTATTTTACTTTGGAAGCTGGTTCAGGGCACAAAGTGTGCAAGCAAGGCATAGGTCCTGTCCCTCATGTGCTGCCCAGTCCCCTCCCATGAAAATCTGGCGTTTCTCTCTTGACAGGGACGGCACAGCTCCAGGCTGGGACTCAGCAGCAGCTGGCTGGAGTGCAGGTATTGGGTATGCAACTTGCAACTGCGATATGTTTTGGAAGAGCAACCTAAACTTAAGAGGCCTGCTCTGCTTTCCCGTTTTAGAGTCAAAATTGAACAAATCCACTTTTGGATCCTGATCCCCACACCATACTTCGGGGCACACGAAAGTCTCCATGTCAGATTGCCATGGATGAAACCATCTGCCTGCCTTGGGCTGGTCTGGATGCTGCCTGCAGAATGAGCTGCAGCACCTTTGCGCCTCCCCTGCACTGATAATAACAGGTATGCAAAGCAGTATGGAAATGTGCCTTTGTGGTTGCAAAAGGAGCTCAGTGCCAAAATTCTGATTCCCTCCTAGAAAAGCCTCTCCTTCAAGAACTTCTCCCACACCACACTGAGTTGAAAGAGGCATCAAGTATTCTACTTGCAGCCAAAGGTAAATGGGGGCTCAGACATTTGTTTTGCCTTGAATTCAGCTGATCGTTCTGCTGAAAAATTCAAAATTAAAGAACAATAAATAATTTATTACTTTATTTACTTTAATTCAATAAATTGCTTCCCCACAAATTAAGATATATTGCTTCAAATTAAATGTTTCATTAAATCTGAGATTAAACTTTTGGGGGCTGGGGAAAGCAAGACTTTTTAATTTGGCTGAAAACATGAAAACTGCCATTTCCATTGCTTTAATTGCAAACTCTAGAACCAAAGTGACACAAATTTTACAGAGTGTGTCTATGCTGGTTTGGTCTCTGCTCCCACTCCTCTGGGAGATCAGTGGGTTTCTCTTTCTGACTCTCCTAGGGTGATACATGGCTGCAGACTTGCAGCTGCAAATCCAAACAAAGCATGTCTCTAATCCCAACCAAACCTCACGTGAACATCCTCTAATTGAAGCACTTTGTGTCTTCTAGACTTTTCAGGGTCTTGTTTCTCCACAGTCTTGCTTTATGGGTGAAATCCCCATAGTGGCTGGCTGTGCTCCAGCCACACTCTATGCTCTTTGTTTCAAATATATGTAAGTAAAATATATATATGTTAAATACATATTTGTAAGTTAAATATATATATATGAGGATAATATACATATTTAACTTCCTTTTGGTTGATGTCCTGTGCTCGGACTCTTGAAGGTGGGA
The DNA here is from genome assembly GCA_013398015.1 of Oreocharis arfaki. Lineage (NCBI taxonomy): Eukaryota > Metazoa > Chordata > Aves > Passeriformes > Paramythiidae > Oreocharis > Oreocharis arfaki. Next base: position 314,123 of record VZRR01007721.1, on the reverse strand, counting down.
TTTCAGCCATGTGTTATTTCCCAGCCTCCAAATATGGCCTTTACCTCTAATGAACATGAGATAAAGCCTCATGCCTCTGTTTTCTGGTGGCTTTATACATGCAGAGCTCTTCTTCAGGTTTTAACCTGTATGATGGCCTAGCCATGGAGGTGAATGGGATAGACAGACTTACAAATGTGGAAGTCTATGTAGACTGAAATGAAGGAGTTTGCTAGTTTCCTGGGCAGCGATCCTCTTGGTAGCACACCTAGCATGATTGGATCTGCTACAGAGTGGGATCTCTGGGGCCTGTCTGGCTGCTGGACGTTAGTACCAGATTTGTAATTTATTAGAGACTGCTGGAGGGACTTCCAGTCAGTTCAGCACATGCCTCCCTAGGTACTCCTGCACCTTTGCACCAATACAGCCACTGCAGAGTGTCTCAGTGCTCTGTGACAAAGTCTGTGCAGCTCAATTTAGGAACAACCTGCACAAACACAGTTGCAGGAACAAATAATTGCGAAAGGGCTTCTATTTTTTCCCATCAGACTCTGCAAGCAGATGAACTGTAGGTGCTATGAAACAGTGCTGGAGAAATACTCCCTCCCTTGTCTAACCCCTGGTTGGAAGGCTTTGAATGACAGAAGAGCTCAAAGTAGTTACTTGTGACTGTGCACTTTTGGTGCCCTCTTCTCCCATGGCTACAGGTTCACAGCTCTGGGTACTTCATTGTAATGGTATCTGCTGCAGGTTTGCAAACCTGGGACCATGGTTGTCTTTCACAGGAAGGTTCAAGCAGCAAAAGGAGTGTTTGCGATATTGGGTGATGGAGGGAGAAGGCCTTGTGATGCCTACTCTGGGCTGCTCTGAAGAGGGTTGGTAGGAATGGGGGCAGAGACAAGGCTGTGTGCTTCTTTTCCCTTTGGGTTTAAAAGGAGTTCCTAGAGAGAAATCTTTCCAGTGAGAGCCTTTTTGCTTTCAAGAGAGGTGTCCCTCTAGGGAGTTTTTTCAAGGGCTGGGAAAATCTCCTTTTCTGAGTTGTCCTTCAGGCATCAAATGGCAGGAAAATGCCCCATGAGGAACAGGGTGCACATGAATGAGGGGGTTAGCTCTGCAGGCAGGATCCCAAACTCCTCCTCTGAGCAGTGAACGATGCTGGAGCAGCAGCCTCTAAGAACTGCATGTCTATCAGCTCCTGGAACCCAGGTCACTCTTGGACTCGTTGGGTCCATGGCAGTGGGCAATTGCTTTCGGATCCATTAATTGGATCCATGTAATGTCCCTCTGAGATATGGAGAAAGGCACAGTCACTGCAGCAAGCGGGCTTTTGCCAGGAAAGCTCTCTTATGTACTTATTGTGTAAGTCAAGAGTATTTACAGGAGATCTTGCTGCCTGTAACTTAAAGCTTTAGCGAAACAAATTGGAATTGCCTTCTGGAGGCCATTGTTATAAATTACAGCCCCAACATCTGTCCACATCTGCAATGTCTAGACAACCCGTCTCGGCTAGAAGAGCGAGCGTGGGGGGTGCTGTGATCACAGTGGGGAGGGGAAGCAAAGGGTTTATGCTGGGGCTTGTGCCAAGCACCCTGGCTCATGCTGCCCCACTGCTTTTGAGCATGATGCTCAAAGCTGGGTCTATCCCAGCCCGGCCAGGAGGGACTTCAGGGGCATCCAAGGCAGGAGGAGAAACATCTGCCTTCCCCCATTGCAGATTGATGCCAGCAACAAATTTGGCCCTTGGAAGTCTTGATTGCTGTTGCCTCATTTATTGCATGTTGAAGGATGTGAGGGTAGGCAGCACCTTCAGCCAGGCTTGTTCCTGGCTTTCCCTGGCCCCTGTGCAGCACTTGCGATAAAGAGGCCAGGCCCGTCAGCTGAACGATTGTATTTTTTTTACAGTTCCTAGCGCAAACCTTCTCATTTATATGTAAAGTAGCCATTAGTCATAGCTCTGTTCCCTCACACTGCCTGATGTACAATCACATTTTGCAGTGGATGAATCTTTCCACACAGCTGCTCTGCTATGAATAATCCGTTGCTGGGCCCATAAATCAGAAAAAAATCATGCACCTCCTTTGCCTGATCCTTACACAAAGTCATATATTTTACATGAGGACAAACTAAATATTCATGAGGCTTTAAAAGGCTGTTCTGACTACATGGTACTTGTTGGGGTTGTTTTTGTTCTGTCAGGCCAGGTTTGGTGGTTTGGGTTTGTTTTTTGTCCTTGTAAGAAGGCATCTTTCTTTCCCCTTTGCCACCCTTCAGGCAGCAGCACTGAGCTCCCAGCAATGCTCCTCTGGACTCGTGTTTGCCAAAGGACCGATGAATTTGTCATTGCTGCTGTCTCAAGGACAGGCTGATGGAAGGTGCTGCAAACACCAAAGGACACATCCCAGGGGAGGTGGCCAGGCCTCAGAGAGTGAAGGAGCTGCTTTAAGGGCAAAGAGGCACTTCCAGATCTGTGCTGGGGGCACCTGGCTGCCTGGAAGTCAGGGTGCGTGTTTCTGTGTGTGCCTCAGCCTGGTGCTCCACACCGCGGCCTCTGGCAAGACCATAGAGACTGGGAAGGCTGCTGACAGTCAAGAATGTTGTCATCCTGATTTCTTTTAATCCGTATTTTAAACAAAGCACCTACAGAGTCTGTGGAGCGGACTGGGACCAGGGCTTCAGCATCTTCTGCTTCCCAGAGGCCAAGTGAACCTGGTGGGGGAATAGCACCATGCAGCCACAGTGGTAAGATGGGAAACTGGGAAACGAGCTCAGGTTTAATCTGCTCAGGATCCCTGGAAGGATCTCAAGCTCTCAGGATGTGGCCTGCCCAAGACACTCTGCCTTGGCCATCCAGAGCCAGTGATGATGCTATTTGTGCAGAGAGGGCTCTCAACCCCCAGGAGGATCAGGAGACCCTAACAAGTGTGAAGACAAGAGGTTTTCCACCTTCTATTTGCTGAATTAGCAGCTCCCAATAACTGAGAGGGACCAGTCTCATCCTTCGCTGCTCTGGTCCCACCTGCCCTTACAGTAGCTTTGCCATTCGTGTGGCCACAAGAAAAAGCCAGTTTGACTTGCCAGCAAAGAAATGTTTAGTTTATATTTCCTGAGTATAATTTTCCTGCCACTATAGTGAACTAAAACAGCTCACTGTGCTAGCGAACAGGTTTCGAAGCCAGCAGAGGGTGAGAGGAGGAAACATGTGGCTGTCAGGGACAGGAGAGAGGATGCAGCTCTCGTTTTCAGCAGTGCAAAGGGTGCAATCAGCTCAACCTGTAATGTTAATCTACAGCCCACACTATTGTGGTTTCTCTGCAGACAAGCCTTTCTCTCTGGTCATCCTCTTCATACGTGCACCCTTGCACATCTCCTTATACCAGGTAATGAGTACTGTCCTGCTCAGTGAACATAATTCATACTGTGTGGTCTGGGACTCCCTCCTTTTGCTCTTGCATGGCTGAGTGCCCCTTTGTCCTAAAAAAGCCCCTTTGCCCACAGGCTGCAAGGAGCCATTCTGCCCTCAGTTTCCCCAGGCCACTGCACACCAAGCCCCTTTAGCTGAGATGCCGGAGCCCTGTGTGAAACATGCCCCCATCACGGATGAGCTGGGCTGGAGAGGCTGAGCTGAACCACTGCGATGTCTCTGGGTGGAGGGGTCCCTGTCACCATCTCACAAGCTATCATGCTATCAGAGATTGCCTGTGTGCTCACCACTGTGAAACACACCCCCAGTAACAGCTGCTGCCACTGCTGCCGCCAAGTTCTTGCAGGACAAAGGGAACAACAAAAGATTCTTCCACCAGTGAACTCCCTTCTTTTCGCTTCCCTTCCTTTTTGCTCCAACTTGGAAAGAAAGAAGCCAAGGCACTGCCAAAGTAGAGGAAAACAAGGCCAAGCACACACAGATGGTGACTCCACAAATTTAATTTAAAATCATCCTTTATTATTCAAAATATTAAAATTCAGGCAATAATGCCCAAAGGAACAGCACTGATTAAAGTTCCCTAATGTTTCATGGCCAAATCTTGCTGCTTCCACCAAGGGTCACTGGGACAAGAAGTGAAACCCCTCTGGAGTGCAGAGAAAGGTAGGGCTGTACCTGCTGTAGATGGCTTAACCAGTTACTTACTGACCCAATCAGCTTCACTTGAAGCAAAGCACCAGCTGTTCTTTACCCAATTAATGATTGCCACAGCAAATTAACATGGCGTTACACCAGGCGTGGATGTGGTCCGCAGAGTCCAGAATGCACAGAGCAATATGCTATTGCAAAAATAATCACAGTAATATCTTTACTGTTAGGTAGCATCCTTCATCTGGAAGGGTGGTGAGGTCCCTGAGCACTGTATGGCTCGTTTCATGCAACGTGCTCTGCAGTGAGGGGGTGGAGGGCAGGGAGGGGGGGTATAGTTGCTGTTTCAAGGAAAAGTAAAGAGAAGCTGGTCAGGGCACCTCTACTGTGGCAGAGACAGCACTGACTACACATGTCCAGTTCCTGCAATACAAATGAATAATTGTTTGTTTGTAAATCTGTTGAAATGTCCCTGCCTTATGCACCACAGACCTTCCCATGGTCTCTTCACCCGCTGTGTGATGCGACACCTTGGTGGTGTCACAGCTTGGTGTGCTGGCCACAGAGGATGTAGCAAGCTGGTGGGTGCAGAGCTGGCCATCCAGCTGCAGGGAGCATCCCAAGGTGGGAAGCGGCCACAAGTTCGGGCTGCAGATGCAGAGATCCAGGTGAGGTTCCCACAACAAGGTGTTACTCTGTGCTCAGTGCTGCTGGGCCAAGTGCTGCTTCTCTGAGTCCTTCCTCAGTCAATCTGTGCTGTGGTAGAGGCTCTTGCCCTGTCCCTCTGCAATGGTTCTGCATTGTGAGGTCCTGCTGGCAGTGTGGCAGAATAACCAAGCCATGATCTTGTGCCACCAAGTTTAAGTCCAGAACCTAAACACTCATTAGTTTTGGCTCCACATAGTTCAGGGACATTAATCCCCTATGAGTTACAGTCCAGACAGATCAATCAGCCTGGAGGGCTTTGGGACACCAGTATCTAGTGCTGAAGCATTACACTTTCCAATTTTCCAACAATTAGGACAGCATCAGATATTACTGACAAATAAACCATGCAGTCAAAGCCCTGAGCCTGCCACGCTGCTACCAGGAGGATCCATTTACATCCCAAGCCAGCTGCAGGATGCCTGGAGGGAGGAGACTCGGGAGAGCCCTGCCTCAAGCACCAGCAGCTCCTGGTTGCACTCAGTACTGTTACAGGAGCCCTCCCTTTGTAATTATAGGATTCCCTCATTATAATTACTGTTATTTATATAATAGTGGTGAGTGTTTTCAGTGCTGTCAGCAGTCTGGAAGGTGCCCAGCCCCACTAGAGCCAAGCATTTCAGGCATTTCACTGCTAAGAGTCTGGGCTTAAAGTATGATGGCCAAGAATGGCAGCCTCTTGTCCTGGTGACATGGAAGCATTATTTGGAAGATTTCTATGCCCTGGGATTGTAGAGGGAGAACATCAGGTTCTCTCTGCCTCTTTCTCTCAGACCATTGCTCTGGGAGCATAGATCATGCCAGCATCACACCCTGCAAAGGCTGACATTCCCTGTCACCTCTGCTGGGTCACTGGCTGCAGGAGACACTCCTGGCACTGGATCATGAGGCTCCACCTAGGTCACATGGCCCTTGGAGGAATCCAGTAATGGGCACGTTCTCTGCATCCTCTGTTTTCTCTCTGATCACCTTGTCTGAAAATCTGGAGGAGATGGAGTGTACAGAGAAAATGACGGAAGGGACTGGAACTCCAGGGATATTGGTTTTGTACCTGCTTGAAGCTTCACTTTTGCTCCTGTGTCAAACACGGGAACGAAAACAATGGGTTTCAGCTGCATATGGGCAAGCAAGTGCTGATGTCTGTGGCTGGCTTCTTTCCATTTGAATAGGAAGAAATTCAGGGTATCTCACTTAAAATGCAGAGCCAAATACATAAATGCAGCAAGGAAAAGAATCTGAGTGTTTTACTGGATGACAAAACACTTAGAAATCAGTATTGTGATTGCTATAAGGAACTAAAAACTTACTAGGGTCTCACAGTTGGTATTAAAACCACAGAAAGTAATTCCTCTCTGCTGCTCTGTACGAGGCAGCATCAGTTTTTGGGCACTGTGACAAATGTAGGAAAACTGGAAAGAGACGAGACAAATTTAATAAACGAGAGGATTAGAAGCAATGGCTGCCACGTGAGCTGGTCTTGTAGGTGTACAAAACAGGAACAGAGGGGATATGGTAAATGTTCTCTAGTCCATGTGCAGCTGCTAGACAAGGAATGCTGATCAATTTTTTTTTCTCTTTGCTGCTTAGTACAGCGAAGAACACTTGGTCCAATTTTCAGGGAAAATTGATCTAGAAACACTATTAGAAAAAAGGGGCATCAAAGCACCACGGGAGGCTTTTTATGTACAGGACAGCTTTGAACAAACATCTCTCAAGAATGATGTCAGCCTACTTGATCCATTCCAGTGATGCAAATTCTCCTGTTTCACATCCCGTGCGGACCTTGGGACTGGTGACTTCGAAGTCACCGGATATTTTTGGCACCCCCGCACGGAGAGGCGCGCCAGGGCACGGGGCTCAGTTTAGGTTTACCAGCAGCAATGGGCTCGAACGCCGGCAGTGCGCGAGCACGGAGCGCAACCGCAGCAAACCGTGGGAGCAGCCGAGCCCTCCTGGGGGGGCGTTTGAGAGCGCGGGGCTGTGACTCAGGAGCCAGCCGTACCTTCCACCCCAGGGAAGGTCTGGAGCTGGAAACCGCCCATAGAACACCTGCGGGATGCGCCCCCTCATCTCCCTCCCTCGCCCGCCCACAGCGGCCGTATCCATCCCGCACCTGCCCGCACCTCGCACCGTCACGGCCGCACGCTACTACAACTCCCGTCGGCGCCCTGCACCGCACAGGACACATGCGCCGGCCGGCTCCCAGCGTGCCCCCAGCTCCGAGATCTGCCGGGACTTGTAGTTTTAGCTGGCAAGTAGGGCCCTTGCCAGGGATGCGGCCGGGGACTCCATTTCCCGTGGGCCTGCTGAGCGGCGCATGCGCTCTGCGGGCAGCGGGGCGAGGTTGGGGGGGCTCGGGGCAGCGCAGGTTCCCGTCTGCGCTCGCTGCGGCCTTCACTGAGCGGGGGGGCGGCCCCGGCCCGGCCCCGCAGGACGATGGACCCGGCCGAGGCCGTCCTGCANGGGCGTCCTGCCTGCAGGGAGGGCGGTGAGCGGGGTCCCCAGATCCGGGAAGAGGGAGCATTGGGAAGAGGGGGAAGGGGGCTGCAGGTGCCACCTGGGAGCGCGAGAAGTTAAACCGGAGTGAGGCAGGACCTGGCAGAGGGGCCCACGGGCACCGGCAGGCTTTGCGCATGTAATTCTTGGGCTTTTTCTCTTTATGCACCTTAGACTGTCCTTCTGTACGCTTACTATCCCTCTGTTATTTTGTTTTTCTTCCCATTCTACTGCGAGATCTCTAAATACTGGCGCTTGAGTGTTTCACCTGCTGCTGCGGCAGTATATCAGTGATAGTGACTGCGGGGAGCACGTACATTGTTTAGGTTTCTGAGTTGGCCTTCGGTATGGAAAACAGTACGTGCATCCAAGATGCTCTTCAAATGTGGCTAATTTCCATAGATTTGAGGCACTGTGCACTTAAATGTATGTACTTGGATGTAGCTTCATTCTCTTTTTCTTCTTTTGTTGCTATTTCTAGGCGTTTTGGCCAGAAATGTAAGATTTAGAAATGAAAACAAAGTGTTGCCGACTGAATTGAATGTAAATTTCAGGTGCCCCAAACTGTTCTTTCCTTAAGCATATAATTTAAATGACTGGCAACACTTGTGAAAAGTTTGTTTTGGATTAGTGCTTCTGGTGGCACAGCATTAAATTTGAGCTTATCAGGAAGAAGGAATTCTATTAAATCTTCAGAACATATGCCCAAAATGAAATTGAGGAAACACTAGTTGCAAATTTTAATTTTTAATTGGGCTTTGAAGCACTTGTTTGGCTTTTGTTTTTTAATCTGGAAGAACTTGTTTCTCTCTTGAGACTTTTTGACCTGTTTGCCAGTAGTCTCCAAGTTTGTCAGATTTATAGAGTGTCAGGTTGGTGAAGTGGAAAAATGCTATGGACACCTAAATAGGCAAGGTAGCAATTAGTAATAATGAATGGCCCTCTTTGGTGTGGGATTGGCCAAAGGAGTGTCCCAGATCCTGCTGCACTTGTGTTTGGCCAAGCTTGGTAATTACAACCTGCCTCTAGATAGTGAGTTTCACATCCCAAAAAGTTTCTGCTGAAACATTCTTGTCTGCTGCCAGACAGCATTGTGAACATGCTATGTTGACCTCTCATACATTACTTTCTTCGCCCCCTGTGCTAAGATTCTCATTCAGGGGCTTAGTCCAGGCGGTTTGAGGTCATCTGTAAGAATGGGCCTGGAGGCTGAGGGAATCCCTGTCCATCCTGCAGCTGGCAGTGTCCCACTCGAACAATAGAGCTCCATGACGCTGGGGAGAGGCATGAGCATGAGAGGAAGCAACTCTTCTGGGAGATGCATCTGTTGAGAGCACCAGATAAAGGGAAGAATTATCAAGACCAGGCTGCACTGAGAGCTAAAAGCTAACCCCCGTTCTTTCATGTTTTATTAAAATGTCTTGTATGCAAAATGCTTGTAAAACATGCAGTGAAAGATGTGGCTTCCCTTTGTCCACTTTGAACTTGTTAGGGTGAATTTGCTTACAGGTTAAGAGTAGAGTAAGTAAAGCTTTTGTTCAGCACATCTCAGGCTTTTGCTTTAGCACGCATCGGTCCAGAATGTGGCTCTTACTTTAATTCTGCTGATGAAGTAAATTGTTTGTCAGACTTGGTGGGGTCTTCCGGTGTTTGCAGAAGGGTGGCACAGACAGATACTTCAGGATACATAAGGTATCAGTTGCAGGTATCATCTTGGCCCTCCTAGGAAATGTCTTTTCTCTGCCTTGTAGCACTCAGACAGTGCTCAGGCACTGCAGTAATGGCACTGGTACAGTTGTCCACACAGAGGTAGCAGATCAGCTCGTGCATCCTCTCAGCTAATGCTGAATCATTCACAGTGGATTACCTTGTCCATCTCAGTGTGTGCTACGCTTCATTTGCATCTTCCTTGTTAGGTGGCTCACAGTTTGGCTTGAGGTGGGCTTTGCTATTAATTATTGATTTTCCCTGAGAGCTTCCCAAGGAGCATTGTAGATAAATATTCAAATACGTTTTGAAGGTATGAGGCCTATTATCAAAGGCAGGAGAGACAGTTTTGGTTTGGTATGTGTTTGGGGCAGGTTTCATCTCACATTGAAAAGCAGCCCTCTAGGTGGTAGTGTGTTTGTGCTTCTCTAGAAAATAATACTTTTTTCCACTTAAAAATATCAGTACTTAATTTTTGACATTGACTTTGGGCAGCTCTTGAATCACAAGGTATCAGGCAAGATGGTCCTGGTGATTTGATTTTCGTTTTAATGTCCAGCTCTAACAGAAAAATGTTGTGGGGAAACTTCATCCCGTGCTAATATTATGAGTGAAATTATTTTGCTTTAAAGCATCTGTATTTGATGCTTTGAAAGACAAACAGTACTCTGATGTTTTTCTGTGTGCTCATGTCTGTGCGACTTTTTGATGGGAGTAGAAGGCAGCTGCCTTCTCGCTGGCCGGTATTGGCTGGATTACTTGCCAGTGAAGCAATATTGCATTTAACTGCTATCTGCTACCAGTTTCCTGGTTATCTGTGGTCTGGTGCAATATATATAATCTAATACTTTAAGGTTTAAGTAATTTATTTAATTTCATTTGCTTACTCAATTTACCTCTGTGTCTTAATAAGATCTGATTTATTCCTGATATTAAATTGCTGTGTATTAACACTACACAATATTAAGCAACTGCTCACCAGGGAAGACTGTTTTTGCTGGTGAATGAGTGTCTTGTATCATGTGTTCTTCACGTGATCACAAAAGTTTTCTTGTTTTTTTTTTTTTTCAATGAAAGGGAGTTCATAGATTTGAAATACAATCTTTTAAATTATATAGTCCACTGTTCTGCAGCTACAGCAAGGATTTTACCAGAGTGGAACCTGTCTTAGTTCACTTCAGCCTCTTTTCTTTTTTGTACAGTACTGCTGATGAAACTGCACTCTTTATGAAGTACAGTGTATAAGAGACTGATGCACAAGCTAAACAGAGAGAACGTGCCCATTAAACTAAAAAAAAAAGCACGCCAAAGTCCCACCCAAAATCCCTTGCCTTACAGAGCTCTGCTTTTATGCATTTAATGCTTGTAATATGGGATTTCCATAGTCAAAGTCATTTACAAAAGAACAAGAAGTCGAGGCGCTCAATAAGTAACTTTCATGTTCGAATAAGTGTTTGAAACTGTAGATACAGTATTTGAAGTATGAGTGTGATAGGCTCAGCTGAGACTTTGATTAAATGTCATATAAAGTAAACTACATAAGCCTGCATAGAATAGTAGATATTTTTTCAAAGTAGCTTCAAATGGTTCTGTTAAGTATACGAATGTTCTGATGATTATCTTTTTAATTAAAATGAGAAATCTTTGTTTAAAGTGGCATTCTTTTTTACGGCCTGTTACAGTCTCTGTAACAATCATTTCTTAAGTCTGAACGTTTTTAATTCCAGGAATCCATTTATATAAAACTATGTTTAGACTTAATTAAGGAATGATTCTTACAAAGCTTGTAAATAGCCAGGAAAAAAGGGACAGAAAATAAAACTGACATTCACACTTAACAGAATGATTGTTACAAGGTATGTAATATGCTATAAAAATACAATAAAGCCCTTTTTATAAGAGTTCATATTTTTTGTTCCTCATTTTGAAAGGTATTTAAGAAAAATATCAAAGCTCTATGAAGCGACATCTGTTTTCTTGAATGGACTAGTGACAACTAAAGTTGTGTTTAATTAGCAGTGCTTGGAACAGTACCTGACCAGTTTGGGGTCATATCTAGGACCACCTGAGAGGCAAAAGCTTGGTACTTAACAAAGTTTCACTTTCTCAGCTTTTATGAATTAATTAATTTGCAGTAATTAATTTAATTTCCTGGTTCGTGAATAGGAAGAAGTCCATCTGAGTGTTCTTTGTGGGGTTTTTTTTGTTTCACCCCCCGAAATACCATTTTCCTTTTGGTTTTGGGTTATAGGATTCTAAGAGCTGCTGATGGGCCTTCCAGTTTCACAAGAGAACCAGAGCCTTCTAGTTGTATTTTAAGATTCATCCGTGGGTTGTTGTTTGGTTTGTTTGTTTTTTTGTTTTGGTTTTGGTTTTTTTGGTTGGGTTTGGGTTGGTTTTTTTTTTTTTGGTAGTTGTGGGGTTTTTTGGTTATGGGTTGTTTTATTTTTTAATGAGGGAAAACTCTGAAGTTCATTAATTTTTATATTTGCATGTTTGTAGGAGCTCCCACATAACTGGCAGGTAATATAGCAAAGAATAGTCAGTGTAATTGAAGGCTGAAGGGTAATAAAATTGGATTTTTTTTTTCCCGCTGTGTGTGTATATATATATGGAACAGATGGACAAAGGCTTATACTTTAAAAGAGGCTCTGCTTGCACTGAACCTATGCCATTTATGGTGTCAGTAGGACCAGGATTTTTAAGACCTGTTATTCGTTAGCTATTTAAAAAAAAAATCTTTGAGAACCTTGCAGTCTTCCTAGTAACATATTTGTGTCGTGGACATTGTAGCAGAGAATCCTGGGTATCCAAAGCAAGGATGTCATGAAAGCAGTGAGAATAATTTTGCAAGCTGAGATAGCAGAGCATTGCCTCTTTAATGTGGGGTTGCAAATGCTGCTTGAATATTAAACGTACACTTACCGGTTTTTCCAATGGTACCAAATAGCATCCTGTTATTTTGGGTGTTTGTTGGGACTAATATATTGCATAGAAAATGTTGATTAATTTTCTTCTACACCAAACTTCATGCTGTAGATTTTTTCTGCGCTTGGTGCAGGCCTTTAGTACTTCAGTAACTTCACCCTCACTTCTCTGGTGATGTTTCATTTCAGCCACTTTGCTCCATTAAATGTGTGCAATTAGAAAAGCAAATGGCAAATTTGCTATCGCATCACTGAAGTATTTAGTTTCGTAGACTTAAAAAGCCAAATTTGTTGCACCATGCTCTCCGCACTGTAATATGTACTATAAACATCAGAGAGAATAGGCTGACCTTAATATTTGCTTCTCAGACTAAATCGCCGCCTTGCAGCAGTTATTTCCCACTGAATAAAAAGTTTAATTTCACGCCCTGATTAGTGCTAGTATGTGCAGGTGGATATTTATTTTATGCAGCTAAACTAATCTGCCTTGGCAAATTATTTGCCAGTCAGCAGAGCTATAATTCCTCATGAGTATTTGGTACTAAATTATCATTCTCATTAGTAAGATAAAGCAGACTATTCTAACCACAAAGTTTGGTTAGGCAAAGGGCTTCCTAAATAATCTTTGGAAGATACAAGACATGTGGTGGCCTCAACATTCTCAGTATCCTGATACAAAAAGGAAATGAGGATTTATGAGGAAGAAAATAAAATTATTCCATAGCTGTTAATCATCTCTAGAGGTAAGGTAGGAATGTAGAGTGTTCAGAGATCACCTCTTTAAGAGGTGCCTAATGAAGAAAAAAAATCAAATGGTCATCTTTGGTTGGCCACTGGAAAAACTCCAAACTCTGATGTCTGGGCCATAAATGAGATCAAAATATAAAGTTGTTTTCTTCTTTATTTTCAGTGCTAGCAGCTACTGAGGTAGCAGAAAGAATGACTTGAGATAAAAAGTTAAATGGTAGAGGAAACTTCCTGGTCTGGTCTCATTTAAAATTCGCTTTACACTCTAAAAACATTTTGAGTGGGAATCAGAAAGTATTTCCTGGCATACAAATGTTGAGTGGATATGTTTGTCAAGTGAATGTGTTCATCCGTTATTTTGTTTTCTATGGATTTTACTGAGTTGGTAGTTTGTTTGTATGATAAAACATGCTAATGAAAAGTACTTATTTCTGTTACAAGGAGGGTAATTTATACCTAGAAATTAGGAATTCTCTCTAAGTATTGTGTGAAGGGATTCCAGTAACTTTTTTTCATCTGTATGGGTTATCATACATTCTTGTCATATCCCTTTTCTCAGTGATTACTGCAACAGTATTTAGGGCTAAAGTGATTAGGTCACACTTAAAACCAGCAAAACCAGCAAGCTGAGCAACGTGGTGTTTTGTATAAAAATTTTCATGCTCAATTTATCAATGCAGATGGAATAAACTGTTTTCTCACTTCTTCGCTTATATTGTGTCATGTTAAACTCCGTGCATGCTGGTGAGATTTGTGTAATATTTAACTGTCCTCAGTAGCAACCTTAACTGGTGTTTCCAATACGGAGTATTTTCTTCAGCCTTCCTCATTTCCTCCTTACACAATTCAGGAGATGCTCAACAAGGCGTATTCTTTATACATTTTAAGTGATTTTGCACAGAAGGGCTGAATCCACTGTGTGTTCAGCTGCAGAAGCTGAAAATTAATTGTAGCATAGCAGAGTCCAGTGGCTGCAGCTAAAGAGTAAGTGCTCAAAATACAATTAATAAGCAATCAAACGTGAAGCTGTTTCCTTGACAGGATAGTGATTAGTGCTGTGAAAAAACTTCTTGATACCACAGAAATGGTTGAAAATAAACATCCTGGGAATTGCATTAAATATTTCCTGGTTATTAAACAACAGAGCTTTCTAATGCCACTTTTTTGAGGTCCTGGGGAACTCTGGTGTTGGACAAATGCTACCCCTGCTTGCAGACAGAGAAAGCTGAAGCACAGAAATTTGCTGGGGGTCATGGACTGGAGGAATTTGTGTAGGGTTGTATGGCATGCTGATAATAGAAGGCAGAATACAAAGAAACCACTTCTTCTAATAGCTACCCTTGAGCTTCTGACCATGTTTTGGTTAATTTTACAATTGGCTAGCCACCTGTTAAGATAACCCATTTTATCATTAAACAAAATTAATTTTAAAAATGGCTTGAAACTGTCTGATTTTAATGGGATCTGAATATTCTTAGTTTTAATCTGCCTCATGAGGCTTGTCTTTCTTCTGGGAAGTACATTGTTACATCATTAAAATATCATCCCCTACTGAGAGAGAAATCGGTGCCATTCACTAAATGGCAATGCTGAAACAATGACAAGTATTTCTAAAAACTGCATTAAAATTCATTTTTTTTCTTTTTGATGTGCAAGTTCCGTGGTCGCATTAACCAATGGGTGCTCAGCCTATTTGCCGCTGTGCGTGCACAGCCAGATTTGTTAGCTGGGATGGCAGAAGGGTTCAGAAGCAGACATGATGACTTACAGTTTTAAATTACTTTTCCACAATGATTTTGCTTGGAAACAGATGATTTATCATAATTTTGCACTCTCTAGCTGCTTCTAGTCCTCCTCTATACTAAAAATTGAGAAACATCTGATTTAATTTTCCCTCCCCCACTGCTAAAACAGGGTCTTGTGCAGTCGTTTTGACGAGAGCAACAGAAAGGAGAGAATGAGGAAGAATGGGAAAGCTCAGCAAGGGGTCTTTCTAGCCTTCTTGAGGGAAGGACAGAAGTGTTTACAGTCTGTGGGCAGGAGCCATGCAGCCTTTTGGCAGAATCCACTGGAGTAACCAGTCTGGACTAGAAGCAGCAAAAAGGCCTAATGCTGGTTTAATTTTCTTCATCCTATGGTGAAATGGGGAAGGTGCAGGGGCATACTACAAAGGAATGAAGAAGTTCTTAAGTGCAGTTGTATGTTAGCAGAAAAATAATAACTGTGTTCTTCTAACTGTAGTCTAGATGGATCTATCTTCTTCAGAAGCAGCTGGAGCAAACCAGATGTGAAGAAGATGGTAGAGAGGAAATCTGGATAACACCAGCCGGTGCAGAACTCTGGTGTGAATTTTGTCAGCTGGCTTTGTGCCCACATGGGATTTTTCTGTTTGTAGGAATACTCTCTCATGATATTTCCATCCTAGGACATAGTTATTCTTACAGATTTGAGTGGGTTCTTTTTCCCCAAATTTAGTGGGAATTAAACACTGTGGAGAAAGGTGATGGCAGTCTTTGCTTGGATACTAATCAGGATTGGACTGTATGCTGACTAGAAAAGAGTCTGAGTGTTTCCATGCTTGCCCATGCAGCAACCAGAACAGTCTCTAGTTGTTTCAGAGAAAAATTGTCTCTCATGAAAGTCTGTCATACAATATAGTCAGTCTCCTTCTCTACACACATCATTTGTAATTTATTGTGAGAGCAGTGCAGAATGGAGCACTGTTTGTGTGGGAGTTGCTTTTAGTTTATGGATAGTTGGCCTTGAATTCTGTCTATTAGGAAGATGTTGGCAATTCTCCAGGGAGGTTGTTGATTGGGTCTGCTCAATACCCTTCCTTCTAATATGCCAAAACTCTCAGCATGATTGAGAAATGCAGCCAGCTGTCATTCATCTCCTGCAAATTAGAACAATGAGAAGGGGGTGTAGTCTCAAGAAACGATGGATCGATCTTGTTTTAGAAGATGAGTCTTGGAAGCATCTCAACAGAAAGAAATCCAAATAATGTTAACAGCCTCTTCAAAGATGACAGAAAGTGTTTCCTGTTGCTAATATATTCAAAAGGACAAAAATCTACGTTCTCTTTTCTTTTTTTAACGTTTTCCTTTTTATTTTTCCTTCTCTTGACTAGGATGACTCCAGCGAAGTGTATTGCTCTAGTACTTTGTTACAGCTGTTGTTATAAGCAAGTATAAATATCCTGCAAGTTTTTTACTGACAAGAAAATATTCCTATATATCTGTAATCTCACTGACTTTAGAATAAGAATTTAGGCAGAGATGATAAAGGGCCCATCAATGAGAAAACACATCTCAGTGTTGGGTTGGACTAGGTCTTGTGGAGCATGGGTTTGAGTGTGATACTGGCAGCCAGTGTATTCTCTAAAGCTTTTGCAAGCTACTGAAAGCAGTTGCTAAGTGGAATTCTCTTTGCTGTGCAATTGCAGAGCTATTCCAAATTTGACTACTTTGAAAGTCAGAATCCTAGTTCTTATTTTCCTGCTTAACTCCATTCATGGCTAATTCATTCTCATTTGTTCATATGCCAGTGTCCTTGAGCTTAAACAGCTCTCCTTGTTCCCCTGTGTTCATCTGCAGATATTTGTGAAGAGCAATCATAGTCTGCTCTGAGCTGGATCTGCTCAGGCTAAACCAGAATTTTTAAATTTATTTTTCGTTCTGTTGTAAGACATTTCCTGGAACTTTTGATCATCTTAGTAGACCTTTTTAAACAGCTGCAAAATTTGATTAGTCTCCCTGAAACATGAATGACCAGAGCTGTATAGAACATTCCAGGAAATATTTTATGGATTCCTTGTAATAAAGCAGTAATCCTAATTTCTCTCTTCTGGGAAATTTTTACTTTGTACAATCTCTAATTGTAGTATTTGCCATTTCTGTGGCCACATCTTATGGGTGAGCCATCATTATCTAATGAGTAACATATCCCAGGGTCTTTTTCCCTCTTCTCAGTTACCGAGTTCCTAATTTATAATGGAAATAATGTAACTTTTTGATTAATATGCGTCATGTGTCAGTTC
Organism: Oreocharis arfaki; assembly: GCA_013398015.1. Lineage (NCBI taxonomy): Eukaryota > Metazoa > Chordata > Aves > Passeriformes > Paramythiidae > Oreocharis > Oreocharis arfaki. Next base: position 297,454 of record VZRR01007721.1, on the reverse strand, counting down.
TCTTACCAAGTCTTCAAGATACTTTGTCCTATATATTTATGATGCCTCTTTAATTTCATTAGCCCATCAGAAATTCTTGGGTTTTTTGTAGCCATTGGTGAGAATATTTAACATTAATTTCAAGAGTAATGATAGATTTCAAGAAGGATCATTCTCTGTACAGCTTGATGGTTCCTTTTTCAAAATTGCCTGTGATGCGCTACAGTTTTTAGTTTCTTAGCCTCCTTCTAGCTCTGGTATTAATCCTCATCCTCTTCATTTTGACTACTAACTTCCTACATGTTATGTATTGAATGCTTAACTACTTCAATTTGTCTGGACTTCAGTGATCTTCTTAAAGAAGAAGATTGGGTTAGTCTAGCACTAATTCTCATTTATTCTAGATTGGGAGCAGATTTTCTTAGCCTCCCATGGTGACTGTTTGATTTTGGCAATAGTTACCAGTACTCAGTCCCAGTAGATTTCCTTTCTTGGGAGAGGGGACATATTCTTTGTTTGTGTTTTGGTTTTGGCTTTTTTCTTTTTTGGCCAGCCATTTCTGCAACATTTTAGATTCATTCTGGTTAGAATTGTAGATGGTTATCCTGTGTGAGGATGCTACCAGGGGCTGCCCATTAGGTGTCTTCAGCTGATGCTGTTGCCCCTGCTTCATTCTGGCACTGTGGTCCTCCAAGGCAGCAGCTGGTGCTTTGGTGTTTCTTGGTTGAAGGAGGAGCTTGCTCTAGTTAAGCCAAACAAAGGAACATTTGCATCCTGTGCCAGGAGTTGAGAACTGTCATGGAGCTGAACTTGGTAGAGGGTGTTTACATAAGGAAGAGAAATTTAATATGTTTTGATAAGTTCTTGAGGCAATTAGTTACGGATTCCAAGTTACTTCTGGTGGGTGAAAAGGTCCTGCATTGTAATTGTAGCAGAGTGCTTTGTAAGGGAAATGTATTGGGACAGAATGACCATTCCTGCAAAAAGGAAGTGTTCTGGTTGCTTTATTGAACAGGAAAATGTTTGTCTAGTGTTGGAGCCTGCTAGGAAGACAAGAGCTCTGTAGCTAAGCAGAAAATGTGGTTGTGTGCTGGAGTCTGCTCTTGAAAGTGTTTCCTTCTCATTACAAAAAAAATGGTATTCCTTTTACAAATTTGTCTGCTTAATGTGTGAACTGCAGATTTCCTTCCAGGGTAGTTGGCACAGACCTGTAACCCATCTCTCCTGCATGCTTTTTGTCTGCTACCTAAAATTCAGCGGGAGATCAGGAAGGTGAAAGTTAACACTTTCAGGTTCTTATGCTGATTATGGAGATTGTAGCTTTCCAAACTTAGTTTGATTTACCTTGGCTGTATTTTTTTTTAATGTACAGGACTTTCTATTCCTGATACTCTGAATTTCAGTGAAAAATTAGAGTCCGAGTGAGTTTTCTGACTTTTTTATGGACTTACAAAAAAGAGACAAGATACTTGGGAGGCAGGAGCTTCATTTTGTTGATCTCTGGACAAGCTTCTAGCTGCTGGTTTATACAGAATGCTTGCACTGTGAGTGTCACTGTTCTTATTGGATACTTACCTGGCACAAATTCGGAAAGTAGCATGAGAAATGGTCTTCACCACAGATATTGCAGTCTTGAAGGAGGCTGGATATAGCACTTGAATTTCATACTTAAAATATCAAATGGTTGTTAAATCAAGCATAGGCACAAAGAGGATCTCCACACTGCTAGAGTAAGCCTGTTTGTGGATCTTGCTGTTACTTTGTTCAGTGATTAATGGAGTGCTGTCATGGGTCTCCATTTGGTTTTCAATACTGTGGCTCAGTATTCTTGTGAGCCTTGAAGAAGGTATCCAGGTGTTTCATGTTACAAAAGTAGTTTACCTGGTTGCTGCTGCTCTTGCAGGATATAAAAAAACCTTGCATCTATTTATCTGTCAAGGAGTATAAATAGACCCTCTCCAGTGGGAGCTGGTTTTGAGCAGATCTCAGTCGACGAACTGAGGCAGATTCATTAAAGAACTGGAGTAGCCATGTTCACCACGTGCGGTGAACTCATTAAGTTCGCAGGCAGTCAGAGCCTACTGTTCGAGAGCGCTGTGTCCTTCTGAAGGAGTTTGTTTCAAACTGTGAGACCTGACAGTCAGCTGACTTAGTGTTTGTTCATTCTTTCTACAAAATCTCACAAAGGGCACACTTAAATATTGGCAACTTATGGTTTTAGGATCAGAGAGCTCATGGGTTTTTCTCCTAATAGCAATGGAAGATTGTGAAATCTTGTGTTTGGTTTTGTTGAATTAGAATCCGCAGATCTAACTGTGCCTTAATTTGAGTATTGCTTTGGGCAATAGAGTTGGGGATCTGTTTGGGCCATGAAGTTGTATATTCTGTAATAGGAATTCAGTTTATTGCTGTAATGGATGCAAACTCATTACAAGTTCTAGGCCACAGGGGATACTTTCCTTTGCTGTGGAAGTCATCTCAACTGGACAATCTTCAGTGCAACTGGCCATGCCCTTCCATGTCAGTGACTGACAGATCTAATTCTGCTTTTGTAGCCGAGAGCCTGTTAGTTAATGGAGTCGTGAATATTGTTACTCAGAGGCAACTTTCAAAGCATTAAAATGCATTATTTCTGTTCTTCACTTGATATTTATCAAACAAGGTGTTATATCTAATGAATTCAATGCTATTGTCAAATAAATACTGTGTGTAGATCATGACTTAAAAGAAATGGTAATATAAGTAGCTTCATTATTGCTTTGCAGTGACGGAGAGAGATGGGTTTAGTTTGCTTGTCTAAATCCTATGTGATGGAAACCCAGAGCGAATGTCTTCTCTGAGGGAACAGCAAGCGTTATGGGTGATATCATCAGATTAATAAGATCCTTAGTGCATATATATTTCATACAGGTCTCAACTTTCTTTTCCCCCCTCATTTCTTCTTACATGGAAGCACATGAAATGCAGAAGCAGCAGTACTGCCTTGGAAGCACCATTGTAGGTTTCCTTTTATAATTATCATTCTTGACATATTTATCCTTTCTTATAGAAGTGAAGATGCAGATATTTAAGAACCCTTCTTGCACAAAAAAGCCCAATTTCCGCTCAGTACTTAATTAGCACTTGTTTATGACACAGCATCTGATTTGATTTTCGAAACAAATTGCACAGTAAAGAGGCTGATATTTAAACTGTATAGTAACCACAGCTCCAGCTGTGACTCAAATCTTGTAAGCCTTCAGGGGTTGTGTTTAGGCTTAGAAAATAGGAACTCAGGCCTGTAATTAAATGTCCTCTGAAAATCAGCCTTTGTAGAGAAGTGGAGAGGGTACCACTGAATTTTAAATTACTGACTTGTTCTCAAGAGTCATTCTGTTGTTCTGGGCCTTGCTAGGGACTGCAGAAAGCAAATGGATTAAAAATGGAGACGTAGATTACTGAAAGAAAAAAATTCAGGGGTTGCAGACAAAGAGATGAGCAAAGTAAGCTATTTTGGCTCCCCAGTTTATAGACAGATGCAATATATATCATAATTTTAATATATGGCTAATGTATCGCTAACGAGTTCTGTGGACACCAGAAAGACTAGAGAGAGAGTAAAGATTTCATACAGAGTAAAACTGCCGTTTCAGAATTGTGAGGAAGTTGCTGATGGTTGTGGAATAAGCCATCTGTGGTGATGGAAGGCTCATTGTTAAAGCAAGGCCTCAATAATAAACATGAATGTCTTGGGAAAGGAAGTAGAATAGGTTGTATTACAAATTAGTCACTCACCTAGATCAAAATGTGAAATATTCACAAAATAGCATGCTGGAAATTAGCAGTTAGAGAGCTTTCAGAGTTACTTTTTGAGGAAAGCAATCACTGTTGATGCTATTGAAAAAGAGCAAAATTCCCCTAGCAGCCTGACTTCTAGTCATGGAAAATGCTGGAGCAGATGCTAAGAGAAAATACTGTGCTTATGAATGGTATTGAACCATGAGCATAAACGATGTGTGCTCATGAAAATACAAAAATGAGTAGGTCTTGCTGGGCAATTAATTGTATTGCTGGTGGAATTGTTTTCAATGGATCATAGTTGTGGAAGATTTTAGTGTTGATTGACAAATGAATACAGCTTTCAAACAAGATGCTTTTCTGGGTCCCATATATTTTTAAGGCTGGGGGGAAGAGGGACAATTTTTTTTTTTTTTTAAGATTGACTGTCTTCTTACAGTCCTGTCTGCTGTCATTGGGATACTGCAATTAAGAATATTTTAACCAGATGTACTACTTTAATTGCCTCTCTCTGCTGAAAAATGGCGTTCCTAGGGGTCGTTTACAGTGTGCCTTGGAGAACCAGAGAAATTCAGAATTTAGGAGATTGCTTGTAAAAGTTTAGCCAATCATCAATCTGAGAAATTGTAATGAAATTATGCTTTTCTGTTGTGCTTATTTTGATGTGAATGGGGGCTCACTTTTGCAAATACCCCACTTTAATGGCATAACCAGTAGTGTGTGGGTAATGACACACATACCTCATACTGGTAAAATTTGCTTCTCTTCTATGTAGTCTCTTTTCTTCTTTGGTGAGAGTAGATTTATCAAATGTAGAGGAGACATACCTCATTGAGAGGATTTTGCAAATACAGTATTGAGGGATGAGTGATGGGTCTTAGTTTCTCCTATTTTTATGTTTCACTTGTCAGCGTCAAAAAATAAATTGAGTTTACAGTAGCTGCTAATCTGCCAAAAGTCCTGATTGCTTTTATTACAACACTCAAGCAACTTTAAAGTCACAAAAAATTGTACTGGTTAGAGTTGTCTAAATAGAAATACAGTGTTATCTTTAGTACTGGAAACACTTCTGCTTAAGAGTAATCCTGTTGATGGCAACAGATCTGTTAATACATGTTACATAGTTGCAGGGCCAGAGTCTTCATATTAAATGGTTTTAGTCAGTGTCTTAAATCAATTATTCAGACTGCCCTGGACTGATGAGCTAGCAGATGTTAAGCAGCCTGCTGGTCCAAAGACCTTGACTGTTGTCCTTTAATTTGTAGGTTAGGTGACAGAAACAGAAAGAAATGAAGTAATTTTTCACAATTTGTTGTGTGAACTTGGGCACATCTGAGACTGGTGTTCAGGTTTCTCTACTTCTGACACTGTGATTTCAAAAGATTGCTATTTCTGCTTGTTTATGAGGACTTTTTTTTCCCTGGATATATCATACTGAGCTGTGCTACTTTGAAAAAGCAACTGCTGAAGCACTTGAGCCAGAAGTAAAGTGTGTGTTTCTGTAGTGCTCTTACTAGATATGCAGCACTTCGTATTGTTTCTTCCATTTCCAAAGCACAGAGATATGTCAAGAGCTCCTCTCAGCAAAACCTGTGAGGTGGGTTAAATGAGTGTTGTCCTCATTTTACAGTCGTAGAGAGACTAACCACCCATGACATTAGTGCTGAAGGAAGGATTAGGTCTTGGAGGGTGATGCTTCTAGCTGTGTGAGAAGTCTCCTAAAACATAGTTTGTTAATGTGTTAAGCATTGCAAGTCCAAACACAGCAGGTGAATGCAGTAACCAGATATACTTGACTTTAATTTATCAGCACAATGGTGATTATTAAAATTCATGTTCAACTGAGATCATTGGCTAGGACACCAGGGCATAATCTAACTACTACTTTGAAAGATTTAGGAGGATTTAAATTCAAACTGGAGAGAAGCAAAAACAAGTGCTCAAAGTATACTGTTAAATCCTGTGTGTGCACTTCTCTTTAGAGGCAAGATTTTAGTCTGTTCTAGTTCTTATTTTATTTTCAAATTCCAAGGCTGGACTACCCACCATAGGTGTGAAGGTTTGTCATTCAGCCGTAACACATTTTTTCTCTCCAACGAATTGTATTTTTTGGTGTTACAAGTACCAAAGTGGATGCAGTTTGTACAAACAAAATATTGTGTTGACTCAAGAACAAATGTGAGTAAGCTCACCTTCAGTAGTGCCATTCTGAAAATGAGAAAGCTTTTTCCAGCCTTCTAGGAGGAGCGGTAGGGGCACACATCTGATTTGGAGGGGAAGTACTGTGAGTTAAGAAAGGGACTGGCAAGTAGTTTCTTGGAGTAGGAAAGATCTCTGGACATGGTGTTTGCAGATGTCCTGTCTGGTCCTGTTGCTTAGATGTGATTTTAATTTCTAAGCATCTTCTTTTCTGGGGGAGGGGGAACACCTGGATCCACTTGAACGTGGGAGTATTTTTGAACTACGAATAAATGTCATGCCAGGCAGTGTTTTGGATTTTGTTGCATACTTCTTCCTAGCTGTAAGTTATGTTATCTATGTTTTGTGCTTCTAGAACAATTGGATGTCTTGCCTTTTCTTCAACCCTATAAAGCATGAAAACAGTAATTGAGGGGGAGATTATATTTGTCTGTCAATTTGAGGCATAATTTATGTCTGTGTGTGAGTATAATTTCCTGTTATCCTGGTATTAAGGCTGCACCTCTTCAGGATTTTTCTGTAATCTCTTCATGTTGTCCAGTGTCTGGTCTGCCCATGTTGAGGATGGTGACTGTGAAAACACTCATAGCTTGACTGCTGCTGTTTTGACACCATTTGCTTTTTATGTAGTGTCAAAAACATTAATGACCATTAGTCTTTGCTATTGCACTCACCACAGAGGCTGTGCTTATCCAAGTGCATTTTTGTGGAAATTTTAAAAAAATACATGTATATATACTGAACTGAAATGTAAAATGGTGGAAAACATAAAAATGGTGACTTTATTTAAAAAGTGTTCTAAAAGCAGCTGATATCAGAGCAGTAAACAAGAATTAATCTGGGGACTAAACCTTCATATGCGGCTTAAAAAAATCTGCATTGTTTAAAATGCTCCAGAATTTAGCCTTAGGTTAGCTAGGTCCCAGTGTAAAAGGAGGTCTCTCTTTATGTCTATTCTCTCCTAGCCCCGAATACACATGCCAAAAGATGGATTCCAACTTATATCTTCTGGATACCAAGCATGGCTAAAGCAGGTTGGACTGTATTATTGTTATTCATCTCATGTGAGGGACCGTGTTGGACACCTGTGCTTGTCTCATTAGTGAAGTACATAAATGAGGGTGTAATGAAGTTATAGTGCCATGTTAGCTGATACCCCTCATAGCCATCACTGTTTTGTGTTTATGCATGCTGTGTTTGTATAACATTTTCTCACCAGTCTGATGAATGTGCACTTCCTGTAAATAAAAGTTCAAAATGCAGTCACCTGGAAGCGAAGAGGGTCAGAGTCTGAAAACAAATCTACAACAACAGCTTGAATAACAGAATTAAAATGGGCCTTCAAACACAAAGCTGCATGGTATTGGTGCTGGTAATAATGGGGAGGCCACTGGGTTAAAACTCGAGAGAATTGCATCTAGCATCTAATTCAGATCTGCTTGGGTGAATCAAGTATGGACACTTACTCACATCACATAACAATTGTGCAGTTTGACATAGTCTGACACTGTGGGGAGTCCCCACTCGGAAGTGGCCTAGTGCTATATTACTCTGGCTATTATTAAAGGCCAGGCTTTAGATGTCTCAGCAGTCTGCCTCTAGCAATTGCTGTCAGCTTTTCACTTTTGTGAGTGAAAAATCCCCCTTCAGAAAAAATAGCTTAATTTACAAATGGCCTGTACAGATCTCTTCTCTGATGAACATACTTATATGATGAATCCTGTGTCCTTGAGAATACATGGCTTAAAGTTGCTGTTTTTGTAGAAAGCCAGAATGTGTTGTTATGGCAACAAAAACTGGAAATATGAAAACAGCACAGATAAGCTGCATCCTGTTGTCATGGCAACTGCAGTTGTGAAATGACAAAACATGGTGGTGAAGGGATCTTCAAGGTGGTACTGTGAGCCCAACAGAAACAAAGAGCCAAATCACTTGAGCAGAGTGCGAGAATGAAAAGCTGCAGCAGCAAATCCCCTTAAAATATGAGAGCTTCACTGAAGACACTAACAGGATGGTTTTGATTGTCTCCAGTCTTGTGTCAGTATCTTACAAGCAGTAAGGAACTTGCTTGTACAAGTTCCTTACTGCTGTCAACTTATACTGACTTCTGTGAAACTGAGCAGAGCTTGAGCACCTGTTAGAAGATGTGCATCGAGTCTAATACTGTGTTTGCAAACCACTTCTTTGAATGAGTGGTGTGCTGCAAAGGTGAAGTGGGTTTTGGAGCTTCTTTCCGAGAGACTATTTCTCTCTTTCTCCTCAAGTCCACACCAGTGAAGGTCAGTTGGGACACTGAAGCTTATGTTTTCTTGATTTAAACTTTGCTGAGCCGGAGGCAAGATGTCTCGGAGGAATCTCAGCTCTGCAATTATTGTCTCACAGAGCTCAAGTTTGTTGACCTATGGGGCATGGCATCAGTTTCTGTTTCTTATGTGGGTTGGGAGAACAATAGGAAGAGGATTGTGTGGCTGTCATGTTTTCCTTTTACTTCTGAGGCAAACAGACCAGTCTTATATTACCAGTGCTCTGATGCAGGTGGGATATATGCTTTTTGGACTCTGAAAAATACTACAGGGGTAAAAAAACCTAAAATGCACAGTAAAATTTCCAAGGAGGCTTTACACTAGGCAACCTCAAATAATAGAAGAACTTGCCCTTTTTAAGAAAGATATTTTTTGTAAGCATGCTTTCCTTTTGGTTTTTAGTTTATTGATACTGGTTCTAATGTCTATCTCAATTTTCTTACTCCTTGATCCAAGGGAAAGTTATAAACCTGTGCTTGTCATCAGCAGATTCTGTCGTGGAAATAGTTTTGCTATTTCAATTTCGTGCTGTGAATTCACCACAGGAAGTGTAAGGGTAAGGCAGTTGATACAGAGGCTGGGAAGAGCTTTCGTGGGAAGCAGAGAGGTTAAATTTTCTTGAGGTGAGATTGATTTGGTATAGGATATCTATCAAAGGTACTACCTGTAGGATTCCGTAAAACTATGTATTAAAAAGAAAGCCACTTTTGATGTATGTAAAAGCATAGTCTACCTATGCATCCAGATGGAATGGGGGCTGTGCATCAGGTTTATTTCCCTGTTGTCTGTATTTTTAACAGGATCCTAACTTAATGGTTTTTTCCCTCAGCATGGCTGAGTATTGATCTGCTGCCAGACTTGCACAGAATGTGAGAAGTATCCCAGTAACACATTGTATTAATGTGGACTAAAAGCAGTTTATATTACAGATGATGTGGAGGAAGATTGAGTTCTGCAAGACTGGACACATACTATAAATATCCATAAAACTGACAATTTTATCTAAAACCAGTGCTGGCTGGATTTGCATATTTTCAGCCTACTTAAACTGGAGATAATAGTTGAACACTACCTGAGCATGGGTTGCCCACACTGATGCCATTACCTTCTGCCTTTTAATGGCAGGTTTTATATTTAATGTTGCTGTACTGCAGTGGAGAGCTATATTGTATTCTTATGTGGGCTAGAGGAAATACAGTACCAGTGGCCAGAAGTACATGTTGCTTTAAGACTGGCATTTTAAGTTGCCCGCACTGTTCTCTTTACTCTAGCTCTTTCCTGTTTATCTTCTACAGAAAGGCGAACATCTACAGTTGGTTTATTCAGCCTTGATCTTCATTTAAGCTTTTGACTTGCTAGCAGTCTGTAACATCCCATCACCTAGATGTTGACCCTTTGGAGACAAGCCACAATTGACTTCTGAAGGCAGAAAGGGAGGGTATGTTTGCATATAAATGCAGTCAATAGACATGACACACTAATTCCTGTATTATATGGACACTTTCTATAATTTAAGCCAAACTGTGAAATTGGTCAAGTTAAGCTAAGTAGCTGAAACACTTACAAAACATTATTTTGATTACATAAACCTGGAAGTAAAAGTATCATTTTAGGTGGCTTCTGAAACATGGTAATTCGGAGTTAAAGGTAATCCCTCCTTTTATCAGCATTGTGAGCAAGTATGCATCACATAGGATATGTAATATAATGCACTCATCTGCCTTTCTGCCTCCCACTGTCTTTTTGTAGTAGAATTTTTAAAGCCAAGTTATAAACCTGTAAATGTGTTTTATGCTGGAAATTCTTGGTGATACCTTAACTAGATTGGTACCAGCAAAGGCCAGTATAATCAAAACAAGGCACTTCAGATATTAATGGTCTGCACTTCAGTCAAGTCAGCTGGAAAAGAGAGTGTAAAAACCAGGACTGTGGTGAAAACAGGATTCTTCTGCTAGAACTGCACTTTCCTGAGAGAAAAATGCAGTGATTCTGGAAATATTTTGGTTGTGTAATTTTGTCATTTAGCGTCTTTTCTCAACTTCGCAAACATCTATTTTCAGTGGATCCATATGCTTTTTAAAATTCAGATACTAACTCCTTGGGTGGAAAGTCAAAATAAGATTTCTTTCTGCAGTTAATTTATTAATACTTGGCACTCATGTAGTACTTTACGTCCTCAAAGTGCTATGCAGACATATCAGTTATCCTTGAAACACTTGTGTGTGGTAGGTACATAACAATAACTCTGAGAGATTTTATGGAATTAAATAAAGCTAGAGATGAGGCAAAAATCTAATGAAACTTCCGTTTCGTATCTCCACCAAAGTAGGTTTTTTCTCTGCAGTTTGTGTCATGAAAATAGAAGTTCTAGAAATGTTCCAAGATGAAGAGGTTTCAACATATTCCTTAGGATGCTGTGTTACTCTGCCCAAACTCATGTGGAATGCCTATGTCAAAGAATTATGTGATAAGATTTTAAACTGTTTGGAATTGATCAGGCTTTAGACACAGAATTATTGAATCATTAAGTTTGGAAGATACTTCTCAGATCATCAGACATAATGGAGCTTAGTAGCAACTATGTTTTCTTGCTTACTGAAGAGCCAAGTGCACTTGGTCTTGTAAAATCTCCATTTTAAGCTTTTACGTAGTTTCATGCTTTAGACCTTGGTGAGCTTGCTCCTAGTAAGTTTGTGTAGGGCTTGTTTTTAGCACTGACATCTTTGGTGTTGTTTAAAGAAGCACACACAAGTCTGTGCAAGTTTTACTCCTTAAGGAAGGGTGCGGCACCTGAATCTTAAAGCTCTGCAGCTGCACTGGTTTAGGTTTATCAGCTTCATGCCTTAAAGAGTTATAATTATGAAAAAATTAGTATTGTCTAGTTCAGATGTGATCCATACAAGTTCCCTCAAGCACTTGGCAAATGAGGATCTTGTACACCTTATAGATGGAAGTTGGCCCCTTTACTGGGACGTGTAATTTCTGTTGACTTGGCATCACAGAGGTTGAACTCCAGTAACCACTCTTTGGGGAAAACATTTCTTCACAAACATTTACCTAAAAGCTGTGATTTGATCCTCCCAGATCCCACTCAGGTAAGTTATTATTTGGATAATCTGAATATGTAAATCCTTTTCCATGTGTCTTGTCTTTGATATTTAAAAGTAGTTAGTGAACTAGAATATCTTGTAAAAAGTTACTGTTAGCTAGGGAGTTACCAGAAGATTAGAGAATAGTTTGCATAATATGTATGTTAAGGAAAATTTACTGAGCAATTACACGCAAAGTGGGAGGCTAAAGGAAAAGGAACCCTTTACAGCAGTTGGAGCTCTGTGTGCACAGCAAAGCTGGCAGAATGTAGTAACACCCTGAGGGTGAGGGGGAAAACTGCTGCACTGAAGTCAGTGATCTGTATCAGGGTAAGAAGTCCAGTATTACCTATGTTTGGAATCTTGGAAGAGTGTTATAATTGAATCCCAGTAACGTGTTTCAGCCTCTGATTTGTGAGACCTAATTGTTTGGAAGTCAGATCCTGGTTGTCCCAGAAGCATATGCTCAGCTTTCCCAAAGTGAGATGTTGATTTGCTTGATTTGCTGTTCGTGAAAAATGGTCCAAGGGTCTTTAATGAGATAGCTCAGCTTTTGTTATGGTGAAACGGGAGCACAAACCACTTCGAATCATCCCCTTACATGCTTGTGGAAGTGTGACCAAGGTGTCTGAACATAATAGAAGGTGAGGAATTGTGCAAAGCACTGGTTGTGACAGCAACTGCATCGTGATTCTGGTGCAATATGTGCAGCTAGAAGAGCTGACAGTTGGTGGGCTAGTTGAGCTCTGCGAGATTCTTCTTACGGTCACACTCCAAGGATTACTACAGTTGCTTCTTTATTTTTATAAATTAATTTTCTTACTGTAGAAAGACCTCCAAGAAAAATTGCCAGTGACAAAGTCAAAATTATCTGGTTATAAGTGTGGAAAACTGAGGTGCAAGGAAGTGCACATTTTAACTGTATGGCTTTGACTTTTGTTTTTTTGTCTTAATTAAGACTTACAGCTTTTAATGTTTTTCTTATTTTCAAATGAAAACAGGCAAAAAACTTTCTCCAAAAGTTATAAAAGTATTAATTTGCTCTGAGACATGCTAGTCTCTTTGGTAAGTTCATAATTGGGCAGAATTTTTTTTTAAATGCATATTCTTGTCTCTCAGGTATATAACTACTTCATAAGTGGTAAATCTGTATTCATATGTTAGGGTTTTTAAAGGCATATTATTTACACAATTCACTTGAATGGCTCCTTTGAAAGCTGTGTGGCTCTCTCATGTAATTACGTATTTAGTATGCCTTGTATCCATTGTTGGGATGGGGGAAAAGAAAAAAAATGAAACCCCACAAAATCTACTAAAATAAATAATAAAAGAATATTCTCATTCAATTTTGGCAGCTTTTTTAGAAGTTGTATTATATACTATTTATTCAGCTAAGAAGAGCTACCAAAGCTAAAAAATGAAATATGTATGGCAGGTTTTTTTAATTGTGAAAGTATACAAGATGCACTGGGAGTATTTTTTTTTTAATACTTATATATATTTAATCTGAAGACATCTCTCGGAACAGTAGAGGGAAAAATAAGAGATACCTTTTAATTTTTATGTGTATGTGAGAGGTTAAAAGAATGAAAAGTGGACCAGAGAAAGGATCCAAAATCACATTTTAGCCAGAAGTAAATTTCTGGAATTGTTATTAAGTTTCGTGGGACCAACATTTGTAATGTAAATAGCAGCTGCCTTATCTGATATGTTTCATGCAATGTGTTGCATTCTGTGGTGACAGGAATAGTGCAGACTGGACACAATGTGAAAGTGATGTGTGTTATATTTTTGGCATTGGCTTAGTTAAGTATGTGGCCAAAAAAAGTATGAGAGGAACTGAGTGAGGTGGAAAGGTACTGAGGTTGGTTCTCCCATTTTTTGTGGTATATGATAAAAATAATTCTGTATATGAGGAATCCCAGTAAGATCTGAGCATGTGTTTGATAAAGGATTAAAATTCCTAAGGCACATTTCCTGAGAATTAGATTTTATAGAGCATGCAGGAAACAGTAGTGTGAAAGAGACTTTCAGGGAGAATTGTTCTTGCCAGCCATCCCATATTCGCTTTCTGAAGTGATGAAAAAAAGAGGTGGGGAAAGATCTGTCTCCTCATATCAAGCTCACATCTGGTTTATATACTTTTAATACCCTTCAGAGCATCCCTTATGTTTTATCTGCTCCAGTTTGGGTGGTAGAATTTCTAGGACCTCTTTTCCCCTCTTGTCTTGGTTTTTGTAATAGTTAGAAACTGTTATTGTAGAGTTCACCTGCATAAGGCACTGGATGCTGTACTGGAAGGGAAATAATTCTGTACTAGGGAGGGACTGAAATATATGTGGTTAGCATCTAAAATTAATCTTATGTACAGTAGACCAAGCACCAACCCTTGGGGAAAAAATTGGGTTTCCTCTTTGGCTTTGTCACTAATGTGTGAAGATGTACAAAAATATATTAGGCTGCCTGTAAATCAAAGGTGCTTTAAGTGCACATGTTATCAGAAAGTTCAGTACAGGGTTCATGGAGGGGTAGTAGGTAATACCTCACTATGCTGAAATATGCCACAATTAAAGACAGTCATTCTGTACTACTGTCTAATTAATTTCTCTGAAGTGATTATAAAGAAAATACCCTTCAGCTATTGTTTGATTTTCTTTTGGTCATTCTTGTTTTACAGTGAGCTCAGTATAGTCAGTTTATGCTTTCATACCTGTGCACTATAATTGTGAACTGTAGTAGTCCAAGAACTTTTTTTTCCCCGTGTAGAGCCACTTAGTTTTACAGGACAAGGTGATATATTTCTGACCTGTAACACAATTTACTAAAACTGTGTTAGTTACCCTTAGTATATTGTATTTGCTGAAGGTCTAGAAGAGAACAAATTTGATAAGAAAAACCCAGTCTGAAATGGTAATGTATAATCTTGTAATGCAATAGCAAATAAAGTAAATAACCAATTTTTAGCACTGGCAAAAATTTAGCCATTGAGTGTGTACTGAAATTTGTCTTTAGGACATCAGATAATTGGAAGAGAGGGTAGACTATCAGAGGCAGAATGTCTGATGTAGTCAAAAAATGTTCTTGCAATATAGTTACAAGAATAATTGAATAGGTTAAAATACATCTTCCCTTCAGCTCATGGTTACTGTCCACTCAGCTCAGGCAGTGGCTGTGAATGCTTCTAGCCTATTTTAATTCAAAAGAAGGCAAAGCCATTTTAATCACCAGTGGAGCAGCTGGAACCAGCCTCTGTCAGAAGGAGGATGCTGGTCTTGTTTGAAACTGTACTCCCTGTATTTATTTAGCGGGAAAATACATTTCAGAGTTCAGGGAGTGGGATTTTAAAATCAATTGGAAAAAGAAATTGGGTTTTTCATCAAATAATTCTCTATTTTATGCCACTCAATGTGTATTAAAGGTGCTTAGCTTTTCTAAATAAAAAGCTTTGCATCTCTGGGTCTGAAAGTTGTGCAGACATCCGAAGTATTAATGCAATTGTTGAGAGAGATTGTTGCATCCTGGCCCAGTACTTAGTAAGCAATACCAGCATTCCCATTTGGCTCTAGTCCAAGCACTGTGCCTCTGTATCTTTGTTTTGATGAATCGATGTAGATTGACTTGAGTTCAGGAGAGGATTTTGTCAGTCAGCTTTCAAGTCCTGAACACTGAGGCCAGTCCCTTGTTTGTGGAGCTGACAGTACAAAAGTGAGTGTTTGACATGTGGCTTGCTCAGTGCATGGGGATAGAGGCTGTTGAGATTTTTCAGAGATCAGGCTCTAAATGAAGTTGTTCTGTTGGGTCACTCATCTGATTTACACACAAGCTGTTTCTATTGAAACACCTGGGGCCTTTTGTTCAGGCTTGTGAATAAGCCTCTTTCAGTCACCAACAGTAATTTAGTGTCTCTGCTTCCTTCAGTAGGTAAAAGGCAAGTACAGGAATGACATTTCCTTCCACACTGTGCAACTTCGCGCTTATGTTTTTAAGATAGGTAACAGAACTGTATCGCTAATGTAGATTTTGTTTTATAATGGAACAGATTCAGAAATAATCTAATTTCTGAATTACCAAAGGTGTTGGTAATTTTTTATTTTGTACTTCCTAATTCTGGAACAATACGAAGTGGCAAGAGTGCATGGGTGAGGGATGGTATCCTCTGTTGCACAGAGAGCTCTGGAGAATAGCCCTTCAATGTTTTCCTTTGTTACTGGGGCAATTTTAGAGGAAGACATTTCATTGCCTTAAAAGTTGCCTGGCACAATAGAGTTCCCTACCTGCAGATTGTGATGACTCTGATGTGAGCTGTAATCTCATGTAAACTTTGAGTCAACTTAAGCTTGCCTTTCCACTGACAGAGTACTCCTCATTTTTCCTGCCTCTGTACCTTTACGTGCTTCAGTCAGTACAAATATTTAAAGTAACTTTTTTTCTTTCTTGTCAGTCGGTTTTAATGGCAGTCAGTTCTTAGAGTTCATTATCACAGCATGAAAACTTGAGCCAGCTCAGGGGATGGGAAAGCTTGAGAATATGGAATAAATGATAGCTGCAAGTCTTGGATAACTCTGTATGAAAAGATATAAAATCATCCTGTATTTATTTTGTATTATGTTATGAATCCTGGGATGGGTGATGGTAAGCAGCTGATGCTTACCTAGTGAATTTGCTCTGCATCATCAGAGGCACCATGTAGTGAATCTCCTTTGTTACTGTGATGTTTTTGGAGAATAATAAACAACTTTGATTTATGTAAATTAAACTGGTGAAATGCTTAACCATGGATGTCCACTTCATATATGATTTTTTGTTTTTAAAGTGATTGTCACAACAGCTTTCAGTCACTGTAGTGATATATATTACATTGCAAAGAAAAGATTGCTGGCATTTGGAAGGTTTTTTGTATGCGGGTGTTTTTGAGAGGTTAGAATGGCAGAGAAGGAGGTATGGCTCACTTTTGTAGCTTGTTACAATACTATGGCTGTAATTTTTTGGGCTTCAGGAGGGGCATTGCATATAAATTCATGTAATATTATAATACTATGAAGTACTCGAATTCTTGAGTTTCAGTATCTTTGTAAAGTGAAGAATTGTTTGTTTGGTTGTTTTTTTTAAATGAAAATGCGGTGAGGAATTTATTTAAAGGTATCATAAACTTCTATTGAGAACATTTCTATCGGTTATATTCCCCAGCAGTCTTTTAATACTATTTCTGGACCAGCAGTGTAAATTGCAACAAAGTACAGCAAAGAATGTGGTGACAGACAGGGTTAATCTCTGTGTCTGTCTGCACAGGACCAGATTATGGATGTTGGTGATCACCTTTCTGCTTATTCAAAGATGGGTTATGTTGCTCTTACATACTCATTTAGTGCAAGATTGTGCAAGGTTTTCTAGCCTTCTCAAGAGCAGGAAGAAACGGTGGCTCAGAAGGCAGCTGTCATTTCATACCCATTCCAGCTGCCCTTTCCACTCAAATTTCCTCCCATCCCCTCCCCCTCTATTAAAAAAAAAAAGCAGGGGCAGGATTGCAAAAAAGAAGAGTATGAGGGTTTAAAATCTCTAGCAGCTAATCTATCACATCCTTCAGTTTTCATGGCTATCTGCCCATTTAAAATACACTTGTTTTTTCCTGCCTTGCCAGTAATTAGACAAATGCAGTAGTGCTTATGGCATCAAAAACTCTGTGTCTGGTAGAAGCAATTGCTATCATAATGCATCCCTAAATTTAATAGTAGTGGTGTAAAATGAGTAAGCAGCTCTCTATTTCAAGGGGTAATGGCTTTAACTATCAAAATGGCTAGTATTTTCCTTGATTAGCTGCTTTGGCTCCTTTTTTGTATTTCTGTTTGTAGTAGCTGAATCAATTTATTATAACAACTGTATTTTATTTAACAAACAACAAGACAAGCAGAAACACGAAACTCCTATAAAGTGTTACCAGCTTCCTATTCACCTTGGATCACAGGTTTTTCCTTTTATCCCCTTCATAGACAAAACACAAACCTTTCCCTGGAAGTATTACACTTAAAGTTGTCATTTACTTTTCTGCTTTCCTTGCAAAATTGCTTGCCTTGTGTTCTGCTTGGAGCGTTGCTGTGGATGGAGAGGAGGTCTGATTAATTGGAAAGAAACTTTTCGTTACTGGGAAAACTCAACACACTGGTGTGGAAATTTTTGATCAATTTTCTCTTCTTGATCTCTAGTGCCTTTTTCTTGCTACTATGACATCTGTAAAGCTTCTCTCAAGGAAAAGATGCTTCAGCGGTTAGTGCTCTCTTAAAGAGGTCTCAGTTTTTAAGGCCAGGTGCAGTTGTGTTGATGCCATTTGGCTAAGCCTTAAAAGTTCCTGTAATCTGTGCCATCCTGTCTCATACAGTCCCATCTCATAGTTGTCCTTTCTCTGCAGTGCTCTATGCCCAGATCTCTGTGGCTGGGCTGCTCCAGCCTGGCGGACAGCATGCCCTCGCTGCGATGCCTGTATAACCCAGGGACTGGCGCACTCCCAGCTTTCCAGGTACTTTCTGTCTCTCCCCACTCCTTTTCTCTCCATCTGTGTGCGTGTGCATCTCCTTCTTTACTTGCCTGCTTGACCTCTGTTTATTCTGCTTCATACTCTATGCCTTTCCTGTGTCATTCTGATCTCTGGTATTTTAACCCATCTTGTGTAGATTCAGGGCAGTTGGGGCATTTCCATTTACCTTCATATAATTATTTTCTCTAAATTGTCTTGATACCATCATCTTTTTCATTGGCTTTAAATTGTGTCAAAAAGATACCACTTAATTATATCTGGCAAACAGTATCTATCACACAGTCTCCAATCTGGCTGTTTGTGCAGTGATTCCCCTCCTATCTAGATTTTTTGTGTGCCACTAAAAGGACTGAGAGGGTGAGTTCATTGCCATGATGATAATTGATGCCAGCAATTCTTTACTTCAGCTTTGTTAGCAGGAGTCTGGACATTTTGACTACAGAAAATTATTGTCCATGTAAGCTGTCAGTCAAAAGGCAAATAAAGGAAACCTTTTTTTTTTCTCCTTTTGTCTCTGAATTTGTTAGATTCAGGCTTTTCTCTGTCATGAGTCAGCTTTCTGCCGAACAAGTTTGTTCAGACCTTTTGGGTGACCAGTGAATCTTAAAAAATGTAGACATTCTGTTGTGGGTAGAGAGTGAGACAGGTGTTGAGTGGGCATTGGGAAACCTAGACAAGGCTCTCAAGATGATTGCAAACATTTTTGATGCCGTGGACATAACGGCAGAGACTGGGCACCAGAGGTGTTCACGTTGGATACTCTGAGGTATTTTATGAATTGCAGTGACTGAGGGACTTCAGGAATATTTCTGTAGAGAGCGTGTTTATTTGAGCTTATTGTAGCATGAACATTTACTGCAAGGTTTATGCTGCTGGATTATGCTACTGCTGGCCTAACCTGTGGCAGGGAGTTTCATTTACCAGAATCTTACAAAACCAGATAAAAAAAATAGGCCAGAATCTTTCTGAAATTTTCACTTGTTTTGGGGTAAGTTCATTATGTGCCCCTAAAGGAAAACATGCAAAGATTATTTTGAATTTTACTTCTTGCTCCCAGAGCTAGGATAGTGCTGTGGAAATAATCCTCTTAGTCCCAGAGGAGGCTTAAGTGTCTTGCATCATTTTGCTGCAACTCTTTTTGCTGACACAGCAGTAGCACTGATGGTCTCTGGAAGGTGTCCTGCCAGGCCTCCTTTGCTGAACCAAGCTTTTAGCAGAGCTTTCCGTGGGGGAGGGGGAAAGATGACTTTTTATTAGTCCGAGAGGGCTCTAGAGACAACAGGCAGAGTTTAGACTCCTAATCCTGATTTGCATAATTTGACTAAATCGGATGGGCCTAAATTTTGGGCTTTTAGCTGTTGAATAAATCTCAGATCTCTTTAAGCTTAGCAGTGTATGGAAAGTAATTTATAAACTCAAACTGAGACTTCTTCCTTTCTACTTGAATTATTATTGATTGCTTAAAGTAGGCATATATTACAAAGGGGGAAGAGAAATTAATTTATTTTAGCTTAAGATGACCTTGCTAGTGATAGATCCAAACAGTAACTTTTCTGCTAATACAGTGCATTGATATTTGAGGTCAAATGAGTCAGCTGCACAATCACTCATTGTGTTGGGATACTGGTAGGACTGACATTCACATTTCTGCAGATTTGGAGAGACATTTCTATGTGTATTTAGTGACTATGGGAATTGGGGAAATATGTCCTACTTGCCACCTGAAATGGTAGACTGGTACTCTTCACTGAACTCTGACTGCTGTATTGAGGAACACATTTACTGCCAGTTGAGAAAGAAACCACATTGCCAGCAACAGCTTCTGCAGCACTGAGTCATCCACATTTCAGTCCATTTTTTTCAATGGGCTCTGATTGATCCTCATTAGCTTGCATGGTTTAAAGAAAACTCCCCTCTGAGGCATGGCTTCTGCATTTTCCAGTGCAGAAGGGAGTGGTTTGGAGCCTGCTTGAAGCAATGATGTTGCAGTATTTCATCATTCTTTAATGCTTTTTTTGGTATCAAATTTTCAGGAAAGCATTAAAGACTTTCTTGTAGCCCAGCAAATTTTCTCTTATTAAGTTACTTTCTTTTTTCCGTAGCAAGCTTGAAGTAACTGGAGAAGCATACCAATGTTCTTTGCTTGTGGCAAAAGAGAAGATGCCATCTGGAAGGCTACTTAGTCACTGCTGAATTTGTCTAGTTATTTACATGCCTGCCTTCAGATGCTCAGACAGAAATGTGGAAAGATGCTCTTTTTGAATAGCTCAGTTAAAGTCTTGCTGACTCCTCCTGGGAAGCACTGGCAGGTAGTCGATTTAGAGATGATTCTGTTAATATGTCAGGTAACTTTGGTTTCCTTCTTTGTGTTTTTATTATTGGAGACACTTAGGTGAAAACAGGATCTTGTAGTTCCTCAGCCCTGTTTTTAGGCAATCATCCTGCAGTGGGAAAGGCTTTAAGGCTAAATCCATGAATAGGGGAATGAGGAACTAGAAACAGTTCTTTTTTACATCTTTTATGTCAAAGGGCGTTGCAACTGAGAGTCTGCTGTGTAACTGAATTTCATAGTAATTGTGGTGGAAGATGGCAGCAAATTGGAACATGAATTCCTATAAGGCACTGTGGGAAGGGGTCAAAGAGGATATTTTAACAAGAGACAAAGGCCAGCCATTCCATTTTCAGTGTCTTGGATGCCAGATTTTACTGTACTGTTGTTCTGCAAAGCAACTGAAAATTAGGTTGCATGTAGATTCTCTTAATAATTAAAGATAAATTTTGCGGAATATACTCCTTTTTCTTAGAAAGTTGTGCTTTGGAAGTTTCCAGATGTGCCAACAGGTGTCTGTTTTCATGACATTTTCTACTTGAAAATAATTACTTTCCCTGTTAAAATATTTTTCTATGCATGCTCACAAGGCTCTGTTTATGTTGCTTTTCATAGTTGCAGCTCTTTGAAAATTCAAATTTACAATTACACCTGTCAGGTATGCCAAGGAAATGATTGTATTAATCCTTCCAGGTTTACAGAAGACCAAAGTATTTCCTTGAATTTATTTCTGTAGACTGTTGTATAAATGAAGAGGCTTGAAGAGGAATTCTGAAGTCTTGCCAAAGACTTCATGTATCATGGTAATTGCAGAGAGCAGTCCGCCTCTTCCTTTTTACCTAATTCACAGCCAACACGAATACCAGCTCGTGTTTAGATTGTAAACTTCTTGGGACAAGAGTTGTGGTTTTACTACCTTTGTCTGGAGACACAAGTGGAGAAGAACAGAGTTGTCTTGTCAGCTTTATTTTGCAAAAGCTGAAACTTCTGTTTCTGCAACAGGCTCTAGTAATCAGAGGAGGATTAACTTTTGTGGTGGAGGTAGCAGCATCTTGCTGAATGCAGAAGTGTCTCTATAGAATGTCAGAAATCCACATTTTGTTTTACCTGAAGATCTTTGCCATAAAGAACTATCCATCAGGGTTTGTCAGGTGAAGGGGAGTAGCTTCTGCTTGGTTTTGCAGAAGTGAGCGTGTGTGTGACTTCCTCAGTCTGGGCTAAAAGCTCTGTCCTGGGGAGAAAGGCATGAGTGTACTGTGCTAGGCAAATTGAAGCAAAGGGGAGTGCACTTGAGGCTGTGCAGTGAGGATGGGAGCTCTATGGACTGAGATTACTTTTGGAGAAAGGTGAAAATGCAGAAGATGTCAAATGTATGCAATGATGGAAGTCTGTTGTCTCTGTGAGACAGAGATGAACTTATTTTTAAAATTACTTCTACATTATTTTTTCTGATGTTTTTATTTTTGTGTTACAAAGCGGAATATTTGTTAAAGAAGCATTGTCAGTGTATTGGTAGAAACAGTTGTGTCTGTAAATTTCCTTCAGCCTGTTCATGCATTTTTGTGTTAGAAGTTGACATTTTATTGCTGGAAATACAGTGTAAATGTGAGTAGTAGTACATCATTTCTGGTTATCCAGGAGGTTAGAGCTAGAGTCTTGGGGTGGGCAAACTGCATGCTTAGAAATGCGTTTGTGAGAAATACATTTGAAGGAAATTGTGTGGCTTTCGAGCCAATGTTTGCTGGTGTGCATAGTTCTGTCTCTAATTGGGAAAGATATGGGGCATCCAGTCATAGACTCCATCAGCATGGAGACACTAAGTCTTACTTTGTATTCGCCCCTTATGCTCTGCCAGAGGCTGTGTGAAACCTGCCCGGGGGCTGTTTACAGTGCACCTCTAAAGCAGAATCCTAATTTTGGTGACTAATAGCCAGAGCGTGTGGCTCCAGCACCCCCCGGCTGGCAGCAGGCTCTGCCCTGGTTGTGAATGTAGTTAGGTGGCCCCCAACTGTTTACAAGACAGCAGAGGTGAGATCTTTGATTGACAAGTCAGAAATGCATTAGATCATTCCCTCTGCCAGTCTCTGGTTCATGCTGTTAAAAATGTCAGCCTCTCCAAGTTTGAATGGCAGCCCGAGGGCCTCAGAAGCTTTTTGTTTTCTGAGATGGAAACACAAATTGGATGTGTGCCTGAGCGCTTCATCCTGGGCTGTAATTTCATCTTTTAGCTAAGAACCACAAGGTACATGAGCAAAGCACCCTGTAAACAATAATACTGGGGAAAAAAATAAACAAGGTCGTGTTTCTGGTACGTTGATCCACTGGTGTCCTGACCTCTATCACGTTGAACATCTCCACTCTGATTGCTGTTCCCTTTGGCATTACAATGAGAGGAGATAGACTGACACAGGAGGCAAAGATTTAAAGTTGCAGTGCTGTTGCACATTCCTTGTATTGGCTATGAAATATTGAACTGCCACAGTGTGACACCTGCTTTTTAAAGCAAAGTTTCTTGTTGGAGGTGTTCAGCAGCAGTCTCTTCTGTTTTTCTTCGTTTTACCACCTGGCAGGAGAAGTTATAAAGGCATGAGTGGTGATACAAGAAGGAGCAGAAATGAAGCCAAATCGCATAATTTTTATGTTTGACTCCAGCCCCCATTTGTAGCTCAGACTTTTGGGAGCTGCACTGTTGGAAGACCACGATGGTTAGCCTGGCTGGAGATTTCTTTAAATGAAGTGCCCAAGGACTACAGAAGAGCTTTCTTAAGCATATTTAGGATTTATCCCTCTTTAAGTCATGTGGCCTTGTCTGTCTGGTAATGTAACCTGTGCAGAGGCTGGGTGATGCTGGGGAGCCCACCAAATGCGGGGAGTTGGCAGGGTGTGCTGCAAGATCTCAGCTCTCGGGTAATAGCAACAGCAGGAAATATTTTCCTCCTTTCACGTGGCAAAGAAATGAAGGGGACTAGAAAGAAATCTTTTCTTTGTGGGTCAGTGGGAATGGGTTTGGTTGTTTTTTAGGAGCACGTCAGTAATTTCTAATTACATTTAGTAGTTACATTTAGTATTAGAAATTGGCATTTGTTCTGCACCCATATCGATCCTCAGAAGTTCCATGTGCTTTTATTAGCTCTTTAATCTGAGTATCAAGAAGTGTGACAGTATCTGTCACTGAAAAATACCACCCCGGTGTGTCCAGCACAATGATTAATTTAAACTGCATCTTAGCTACAAGGCCTCCACTCCTTCAGTCTCGGTAGTGATGGTCAGGTTACTACTCATGTGCTCTTCCCGCTAAGGTGAGGGCAAGGTCTCTAGCACACCAGCACCGGTTTGGCTCTTTGGTTTAAAAAATGAAACCAAACTCATCCGAGTTTTCCTTCCTCCCTCGTTAGGAGTCGGGAAGGTGTGTAAAGCCGTAGTGACAAACGGCATATGCAGCGCCGCGTTGGAGGCGTACAGGTATCTTTAAAGCTAGCTCCTGTTCCTCAGGATTGCGAACATCTGCTTGGAGGTATTGTGGAGCTCCACAATGCACTAATTGAATTACTCTTTTCTGGAGTTGCAGGCTGCGCTAATTGAATTAGAACGGGGCTGTGCGTGTGCGCGCTGCCGCGCGGGCGCGGCGCGGGGCGGGGGCCGGGCCATGGCGCGGACTGTGCTGCGCTCCCCCGGCCGCGCCCGGAACTGCAGCCCTGGGGCTCCGCCGGGCGCCGCAGCCGCGGGGGTTTGGTACTTAAACAACATTTCAGCGACTCTTCCGTGCTGCTCCAAAGTCTACATCTTTGTCCCTCTCTATGGAGAAAGGAGGCTCTGAGGGTACCCCGCTGCAGCCCCCTCGCACCAGTCACAGACGGTCCAGTGCCTTTAGATCCAGCCTAGCCCCTGTAAATCGCTCCATTATCGCTTTGGATTTGATGGCTCCACGGGCTGTGAGGGCTTCAGAGGGAGCCAGTGGCACAAGATCAAGTTGTACGTATTTGTGCACAACTGGCAAAGAGATTACACCAATAATTTTAATTTAAAAATTCAAATACGTAATTTTACCACAAATTTGGAGAAGTCATGAAATACTTTCTTATCCAGCATCTAAATTTAAGCCAGTGTTAGAATTCAGTCACTCTTAGGAAATATGCAGAGATAGTTCTGAATAATTCTGTGTATGGAGAAGAAAATGAAATATTTCTTCTTTGAAATAAGGTATTTATGTGAACACATTCAAAGTTTCAGGGAAACACTCAATAGAAATGCACTTGCTAAATCTTAAAATTTATAGCTTGAAGAGATACTTTGCTACACTGTCGGGTGGGTTTCTTCTTATTTCCTTTGCTTTCTGTTGGCTGTTACTTACATAGTGTGTAAAAATAGTCAGATATTCTCTTTCCTGTATTCTTTCCTCTACAGATAACCAGATGACTCACTTTTCCGTAAAATCTCAAATTGTTTTAACTCAGTTTTACCTGTGTTTGGTAGATCATTCTCATAAACATAAACAGTATCGGAGACAACATGGTATTTCTTTTGCTTTAATGGTTGTTTCTTATATTTTGTTACATTTAAAATAAACAAAAATAATTTGTTAGAATACTGTGCAAACTAAGTAAAATTAAACTCTCCTTGTCAAAATACTGTGATACGCGTGATTCGTTTTTATGGTGTTTCTGTGCTTGCCCTGTGTTTGGTGATGTTAAACAGGGCTTCTAATTACTACCAAGAATTAGCAAAATTGCTGCTGTACACAGAAATTTAAGAAATTTTCAGTTACACTGAAAATTATTTAACAACTATCTGCCCCCCAAAATAAAAAGCAGATTTTTTGTTAAATATATTAAACGGATTTTTGTTGCTTTTCAAGGAGAATTCCCAAAGAAGTTTATGCTTTGGGAATTCTATTTTTCTGATTTTATTTATGTTTATAGTTGTTTCTCTTTAGCATTTTATTTATGTGTTTACAGATATCAATATATTTGTGTGTATGTGTATAAGTATTTAAAAAATCAAATTGTCAGTCTACTTGGCTCCTTTTCTAAGTAGTCAGGTAGACTGCTTCTGGTAGCCATTGCAAATGAAATATCCAAGTAACTCATTGATCATGCCCAAATATTTATTTAGGGTTCACATCTAGTTCTTAAATGACTGCCAATATAATCTGGTACCATTGTGGAATTTTCTAAATTCTGTCTGTATATAGCAAGATCAACCATCACCTTTTGCCTACCTTCTACAAAACTCCTTGTGATTTATTCTCTCAAAATACAATATATCCAGCAAACAAAGGAAGCAACCCTTCATTCAGCCGATAAAGCTGCATACGCTTCTACTCTTTCAGGAATATACCTTGCTCTTCTATCACATCTTCAGAGTAATAAACTGTGCAGCAACCCTTTGATGTAGGTAATAACATTTGACCTTGCAACACAGTATGTTCCCTTGTGCAAATGAAGACAAACTTAACACATTGATGTTGTAGTGGTTGTTCATTAAAAAAACCCAAACAGACACACACACAAAATTGGTGTGTAGGATAACACACTTATATCCAGTGCCTTCTTTTGGTAGAAGTCAGAAGTGAAGATGGTCGGGGTGAGATTGTCACCTTTAAAATAATGTGGGAGTGAATTTGGTGCTGCCTTAAGAGGCTGTAAATGGGAAAGAATCTATTCCATCCAGTGTATAAAGTGCTTTTAAAATCAATCTATTTCTAGAAACTAAATTGTCTTGGGACCAGCTCTTGATATAAAAATTCATAGAAACCTGTTTTTCCGAGTGTGGTAACTTCTTGCCATAGTGCTGTAGTGTTAGAATTCACATTGGCCAGGTTGTTCTGTAAATTAAACAGTGACAGCTTCCCTCAGGGGAACAGCCAATGTATTTATGATGATGTGCTGATTACACAAAATACACTGCAAGCAGAAAACAGCTGCAGAGAACAAACCTCTTAAAAGAATACAATTACAAATAGCACCCTCAGTATTTCTAGTGGTGAGAGCAAAATACAGCACGCTAATGCAGGCTTCTAGTTTGCTTCCAAAGAAGAAAAGAGATCTGCAAAGAAGAGGCTGAAGTATGGTTGGATGCACACACAATGCCAATGTGGAGCGGTACATAATCCCCTCCTGAAGGTGAAGGGCAAGAACACATCTCAGGCCTGCTTTTTAGCTGTCCTTGTTGCTTAAAATTCCTGTGAGTGCAACTGCAGCAGCACTGGCCAGTGAGGCGTTGGTGCTCTCTGGCTTGTTGGTGTTTTGACTGCTGTGGTTCATACCCTGTGTCCTGGTTAAGAGCTGAGATGTGATTAGATGACTAGTAAGTAATTTATGCTACCAGTATGACCATTATGAAACAGATTGTAGGACATGCTATAGGAAGAAAAAAAGGCCCTCCTTTAAAGCTAAGCTTTCTTTTGCTGCTAATTAATGCTTTGGGGGAACTTGGGGAAGTTAATTCCAATTGTTGTTTGCACTAACCTCCAGGGTTTTGTTTTTAAAAGGTTCCTCTTTTGTATGTGTAGGGCAAGGTCTTGTACAGTCCAGTTTAGGATAAGATGAAACTTGAAACATAATATTACTGGGAGGTGGGACTGTGATCGTAAACTCAGGACACAAACAGACCTCTGAAGAGAAAGAGGTCTTCACGTGGAAGCAAAAAAACTGGAATTGCTTTGTGTAGTGGGGCTGTATGCAAGAGAGTTGTGATAAGGACCACTGTGGTGGGATTTTCTGTGAGGGCTTGTTAAAAATGAGGCGTATGTGGCAGTGGCAGCTCCCACAGCTGCTAATATCTCACTTTGGAGAGTTGCAAAAGGAAAAAACCTCCACAACTTCAGAGCACATTCTTTTTTTGTCTGAGATGATCTGTCACACTTAAATCGTTAAAATATAACATTCTACTTATGGCTATGCCATGTATGTATGTGGGAGAGTGAAAATACAGAGAATGCCCTATCCATCCACTTTTTCAGAGTCACTGATAGATAAGTATAATGCCTTTTAAAAGTCTGGAATTTCTGGTGCTTGGTGTCTTTGTTATGTTCTGGGACCATATCAATAAAACGTATTTCAAATACTGGCAAAAAATTACCTGTTTAAAATGAAGAAATATGGGCCTTTCAACATACAGATCTGATTTTAAAGCAGATGTGGTAAAAGCATTGGCACTCTAATTTGGAAGGACTTAATTCAGTTGCTTAAAAGAAGTATCAGGTTTTCCATCTATGGATTGCTGGCATGTACTAATAGACTGTTATTCATCTGTCTGTATTTTCTTTAAATCGTTTTTGAGCCTCTGTGTGTTGTCCTGCTCTGCTGACATGTATCCCATGTGGCAAGAGGGAGTTTTGTATAATCACCCTGCTTTAATCAATAGAATAATTGATAAACCAGATAAGATTTAAACTGATTACCTCCCCGAGTAGAACTCCCCGAGGGCCTTGGACTCTCTTAATTTTGACATGTATGTTGTGTACCCCGTGGATGAAGTGCAGTTTGAATTATCTGTTTTTATTTGCTTAATGATGGGGAGGGTGTTAAAGTCAAATGTTTAATTAACCCAGCAATGGGCTGCGCTGTCACTTACACACACATCCAGCTGATTGAGATATCTCACCGAGAATACTGAATAGGAATGATAATGTGGCACTGAGACGGAAGATTGCTTTTTCAATCCATTTGCTGGGTCACTGCTTTGAATGTCTTACTGGATGAAAGGCATTCAGCCTGGAAAAAAAATTCAGCATTTAAGTACATTTTGTTTTCCTGGCCTGTTTCCACCAAGAAGTTAAATAAAACAGATATGCTGTAGGTTTAATAAACCATTCATGTTGTAGCAAAAAAGCTTCAAGTACCAGATCTCCACAGGCGGTGGTCTAGGGCGGTACAATTTCCTATAGGAACAAAATGTTTGTGAGCCCCAAGGTACCTGAAGGTGAGAACCCATGTACATCTTTATCTTTCCTTCTTTGGTTGCTTGGCTACTCATCCCATTCGATGGTCTCCAAAGCAGGTCCAACTCGTCTTCCTTACTCAGAACAGTGAAATTTAAAATAATATTTTGTAACTCCTTGTTCTAGTTCAAGAAAATGGCATTTCAGAGTTGCAATTATTTTATAATAGTACAACCTAATAGTGAGCTGTTAAATTTAAATGTTGCAGGAGGGGCTGTTGTGTTGCCACATATAAATTTGCTCCAGCCAAATCAGGAGAACCCAAGGGTTTGTTTCTTGGGTGGCAGCTGTTAAAAAGCAGCAGTGCTTGCTAGACAAACATTATAACGTGCAGTGCCTAATCTGTAACTTTTGATTCTTTTATTAGAAGATTCTAATTTTTTTTTGCTTAATGTGATTGAGCAATCACACCTTTTCATATCAGCAGTGAGGTTTTTCAACAGCACTGTATGGAGGTAAACACCTTGTATTGGAAGCTAACTAAATTTGCCTCATAGTCCAGTGGTGTGATTGATGCTTCTTGTAATAAATGTAGCTTTGGAAGCTGGAAAAAGCACCGAAGCCTGACTGTATGGACTAATTACTACTGTGAGGCACATTGGCGAGGTGGAGCTGTGTCATCCAAACTGCTTCATGGTGACTGTAGGTACTTTGAACCTGTTCCAGACTGAGAACCAAGTAGCTTTGGCTACAGGGTCACCTGGCTCACACTGTCTAAGATGAAGATCTGGGTGCCTCCACATTCGGTGGTGTAGGCAGTATGCTGTGAATTCCCATCAGTCTGACACTGCAGTGACATCACTGAGTAGCCATTTCTTAACAAGTGAGCCGCTTTCAGGGAGAAACTGTGCCTAAATGTTAACAAGTTTTGTTCCCCTACGCTGTCATTTTTACTTTGGAGAGACAACTTCTGCTTCCTTTGTTTTGTATCTCATTTTCTCCTTTCCTGCAATAAAAATAGGAAGGAAAAAAACAACAATAAAAGCATTAAAAAGTACAGTGAGATGAGGATGGTGTGGTTGATTTAGGTGTTTGGGAGTGCGAATGCACCAGGCTCTGAGGAAGGGATGTGATGACGAGTGGAGGTATTTTGTCTGCTTGACAGGAAAGCTCAGAGTGAGAGGTTTTGGAAAAAGAAAATTATAATAATAATTGTAGGTGATGACCAGGGATGAGCGGGGTAGGGGTTTTATAGTCAGTCCAGTGAGATGGCATTGGTTCTTTGAGAGAAGTAGTTATAAAAAGTTAGAAAATAATGCTTGAAGAAGGACATGAAATCTACAGCAAAACTAGACACTTTTACAACTCGTTTCTAAGAGCACTTGCAGCTCCTATGCAGATGAAGCTGTAATAAATATTGTACAAAGAAAGTTAAACTGTATCTAGAGAATTTTAATAAATAAAAAGTTTTTAAAATCTCTCACTGGATCTCTTGGCTCTTGCGAACTCCTGTTAGTACTAGAAATATGTTTTTGACATGTATTTTGAATGTTGGCTTATATTCCAAGCCTGTAAAAGCTGACTTTGTGCTCCCCCCCCCCCCCCCTTACTTGAGGGGGAAAGAAATAAAGAAAAAATCTTTTNCCCCCCTTACATGTAGGGGAAAGAAATCAAGAAAACATCTTATTCCAGCGTACAAAATCACTGATAAAAGCCTACAATTCATGGGCATGGGAGGGAAGAATGCTGTGAACTGAGAGTAAGAGTGTATAATTTCAAGCTTTAGTACTTCTACACTCTGGGATGAGTGTTGAAAATTAATTTTTGTGGAAGGAATGTAGCAAAATAAAAGCAACACAGAAGTGAGAGCCAAGCCTGGATTGATTCAGTTCTTCTCTAAAAGGCTTCTGTTGCATGCAAAATCCTTCTTCCTGAAGTATGTGTGGCACAATTCTGCAGTCTGGCAGAGAAACTTAACCCCAGCTGAAACTGTTATAAAGGAATTTTAACATGAATTTAAAAGATTGGAGAAATTTTTAGTGTTGTCCTGAAGAATAGAAAGGGAAGAATACTGTTTTGTTTAATGTGAGGAGCAGATATACAAGGATAAGTCACTAGGAAGAGGCAAACCAAAGCACAGAGATAAGAAGATTCAGAACAAGTCCTGACACCAGTCTTACGTAGGTGATCTGGTTGAATATTTGAAAGTGTACCCGTATTATGTGTATTGTAAGGTTAATTGGATGTTTTCATCCATGCTTTTTTTGGGAATGTGTGCTTTCTGTTCCTTAAAAAGATGTAGATAGCTTTGAACTACATAAAATCTTGGAGTACAAGATGTACACTATAAAATCGTGCATAGAAAGTGCTAGCTATAAAAACATGTGTATACCTGTGAAGGTGCTGATCAATTTGTGCTATTTAGGAGAGGAAATTCCAAAACAGACCCGGCTGTGAGGAAATGCAAATAATAAAATTCAACTAGAGGTCCTTGAGGCTTCCTAAGCTCTAACCTTGTTATGAGGAATGGGGAAGTCGAACTGCCTAATGCAGATGTCTGTGAGTTACAAAAATAACCAGATGTCCTGATTAGCAGAAGCAAATGTTCTTCCCTTAATCCACGTGAAATTATATTCAAAGGCTCTCCGGATGTAATGTGTGTGTAAATAAGGCACCAACAAATATTGGAATAGAAAGGGCCATTGGCCGACTAGCTTGCAAGGCTTGAAAGCTTGAATATTAAAAACAAATTTGCCACTGCTGACTCTCTTAAATTCACAGAACAGAACTGTTAAGCAGGGCTGCTTCCTGGGAAACATGGAAAGCCTGTTCTCATTAGCCATATTCTCTCTCTCCCCCTCTTGAAAAATGTGGATGAAGTGAAGCTAGCTTTTTAAAATTCCGCTAAATGACTTGTTCTCAGCATCTGCATTTTGGGGGGGGTGGGGTGGGGTGGTATGTGATGTGGTGGTGGTGGGGTTTTTTTAGCTACAACTAGATTTTTGCTCTTTGAAATGCATCTGTTCATCAGATCTTTGATATTTGTGCTGGGTTTTGGTGTTTTAATGTTTAACTGAATTTACTGTTCTAGTAATGCTGACTTCCCATACCATTAAATTACCCTTTATAGCCAACCAGTAATTACTGAGTTAAAGAACTTCATAAGAAGCTTTTCTTTATGTTATGAAGTTCTGTTATCAATTCTCATTGCTTTGGAAATATTTATTTTTCCAATTATTGATTTGAGTGAAAAATTAGGAAAACCATGAAGGATCCATTCTACAGATGTGAAAACCAGAATCTTGTCTTGGTTTTCAACTGCAGAAAAGATTGTTGAAGCTTTTGTTGTCATCATCAGTATTAACATCAAATTAGGACTTGTGTGAACATGCATATATGTGTCTGGTTGGAGGGTTAGTACTGTACCTCCCCATTTTCTCTGCTGTGAGAGATTCAGTTTTAAGAATTTAAGTTATAGTAGGTACCTGAGCTGCTTGGGCATGAATTTCAACTTGTAAATATTCCAGGTGGGGTTGAAGTCACCATCATGGGG
This sequence comes from Oreocharis arfaki, assembly GCA_013398015.1. Lineage (NCBI taxonomy): Eukaryota > Metazoa > Chordata > Aves > Passeriformes > Paramythiidae > Oreocharis > Oreocharis arfaki. The sequence goes on along the minus strand of VZRR01007721.1, from coordinate 265,814 downwards.
CATTTGTAAAGGTATTGGAGGGAAAAAAAGCGCCATGATCCTGGGCAGCTAACAAGATAATAGATATAATAAACAGGATAGACATGTGCATGCCAGTCTGTAAAGCAGGCACTGAACTGGAAGGCCTTTTTAGTTTATTCCCTTTCTTTTTCTGCTATCAGTCAGTGCAAGGCAGGCTGCAGATTCTCTGTGCTCTCCTTCCGTCATTCTAATGCGCAGCCAAAACCCCTTGTGAAAGTACCATTTAACTTCAGACTTGTAAGAGCTGGGAAACTTGTCTGTGCCTTCAATCCAGGCTGAAGTCACCCCCTTGTGCCTACACATTGCAATTTATGGTGTTCTGTAAAAGGATCTAATCTCAGTGAATGTTCAGAGCAGAAAATGCCAAGGAGGAATGGGGTCTGATACTTATCTCTGCATTTTCATTGCTGTGGATCTCCCTGTGTGTTATAGCTGTCATTTTTGTTTTATCTACTGAAGAGCAGAGAATTGCCTTCAAACTTGCAGCTTTCATACTTGTTCTTTTCAAAGAACATTACCAATCCTAAGGACTGGTTTTATATATTGTAGTGACTAGCCAAATAAGTGTGAATTTGAATGTTTTGGGCCTCATGATAGGAGAAAAAGGAGAAGCTATCCTTACATGTTTTTAGTGTATATTAGACACTTATCTTTTTTAACAGTAATACTGCTTCAGGCTGACACTGGCTATGCCAGGATTCATCCTAGCACTGCTTGAAATGGCTGAGATATTTATAAACTGACAGACAGCATTTATAAAATGAGGATGCTGACAGTCCCTTAACGGTAACAATGGGCTTGGACTCATCTATCACTTACAGAGGTTATTGGAAAGGGAACATAAGGCTTCTATGTGCCTCTAGTCTTAGACTGGCACTTATTTCTACACATCTCTCTCTCTTTTCAGTCCTCTCTGGCTGACATCGGCATTAGGCAATTACAGCTAATTTCTCCATACCTTTACCTGATGTTGCTTTGTCCTGTTTCTGCAAGACAGCTAACCTTGCAGCATCTTGGAGCAACATCCTCCTTCTCCCGAATTCCCCCCTCCTAAAGTAGAGCAACATCCTGAGTTCTGTCAGGCTGTTGGCTTGAACTGGGAGAGAAGAACAGTGTGCCCTGACTGACAGACTTAACCTGGGGCTGGGCAGAGGTTAAACAGGCCTTCTGCTTCCTTTTTCTTTCATACAGCACCAGTCTGCAGACAGAATGCTGATGTACGTCTTTATTCAGTGGCTCCCTCTTGACTGAGACAGTACCCTTCTGTCCTTGGTGAGGAGGACCAAGTGCAGCGCAGGGACACTTCCAGGAACGTGAAAAAGGATGTCGGTTATTTTCAGTTTCTGATAAAATGCTGTGTTCGTTCAATGCACTTAGGAGCTTGAGGGTCAGGTCGTATCAACAGTTTGCACTGGAAAAGGAGAAATGCACTATTTCACTGGTGTGTGCTAAAGCATCTATTTTAATGTGGCAGCAGAAATACTGAGACAGCTATGTCTGGCATCCAGTTTGCCCTTGAAACATTTACTCTACTGTAACTGTTTGCACACTGTGTTCCCACTGTATTATTTGCTTAGAGACCTAAAATACCCAAGTAGATTTCCTACATGCAGTTGGATCTGCTGATACCACTAAAAGCACACCCTGCCCAGGCTTCTGTTCGAACTGATGTATACGCACGCAATGGCTGGAGCGAGACTTGATTGGCTTGAGGGGGTCTATTTATCAGGGAACTCGATTAAAATACAGACTGCACATGACATCAAATTTGTAATCATTTTTCCACAGCAAGCAAGCAAGCATTTTCTGTATTGGATGCAGGTGTTTAAAGCAATAGTGTGTTTTAAGGGCCAGTGCAGCACAAATTCTGGCCTTTGGGATAAAGACAAGTGTTTTGCCTGCATAAACAATATATTATTTTTTTCTCCCCTCCCCGAGGTCCACACACACCTAGTTTCCCTCAAGCTCATCATCTCTGTCAGGTTAATCAATAGGCACCGTATGGCAGAGGGTCAGTAATCAGTGTCATCGTGCCTTTAAATCGTGTTGAAAATTTGCTTAAAGCCTGGGCCAATTAACATCGAGATGATGAATGGATGGGTAGATGGGAAGAGCCTGGCGCTCAGGGGCTTTGTGAGAAGGAGATGCTCAGCTGTTGAGCAGCAGACACCAGCGAATAAAATCAGCCATTCATGTGAGCTCAGTCCACCCACTCTTAATGATAATGTCAATCTAGCAAAATATATACACATTGGAGTTGTCATGAGTTCATAAATCAAAGGAGTTTGTCAAAGGCATTCAGATTAACGAGGCAGCAGCAATAACAAGTCAAATTTGCATAGAGAATTGCCCGAATCTCAGTAAATTATGATCCTGTTTTTCATTTGATTATTTGCTAATGTCTCAAGAGGGAGAATGATTATATTAGCATGCAAAATCTACTCCAGAAGTAGAAATCCGAGGTATAGCAGACCAGCACACGATGACAATTAATCAGTTTCTGCATACTAGCATAAACGCGCAAGGCCCAGAAATGAACTCCTTTTTTATTATTATTTCTCCTTGCTACTGATCCAAATGGTTCAGCTTGACAGAGACTTTATATTGCTTTAACAGTGTTCTGAATTGTGCCTGCAGGCAAGACATAGTTATGCAGCTATAACCAACCTATCCATCTGCCAACCAGATTGGAATTCTCCTATCCAAGGCTTCCATTAACCCCCACTGACAGCTCCAAACAGGATTAAGAATTTGAAAGCATAAAAAATAGTTGTGCTCTTCACATAGACACACGCTTCTCCCCCACCCCCACCTCCACACACTTGGAAAAAAGGCTGTGTCTGTACTCTTTTATAATTAGTGCAGGGCAGAACAGCATCAAAGAAAGCCTCCCCCACTTGGCAGGGGTTTGATTTCCACCACGACGAGTGAGGCGGTACTAAAGGTAGCTCTGCCCAATTGGTAGTCCCTGGGAGTGCATTTCTCCATGTATTATATCTCATTCCCAGCAGTGTTTTGCTGGGCTGTGTACACAAAATACTGCATGTCGTCTCCTGTCAAATGCTTCAGTCTGGGGATTTCGTATGCATTGTAGCATGTTGTATTTAGTGGTGGAAGAGGCTTCATGGGGAGAGTTAAATAGTAATAATTTCGTAGTGGTCTATAAGACAACCTGCCATGGAGTTATATTCTGTTAATTACAGGCTGAAGTTTTAAATGCAAATCAGATTTAAAAGGATCTCATTACAGGCAGTAGCCATTTTAGGAAAAATGAGCTATGGAAGGCAGAGCCCCTTTGCAGGGATCTCCTGTTAGAGAGAAATTTTCAAGGTTACAAGAACTATGAGCTTGGGTTTCCTGACTTCTCAGTACTTCCACTGTCATTGTGTGACCTTGGGCAAAAAAAAAAATTAGCTGTCTGTAGAATGAGGGGGTGCTTTGGAGACTTCGGCATCTAATCTTGCCTGTATTAGTTCAAAAGAAGAGACTCTTGCATGCAAGTGCGAACACTTTTAGCCAGCCTAGCTTTAGTCTACGGAGGAAGGCTTGCCTGGGGAAGTAAGAATTTTCCTTGATGGAAGGGAGTTTGTATGGCTTTTCAGCTTTCCATATGCACTGGTTTTCTTTGCTTCTTTCCCTCTAAAAAATTCCATCGTTCCCCTACTATATATGAAGTACAGTTGCTGCAGATCTTTAATATTCCCAGTGAGTACACCCAACTTACCGTCTGGATACCAAATGCTTCTTTCCAGGTCTGTGCCCGGGACGTGCATTTCAGTTACCACGAGAGGGTGCTCAGAGCGGTTCTTCCCTTTGTCTGCCTCTCCTGTGGCCGAGAGCATCGCTGGAGTCCTGCTGAGACAAACCTTATTCTGACCTCGCACGTGTTTATCCCTCCTCCCACCTTGTTCAGCAGGGAGAAATATATAGATGTACCGTTTCAGTCAATTACGTTATGCTCTTCCCTTGGCCATGGCTAAGGGTTGCCCTGTCAAGTGAAATTCACTTCCATGCAGCTACAGTTAGTCCTGAAATATGCGGGGCCCTGTACCTGCACCTGGATTGATAGGTTTCCTTTTCCTGAGAAATGAGTGGGAGTTATAAACATCTGTGCTTTTTCTTAAGTGTAATGCTTTCCAGTCATTCTGTCTTCACCAAGCGTAACTCACTTGCCGACAAAAGTGCATGAGCAGCGCTCCTCTTTAATAGTCTGCTATCGGAGCTGCTGTGTTGGTGCTGTAGAATGGTGAGACGCCAAGCTGTGAACCACCATATGCACTTGGCAGTCTTTGTCTGGTCTTTGTTCAGCCAACCTCTTAGCCTTGCCACCTATAAAGATAATGAATGCAAAATGGTCCTCTGCTTGCTCTTAAAATTAGATGCTCAGCTTATAGAAAAAGTAGATAACTTGATGCTTTACAGTGACTAGAAATTTCAAAATAAGGGCTGACAGTTCACCAGCAGTTCCTGTTTTTTGATGTGTGTGTGAGGGAAGATCCTTAGTGGCTTTGAAAGGCAAGAAGAATGCAAGATTTCACTGTTGTTGAGAGATTATTTGGAAAGGGAAATCGTTCTGACACTTACTGTAGGGAAGGGGGGTGAGTGTTGAAAGTGGATCCAGAAGTAGTAAACAACCTCTTCACCCTGCGGCCATAACAAAATGCATTTCCTGGAAATTTGTAGTAACTCACCTCAGGTTCTTATGGTTTTCACTCTTGGCATTTTTTTTTTCTCCCAAAGCACAAAAATTAAAATGCTAACTTGAATGAACCACTTACTAAATTAAATTTCATGAGCAGAAAAGAGCAGCTTTAATGTCTGACCTTCCTTTTTGTATATATGCCATTCTTGCTTGTATGTTTTTATGATCTCAGTTCTTTCAAAGCAGGATTTAATGTAATAACTTGGTCCTGACTGAGATCTCATACAAAAACTTTTAAAAGCTGACCTCTTACAGTGATTTATCAGGCCTGTTTAGGATTGATTTCCATTATAAAACCCTGGTTACAGCATCCCAAGTGTCGTGGTGCCTTACAAGTTCTATATCTTGTTAAAAAAAAAAAATTAAAAATCACTAGTTGGTCTGCAAGCCTTGATTTACTCCTGACCAGTTTATGACGTCCCAAGTGGGGTTTTACTGTTGTGTTCCTGTCCCTCCACCCCTTATCTGCCATTTCTCAGCAAGCAGCTTCTGCCCCTGCCCTGTTGTCGTGGCTGTCGCTTTCCTCCCCGTTGCCCAGAGCAGCGAGCCCGCGCTGCCCCGCCGGTGCGGGATCGCGCAGCCCTGCGGTGGGCACACGCTCTGCTCTGCTGACGGCTTCCCGCAGCCGGCGTGCCTGCTGCTGGCCCTGCGCTGCCACTGCTCGCAGGGCCCCGCTCCTCCTCTGCCAGCAGATGCCACTTCTGTCTCCTGAGGTGTTGGGCTGGAAGCTGTCTCTGTGAGAAGCCAGGCAGAGCCATGCTCAGCGAAGGACAGGTTATTTGGGGGACAGGTACAGAATGCAAACTTCTGCTGTAATAGACACGGTCCAGAGCTTGTCTGCAAGTAACTTGAAAACCACCCTTTTCCTGGCAGAGCTCTCCCTAGGCAGTTTTTCTGTATCTCTTTAAAACCTGTTTAGTTGCTCACTACTGAATGTGTGGGAATGTGGCCTAAGGCTATGAAGACTGTGGTGATCAAACTGATTTTAGATGTGTGTGTGGGATTCCCCCGAAGCTGGCTGTCATTTCTCCCCCAATGCAGTAGCTGAACCCGTTCGAAGCAACGCTGTCTTTCAGAGTAGCTGACTTTGGCAGTGAGGTCAGGATTCTTCCCACTGTATCCAACAGTTTTCAACCAGACATTTGCAAGAGACTATTCATGTCCTGATACAACTGTCGTTTGACTTTAAACCAGGTCATATTTGGTTTTAATCGTGACATTAGCAGGATAAAAGTTCCTGGTTTAATTTTTTACTCACGCTGGAAAAGCCCTTGTATTTCTTGTCTACTTTCTCTTGTCTTACTGATCTTTTTTTTTGGAGGTGGCAGCTTGCATTTTAGAGCATCAGTCTTTCTAGAAATTGTACGTGTATGTGTAGTCAGGGAGCAGGATAGAAAAACAACTGTATTATCATACACTACCTACACATTTGGATGTTTTTTGGAAAGGATCTCCTGACAACCTCTTTTACAAGAATTTAGCTCAATCATAATTTCTCTATGATTTTAGGCAGCCCAGCAGACTCAGTGCGATTAATAGTTGTTAGGCAGAGTAAAAACATAGGGGCACAGAGAACAACAGTTGCACGCATTAACAGCCTCTTGTTTTCAACAGATTCCACTGTTTTAAATGGTTATTCTGGGGTGTTCAGGAGTGCTGGTGTTGCCATGCTGATGCAACCACCATTTCAGCTTTTCAAAGTGGCCGTTATTGGTAGTTTCAGAATAAATCCCTAAAGCATGGGCTTCTTCAGTAGATACCTGCACAGTGGTGCATTGTTGTGTTGAGGAGGAGAAATTCTTTCTCTGCCATAACAAGCTGTTTGGCATAAAAGTACGAGTTAGCCTCCAGTATGTGTATGAGTGAAATACTACAGCCTGTGTAGGAAAACTATTCTGTTTCTTTTCTCCTAGCAGAGTAATATTAGGGATAAGAACTGAATTAAAGCTTACTTTCTTTCACAGAATTCCTCTGAGAGAGAAGACTGTAATAATGATGAGCCCCCTAGGAAGATCATTCCTGAGAAGAATTCACTTAGACAGGTATGTGATCAGTCTCTTTAAAAATGCGATAAAACTTTCTAGCTATTTGAATCCTTAAATGTTTCTGAAAGCTGAAGGCTGGCTTGTGCTCATGAAAATTTTTCCTTTTCTTCTTTGAAGTCTGAGCAAGTCACATTGTACCCAGGAAAATCAGACACAGAGATTTAGCTTTCAGGGGTGTTTGATGACTCTGGAGAAATAAGTGCTTCAGTACAGTTCAATCAGCTGTGACTCTAGTTTTACCATTCTCCGTTTGGTGTTCATCAAGCCCTCTTCAGCCTTTTCTTCTGTAATTGTTCCTGTGTGTTTGTAGTATATTTTGCCTTGCCTCAGATCAAGACTCTCAAAATGTTCTACAATTAAGCTTTTTATTGCCCTTGAAGGTAAATTTTCTTGGAGGTGATATCCAGGTTAATAACCTGAAAAATGACCTGTTCTTGTTTCTTTTATGTTAATATAAATTACTTATGGGTAAAAAGGAGAAAGGATGGTCTCATAAAACAATATTTCTTTGTCTTTTATATATAGTAAGGCAAATTTCTTACCAATTCAAAATAATTCCTTTTTTTAATCCCCATGGCCAACAAAGGGAGTCTGGCATGTGCTTTCTGGGAAATTTAAGTTTGGTTTAGTGATTTCTGATCCATTTTCATCTTGGTCTTTCTCTCCACTGCAACTTTCAGGCAGCAGAAGCAAAATTATGTCCATGCCTTAGCTGCCTGAGGTTGCTGCCTTGTGTATCAGAGTGAAACCATTGGTGAATGTGACTTAAGTGAATACCCCAGGCCACACACTGCAACAGCTGAGGAATTGTTACATTTCCTTCTGCATCTCAGCCACAGGAGCAGCAGTCCCAGGCAGAAGAATAAGATGGCACAACCCTGCCCCACATCTGCTATTTCCAGGAGAAGCTGTGGGTCAGAATCATAGTAAAGGAAGAAGTATCTTTTTGATACAGTTCACTTGTGCTCAGAGTTGTTGGTTTTGTGTGGTTTGTTTGGCCTTTTTTTGTGTTTTAATAATGCATTGTGTTAGGAGTGTTTGATTTTGTGGGAGGAGGTGTCATGTAAAGGACCACACACATGTGACTAGGACAGGTCCATCTAACAGATGTAGTCCATGTAAGTCTTTTAGGCATGAGGGAAAAAGCTGGCATAATGGCTCGGGTCCCATTTATAGCTGAGAAAGATTATCTTGCAGAATTGATTAAATATGTTAGATGAAACTTAAACTGTTTGTTTGTTGGCATCCAACAACAAACAAGAGCTGGATGAAGAGAGCAAAGCTACTGGAAAGCTACTAGGTCCCTACTGTGTATCCCCAGGATAGGAAACAAGGTCCCCAGCATGCCAGAAAATCAGGGGGGGTTTATCTTAGATTTATATTATCAATGGCAAGCTTTCAGGTTCAGCAAGGAGAGGTGTATGTCTCTTCTTCAAGAAAAGATTCATAGTAAGAGATGTTAATTAAGAAGAATCATGAGTTACTTATTTTGTGTGTCTTCTCATCACACTGAGTCTCTCCTCATGATTATTGATTGAGGAAATAGATATTTACAAACTATTATACAGATGAGGAAGGTACAGTTCCTTGAATTGGGTTTCCGTTTTGTTATATTTCAATCTGCAGAAGTATTCTTACTGTCACAGGAAAGCTGTCTTTTCCCTCAGGCGCACAATTCATCATAATCAAGTAGATACCAGGAATACAACTAAAAAACCACTTGTAGTGTCTGAAGATTTCATATTGGAAAGAATTCAGTGGACATTGTTTACATTGAAGATGGTTAGCTGTGTTGCACAATATTGTTGAGGTGTTGTATCAGTCTCCATCTTTGTGTCCAGTCTTTACAGTGACAGATGCAGGACAAAATCCTTGGGTCTTCTACTGCTATCTGAGGCCTTTGTGTTGAGAACAGTCTTTGTAGATAAATTCAAGATGCAATCTTAGTCTTAAAGCAAATGCCTTCTTGTCTAGATCATAGGAGGTGGTTGTCCATGATTTTTTGCCTGTTATGGAAGGAATTCTGGTTCTTTGCATAGAAATAAATAAAGCTGTCTGAGCATTTTGAAAGCTCAGATTCCTCCTCTTCTCTATTAGCAATGGACAGGAGCAGTGGGGAGTTTTCCAGCTCTCATTCCCAAAGTCAGACACATATTTAGCCATGTGCCTAAATACTCCCAATCAATGAATAATACCTGCTGGAAAGATCTGCATCTCCTGCAGGAAGGTATGCAGAGTGGCTGCCATGTCTTACATCTATCCATACTTTGTAGAACCAAAACTATGTGACCTGCAAATGCTGTCAAAGCAGTAATACACATTAACGCCGCCCATTCTAATGGAAAGATGCTAACTTGGTAAATATTTTGTGAACAGTTTCATATTTTCTGTTCCTCCCTTAATATTTCATCATTGGGGAACATGGGCTTACATGCACAGAGAAATTGAGTGTATGTGGGTAGAAGGGGAGTCTGTTTATTTAAATAGTCTTTCCAGTGAAAGTATCCACATATTTAGTACTTTTTGATTAGTCTTAGAAAATTAATGAGATGCATCAGACCACTTCAGGGTATGATGTCTTGACATGTTCAGCTGCTAACAAGTTTAAGTAAAGGTGAATTTCCTTTTCTTGCCTTGTTTGCAGTGTTGTTGCGCAGCCTTAGCCTTAAGTGTTTTCTCAGGTGGGTTTATGGAACAGACATACCAGAAGGTGGAGGTATTAAGGAGGTGTGATGCTTACTTAAGCATCTGAAGTTGTATGCGGGGACTGAAGGCTCCCATTGCTCAGTGCTATGGAACTCTTAATAGGAGAAATATCATTTTGCTGTTGATTAAAATGGTTTATGGAGAAGGGTGTCTTCAGAAGTCTCAACAAGTGGGGCTGTGTGCTTGAATTGCTGGAAGTGGAAGGCATAGCCACTGTTGGGTGCATGTGGAGGCAGCAGGGTAGAAGAGACATGGAGATTAGCACTGGGAAACAAAAAAAGGCAATGAACTTGACACTGTTAGCTGGAACAGTGAAAAGATCTAAGCTATGACAGACTTTGGAATATGGATGCAGACGTTCAGTTTTTGTTGAGTGCTTGATCTGACAAAATTAAATTTTGAAGGGATAAACAGAAAATCATAGTATGAAAACAGACCAGAAAAAAACAATGACAAGTGGCAAAAGTTTTTGGCAACTTTATTTAAGCTAACAAACGAATTTTCACACTGCAAAGTTATAAATTAATTTTAATAGGCTGATCCAGATGGTCCATTTGGAAAATGGATAGCTTGATCTGTTGAAAATTAAACTAAATTTATCTCTCTCATACTTCAAACTGAAGTAAGCGTGAGAAGAGTGCCCATTAAGTCCAGCTCATACAGATGGACCGGCAGGTCACACATGGGACTAATCTGATTCATTTTAAAAATAAATGCATGAGTTATTGAATCAGGTTCCTGTTTCAAGCCCTGCATGTGAGCGTGTGTGTGTGCTGCCCTTTCAAAGGGACTTGCAAATGCTTCAGTGCGTTTTTAACCTGTGTGTTTCCATTTTAATTCAACTTCCTTGCCAAAAAACATAATTAGTTTTCAGTGCCTATCATTTAGTGTTAGACCCAAACACTAGATTGATTAGGTCAGCCATTTGTTATTTTAAGGGCTATGTCTCCATCCTTCATTTATGAAGAACATGAGCTCAATAGTCTTCGGGATAGAGCTGGCCTTTAGAAACTGGGAAGGGGAAGCTCTCTGGGGGCCCCTCCAGCCTTTTAGCTTCTGGGTGTTTTTAACAGAGCCATGAATGCAGATTTGTAAATTTATTGCAGTGCCATCTGTTTTTTTTGCAGGAGCCGTATTATTGTTGGCTCGTATCTGTCTATTGTGGTGGTCACTCCCCGGGAGCTTGCCCTCATAGTCCTAAGGAAAGTGATGAATAGTGGGGGTCAACATGAAGAGGTCACAGGGCAGCTGTCCGGGGCTGCCCTGAACTTGATTACCCCGCTGGTTTTTAAAGACGATGGGCACAATGCTGGTTGTTTAAAACCCTCCCTCCCTTCTCTTGAGTGCAGCAATAATGAAGTGCCTTTTGCTGCTGTGGTTCATCTGTGGGCGAAGGTGCCTTGTGGGGAAAAGCTGGCAGCAGCAAGGCTGCCACAGTGTACCTCCTGCAAACCTCACATTGGACTCTGCTGTCTTTCTGCAAGCTTCCAGATGGAAGTCCGGGGGAAAAAATCTCTGTCTGTTACCCCATTCAGACAAGCCCCTTAGCATTTTCAAGAATTCTCCCTCTTATGGTTTATGAACAGAATATTACCTCAATTCACTCTTACAGATTTGAGATAGTTTTCTAAAATTACATGTAGCACCTAAAACATGCTCTGGGCACTATTTCAGAGTTAAAATAGGCACAGTCTGATCTTAAGAGTCTAAAGGCAGTACTCAAGAAAACCATGAGAAGCAGACAGCGGCTGAAGAAGGTAGAGCAAAGGGAAAACAAGAAGTAGCAACCATTAGCAGTTTACTTTCAGCTAGCAGCCTTGTCTTGCTGCTTAGGGCTCCTCTCCAGGCATATTTCTCCTCTGCAGAAGTGTTTCTGCCATGCAAAATTAAAGCCCTCTTTTTGACTGATGAGGAAGGTTGCCTGGTGTGGAGGAAGAGAGAGTCCTTCAGCTCCCTCTGTCTCTTTGGGGAAGATGCTGCAGTTCAGATTTGCCTTCTGTTGGAGAGCTGGCTGAGGCAGGGCAGTCCTGGTCTATAAAGTTATCCTGGTTACCTCATCTTTTACACAATGCTTGGTCGTAAGTAGTTGCTGATTGAAAAGCCCCCTGAAATTGCTAGATGTACACCCTTAGCCTTATTTGCAAGATTATTCTTTCTTTTTAATTTTTTTTACTTACTATTCTCAAACAACGACAAAAGAATAATTTCCATTCCTTTGTGACAGTTAATGTGTGTTAAAAAGCTATCCAAAGCGGGATATGCTGGAGTCTAAGTTACAATGGGAATGCTGCCTTGTGGCGGAAAGGCCACTGGGCTCTTTCAGCATTAGTGCTAATAGGAATCTGTCACCCCGCCGCATTGCTGCATTCCTCTGTAATTGAGTAAATTGCAAGTGTTGTCTGCTCCCCCCTGCCCTTTGTGTCCATGTCCACTTACCATCCGAAGAACGTGGGCAGTGATAAATAAAGCGCTGAACAGGGCTCCCAGCTCTTTGAAAGCAGCATGTTGCCAGCCCCCTAGTTATATTTCTTTAAGTGTTTATGTTTTTCTGTATTCTTTCTCTTGTATGGCTGGAACCCTGGGGATCCAAAGCCATGAGAGAGGCCAAGAATCTAACAAAAGTAGCTGTCCCCTTGTTAGCTTGTTCCTTTCTTCTTTAAAAAACAAGATGAAAACCATCTGGCTCAGGGCATTACATTTTCCTCCCCCATGCACCTCTATAGATGAAGAGTTTCACCTGCAGTGAGGGTTTACATTGATTAGGGAGGGTGCAGTAATTCAAGCCTCCATCCACTTCAGTGGTACTTTGCAGTCTTTAAAGGTGCTGACCCATTGAGTTAAACTGTCAAGGGAGGATAAAAAAGGGTCTTCATCCCGGGAGGTAACAGCTGCCAGGTTTTCAACACCTTGCACGCTGCTGGAAAAATGTCACAAATTGTCAATGGAAAGAAAAATCGCTTGGCTGCCATCTTCCCTTAATGATATGCCTTATAAAATGAAAGATTTAAGGGTTTAAAAAATCAGCAAGTAGCTATTAGGGAAAAAAAAATCCTGAGGGATTTTGAACAATGGGCCCAACAAGATGTATCCTGAAAGACTGTGGGTAATGCATCCAAGTTAGAATAACCGGGTCTGATTGGGATGACCATGGTTATGTCTGCACAGTGGGACAAGAGGGAAGTGAAAGCAGCAGCACAGAAGTCTAACATTACCATGTATTTAAAAAAAAAGTAGAAAAAGTAGTCTGATTCATAAGCCAGTGAACTGTGAGAAGACATACTGTATTTCTTCTCTTTTGAGGACAATTTGTTTTCAAGCAGCTACCAGATGGCTAAATACCACGACATTTTCCTTTTTTTCCCTTCTTTTCTTTACCAAGAGATCTAGTTTGCCTTGCTCTTTGTTTTTGTTTGTTTTAATGCTTTTACATAGCTGAACAACCCCATGGTGTTGGGCATTGTGGCATACTCCTTTTTGTGTTTTCCCCCCCTTGCACATTGATGGATGAGTTTAAAAAGATCTTCAGCTTTAATGTAATTTCAGGTAACAAGCATATTGGACTAAGGCTTTTTGTTTGCATTGTCTTGAGGTTTTTTGTTTTAGGGGCTTGTTTTTTTAATGTTTGTTTTAGGTAAGTCATTTTAATTGTACTGGGTAATTAGAAGGTACACGCAGCCAAGGGAGCTTTGTTATGGTAATTGCTCAAGTAAACCCACTCCCCAACTACCACTGCCATGTGTTAAGACACGTCTTCCCTCTAGTGGCAATATTAAGGACTCAGGCTTTCACAGTCGGCAAGGTGTAATTGCAAAATGACAAACTGTGCTTTAGGGAAAATCCTGTAAATGATCTAGTTTTTTGTTTGGCTAGTCTTTATTTTGTCTTGCGACTTTCTGTGGAGACTATCCTTCCCGAGGCTGGGCTAGGGATAACAAAAATTTCATCTTATGAAAATAGTCAAGGCGGATCTTGGGTAATGTCTTACAGCTTGACTTAATTCTAGTCTTCTTTTAATTACCTGTTTAGAAAAGCGTTTTTAAATTTGCTAAGATTGCTTAATTCTATCATAAGAAGCACCTCATTTGAAATAAATAAATAAATTGCATTTATTTTAAATAGTCCATGTGAAAGACCTTTAAAAGGTAATTAATGCAAGTCTCCTAAGACTGTAAATAAGATGAAAGCGATCTTTCCAAATCTGCTGGAGTGATTTGTTTATATAACTTCCCACTTCTGCTGAATTCTTCTGAGTCTAATAACTTTTTTCCTAACCGTTTGGCAATTTGTGCTTAGCTACAAAAGCCCTTGTTCAAAAAGAACAGTTTAATAATCTTTTCCCTGAAAATGACTTGAAGGGAGGGTATGGGTTTTGTCTTTTTGCTGTGTTTTTATTAGTGTTATCTTTCTCTGATAAATCATGTAATTACTAACAATTGGGGGGGGAAATCTTATTGAACTCCTGGGTTGCAGCTTCTATTAAAAAGTGGAGCTTTGTTCAGGGACTGGGGATTCTTGGAATGAATGGCCAAAGAAATGGATTTCGGTAGAAAAGCTGCACGCACATGGAGTTCTGCCTGGGGTTCGAGGCTTCAGGTTGGTGCTCGGTGCTCATTCAGAGCTACACAGACAAGAGGAGAAATGTTTATGTGTTTGTGTCAAAGAGCAGGATCATACTTTCTTTAAAAAGAAAAATGTAACCAAAGACACTTACGGAATGAGATCAGATACAGCTCTATCTTTAGTGAACCATAGTCTAGTGCTTCTGTGGCATTTTAAGCCTTTGGCTGAGAGTGAATACAGCTTTGTGGTTCCCCTGCTTCTGACATGATTTGGTGCTCCCATATATTTGTAGGTTTCTTTTTTTCTTTCATTAGAGCTTGTTTGGCTATAGGGCTGCTTAACACTCTTCTCAAACGGCTTTTGCAAGGTTAAAGGAATGCAGCTTGGTAACAAGTTTGTGTCATTTTAAATATATACCTCCCAGTAAATAAGGAGGAGTCTTGCAATCAATCCCTTTTAGTGTGTTATATGTTTCACCTGACAACTAAACCCTCTATTGATTAACCATTACTTTGTTAGATAATCTTGTGTCATTGAAGCCACTGTAAAAATTAAACTCTTTAAAATGTTTTACCCTAGCAGCAGTGCGAAAATTGAAAACTTGTTCAGAATTACAGCCAGCTTCCACAAAGAGGGTAGTTTTCAACAAACTGGTTTATGTTTGCATGCTTTATATGCAATATAAAAACATATTAAAGCACTCCAACGCGGAGCTATCTGCCTGTAGCATTGTACCAGGCTACCATTTCAGAATACTTTTTCTTGATGAAGAAACCTCTTATTTTGATGAAAGGTGAGGAGAAACTTGAAGAATTTTGGTGCAGATTACATGAGATATGTGAAAGGGTCAAGCTTTAAAGGTGAACTTGAGAAATTTCCTTTTCTGAGGCTTAGTTTTGGCTTTGATTTTCCTGCTTTTCTTCCGGGTAAGTCAATGTTCCCATGGATATTGGAACAAATGAAAGGAGGTACTCTTATGTTGCATTAGACACCATCAAATGTTTCACCTAACATGAAGGACTCTGCATTATTACTTCATGATATGACATTTAATTCTGCTAACAATTGTCTCTAGTCTATTCGCTGGACCTATTCACTGGACCTATTCACTAGTAACTCTTAGTGTACGAACAGTATTGGATGAAACCAAATCTCCATGTCCAGCAGCCATTTTGTGTCTCTCAGTAGCCAGTAACTGCTGCCTGTAAAAAGCTATCAGAGACTGCCATATAGTACTGCCTTGACAATATATTCTCCAGGCTTCTTTCGACTTGGCCGCGTGAGCCAGATGCAGCTTCTTTGTAACATTGTCAGTACATTTCCATTGAGACCTATTAAGTAGAGTGGCATTACCTCTTTTTCCCCTGGACTTCAAGGGACAACTAGGTTTTCTGTGTTTTGGTTTCAGCCCTTTAAAACATATTGTAGAACGTACATGTGAATCTTCTTTGCCCTCTTTATTCATCCCACAAGGCCAATAAGGCATTCTTTTGTGAGAATGGGAAAATAAGAAGAACCTTGTAACTTTGCAAAGACAGTAATGTATGTCAGACTGAAAAGTACTTTATGTTTTATTCTCAAATATGCATGCTGATGTGTTGAATCCACAATATAGACTCCTTTTAATTTTCCCATTTTCCCATTTACTTCTACTGGGAAACAAAGAGCTGCTGAAGGACTAAATGGTTGTCTGGTAATTTGGCACATACATAAATCCTTATGTAATAAAATTACTGTGTAAAAGTTGACTCTCATAGTAAAAGCATATTCTTCTCTCCTTCTGTGGCTGAAAAGGTTGGGAAGGAGGAGCTCCTTGGTATGTTGTCAAAGGGCAGAGAGGTTTTGGTAGCATGGGAGTGCCTGGGTCACTCAGACCCAGAGTCTGCTCATCCTCTGCCGACTCCAACACTGCCAGTGGAAGGTGCTGTTGAATGAGAGCAAACAAGCCTGGCTTCTTTTGGTACTCGATTGCCCTCCTGTTCCTGCAGCATCTACTGCTGTTGCACTAGGGGTCTGGGGGGTATCTATGCTGAGCATCTATGGACCTGCTGTCCATGAGTTTGTTAGGTCCCTTTTTCCACTTCTGATGATGTTTCTCTGGACGACGTCCTGGGGCAGCAAGCTCCAGAAGTTCACTGCCAGCTGTGTGAGGAAGTACTTCATTTTATCTTCTTTAAATTTATGCTATGCTAGTTCCGTGAAATGTCAGTCATCCTGGTATTGTGGGATTTGATGAACAAATTATGCTGGAGGTTCAATTGGTGCTGTTCTCACTGAGATGTAATATGTGGCTAAAAGTAATAAAAATTAGGCAATACACTGGAACAATTATTTGTATCTGTATTCTGACATGCACATAACTTTTGAATCGTGCATAGTGAGCTTCTTTCATTCTCGAGAAATGCTGCTGTCTTTAGGTTTAGCATTTAGTCACGTTTTGTATTTGGATTGTCTACTCTCTACCATTTGTAAATGTGGAGAAAGCCTGTTGTAAGCCCAGCTTTTAAAAAGCTGGCATGCAACCAAGATTTGTGCATACCTGGCTTGGGAGGAAAAAGACTGACAAGATCTGAGTTCATGGTTCAGTTCACAGAGCCACTGACTTTCTTGTTGCTTTCAGTAAATGTTTTTGTGGCTGAGCTTTTGATCTGCAAAGAGGAGTTAGCAGTAGCTTTCCTCAAGTCAGGGCACCTCATAAAATTTACAGTATGTAGCAGACAAGTTGTGCAGAGATACTGCATCTGGAATTCTAGGAATTAAATTGCAAATGAAAGAAATCACAGATTTACAATAAATGGGTTAAATTACACAAATGTAAAAACTGAACAAAGAATGTTATAAACTCCTCATGGTTTTTCACCTTCACAATCTGGTTGAATTTAACTAATACTATGCCCGTAAAATGGGGTTTGCATGGTATCGTCTGAATGCCAGTGCAAAGCAGATGGTGTCAACTTTTTGTCTGTCAGTTGGGCTGCCATATCTAAGCCCCAATTTACAGTGGTTTATACCATTCTAGTATTTCTTCTGAGGAGAACGTTCTGTGTATACCAGGGTGATGGCTTTACGATATTGGCAAATATTTGCAAGAGGCCATCAGACTTGTGTTTGCTTGTGGCCTAATCCAATTTGAATCTGAGCCTCTCCTGCTGAAAGATGCACTTTGTTCATCTGCACAGCACCTTGGAAGAATTCGTGGTTTTGAATTTTTCAGTTTCCCCTTCTGGATCCAAGGTCAGAAATTGCTTGCTGGCTGCCAGTCAAAGCAGATATCAATGTTATGACATGTAAGGAGAACTGCTGGAGCCAGTTCCTGTCTGTCACTGGTTGTTTTCTGGTTAGAGAGCTCACTGAGAAATAAAACATGAACCACTAAAGCAATGGAGAAGATAGGGCTTCTGTGCTTTATTTTTATTTTTGTTTCTGTTTCATGGTGAACTTTAAAGGGGCTCTGTAAATAGGTAAGGTAGCAAGGACTGTGATTTCCTGAATTTCTTCAAGAATGTTTGCACGTTGCTGGTCCAGTACAGATCCACTTGAACCAGTATACTGATTTCCCATGGTGTGCAGTAAGGAATGTTTCATGGGGATCATAAGAACTTAGGTGAATGTTAAAAACTGGTTGTGAACACTCAGTTCCCATCAGTTGGTGCTTACCTGGGGCCGTTGGGAACACTGGCTTTTTAGACACATCTCCAATCACTCAGCATAAACCCCTTTTAATCTCTTTGCATTCTTGCTTCTGATGGTCCTTTGCCGTGTGCTCCTCTGCCGGTTTTTGTGTTGCTGCTGACAACATTTTGCAGAGTCAGGCCTCTGGCAGAGGGGCAAAAGGGAGAGATTGTTTCCTGGTGCTTGGCACTGAGGGAATCTGGCTCTGGTGATGGAGCTTTGGGGCAGAGGGAGAAGTTTAGGAGCCCTTATCATGCCAGTGTTGTCCACCGGTTTTGTAACCTATAGGAGGTTTGAGGTTGAAGTAATTTCAACTCAAACAAATGGACATCGTAGCAAGCCCTGAAAAGAAGATCTCCAGAGATTGCCAGTGAGTATTACAGGGAGAGAACTGACAGGCAGCTCACTACAAGTCTTTGTGCATCCTCCCATTAAGGCAATCTTAAAAATATAATGAGTGTTAGTATGTTTTACTTAGTGCTCTTGAAAATGTCTTTGTAACAAGTTTAATTTCATTCTCTTTCAATGTGTTTTTCTTGTTTTCCCCATGCAACTATTTGAGGTAGCAACATCTTCTCTGTGGTCCGCTTACTACTCTTGCAACAAAGCAAGTTTGTGCTTTCTTTTGAGCTGCCACTTTTGCATGGAAGCATTTTTCTGTAGTGGTGGCAGGTGTATTAATCCCATACTGAAGCTCTTAGGTGCAAAGGTGTTGAGGGTGAGGAGGAGAGCCTCCATTAGAAGCTTCTGAGTCCTTCAGGCGTATTAATTTAAACAGCCAAGTCAACCAAAGTATAATTTTAAGTCCGCTTTGTAAGTATCATTCATACACTTGCCTCAAAAGGGGGAGAGACTACGAGTGATGCGTTTTGCAAAGACTCTGAAGTCTGCAGCCCCAACTGGGGGTCACTTGAGCAGGACAGCATTAAAGAAAAAAGACATTCTACTTAAAAAAAAATTTTAAAAGCTTTACGAAACTGAGAAGATTAAATACAGCAATGGAGTGTGGTCTGCATTTGCTCCCTTCTGATTGAAGCCTTTGTAGTGTCCCCATGTATTTTACATTTTATATTCCGATAATGTTGAATGTTTATTCACATTTGACATACTCTCTGATTACTAGTTTGTAGAAATCACCTTGCTTTAGTTGTTCCATTATGCAGCATTTTGTGAAAGAACAAAAAACTGAGATGAGATTTTTTTTTTCCATTTTCAAAGGAACAGAGAAGAAAAATCTTTTTCTTTGTATTTCAGTACAGTAAAATTGTACATAGTTTCTCAGAGGACGTGCATGCCCTGAACATAGACTTTTGCTATAAACTAGTTTATTTTGGTTTGAAACATTTACATCTTAGAAAAAGGAAATATAGTAGAGTAGTAGAATTAGTGTAGGTTCCTGTGCCAAAAATGTGATGCCTGAAAGAAAATTGTGTTCTTCTATTCATAACCATTTTAATCTTTCTGCAGACCTACAACAGCTGTGCCAGACTGTGCTTAAACCAGGAAACAGTATGTCTAGGAAGCACTGCTATGAAGACTGAAAATTGTGTGGCCAAAGTAAGTAAGAGAACAGCTTTGGTTTTGAGGGTTTTTGTTCATTGTTAGTCAACAAAAAATTCTTGTTAAATATTACGGTTAGGAAAAAATATTTAAACAAAAAGCAAGTATTTTGGGTAGGCTTTTCTGTCCTTCAGTGTAGAGATCTTAAACTTGCTGTTTTTCTCTGCTGGAAATGATTACTTGACTCCTGAGCTATGTAGGATTGAAGGGTTCATTCTGCTATAGAAGTAATAGGCTTTTCCAGTGGGATGACCTATGCCAGCCACGTAATTAGCTGTGGCAACTTCAAATGATGAATGTCCAGATACATATTAGAAATACTGCAGAGCTCTTTGTATCGTGATTCCCTTTCTTAGCTACCAGAAGGGAGGTGCAAAAAGAAAGACCTTTCAATTAAAATACAGCGAACACTATACTTAAAGGAAAGGGAGGACGGAGATATTACGGTCAGAATGGTAAGAAAATGAATTTATTAGCCTGTCACAGAAAAGTAATTTCTTGAGAATTGAGGTAGATGTGATTGGAAAAGATGAGGTGCCAGTACCTACCCTCTTTCTTAGGTTTCAGCATAACTAAAGTAAAACAATGTACAGCTTGGGCTGTTTGTGAATGGAGGACATTTGAACCATGATCATGTGTGGAAAGGCTGCATGAAGGATGCGTTTAGCCTTGTGTAAGCTTTGTATTTCCACTGAAAGGAAGTTTAGAATGGGCATGCAGGACAGATCATTGCATGCAGCCATCTGTTACTGAAACCAGCTGGCATTTTGTTGCTCCTCTGTCACCACAAACCTGACCACTCAAAAGCGTGTTTTCTCTTTCAGTTATTTATTCCTTGATCTTCTTGAGGTCCATTTTTTTCATGCTTTGATTGGTTGTTAAAGGTGCCGTGTCCCTTCAGGGGCCACTTTTGTATTGACCTTTAAGATAATTTCCCAGCTAAATCTTTGCTGGGGTTTTGCAGGTGAATTTTGGATGTCCCATTACTTTTAACTCTTGTCAGGGAATTGGCTATCATAAAAGTTTGTCATGGTGCTTGCAGGTGGCTTAGCGCTCACAAACTGTGCTTGACATGCCAGTTACCTTCCACTGGAGAAGCACTTCAGAAAGAAGCTACCAGCTCTGGTACAAAGTCCTGGTACAAAGTTTCATACTGGCACTTCCATTCTTAACATGACTGGTGTTGCACACTGCTTCCTAAGGTGCTTTATGATACAGAGTAGGTGAAACTCTTTAAGCAGAGCAGCTCTGGCTGAGTTGTCTTATCGTAGAGCATCGTTCCAATGCCATAAAACAGCTCACAGCAAGCTCACGGACATAAACTCATTCCACCCTGTCTGCTCTACAGTGTTCTGTTAGACCTGGTCGCCTCACTAAGGAGCAGGGCTGTGCAAGCAGAACAGCTGATTTAAGTGGTGACTCTTTAAAATGTAATCACATACTTTAACATCTTCATGCCCTAACTAATAAGCTCTCCTAAAGTTATGTTTTCAGCAGGTTTGTGGTCAGAAATGTGGGTAGGGCTCAAGGCAGGAACAGCAAGAGTTGTTTCGTGCTACTGAGGATGAATTTGAGCCGTCACACTGGAGATAAAAAAGTGTGTGTTTTTCAAGTGTCGTGTCTCTATATGCTGTAGGGCAATATATGTGTACATGTATTCTTCGACAGTCTGCCATCATATAAATGTATGGAAAACCATATATAAACACGTATATATACGCACACATACACGCACATACATGTATGTAGATATATATCTGAAATGTATATATCTTTCTCTAAAAAACCATAAGGATTTTTCTGGGGATATAATTCCTCTAGTACTAGCTTTGCCTGCCTACTGTACTCCTTTCCTTTGCCCTCCTAGCTACAAACCAAAGGAAGTTGGTTCTACAAAAGTTTGTCTTTCAAATTCCAGAAGTGTCTAAGCATTTATAAATCCAGCTATCTAAGTGCAGATGGCTCAGTGATGGCATAGGCAAATGGCACAACTGTTAAATGTTCCCTAGGTGAAGGGCTTAAATGGGATTTAGGGAGTTCAGAGGCTTTCTCCTACCACATGCTCATGGCAAGTTTTATCCTCCATGATTGATGTATTTTATAGCGTTGGACTTTAAAATGTTTTGTCAGGAAGGTGAATACTGGTTTTCATTATCTGCAGTACTTTTCCAAACGTATTGTGGGGGGTTCAATTTTTTTTTTTTTTTAACTTGCAGTGCGACATAGAAAGGGTTAGTTTGGAAATAATGTTTTAGTTTTTCTGATTCTGCAGTGCAGTATCAGCCCTGACTGGGAGCCACTGTCTGCATTATCACCTGCTTGTCAGATGTGTCAGTCAGTCTGCAAGAGACAATGGTTTTTCTGAAAACTGAATTTCCGATTCTGCACCTACTTGCGGAAGAGATAATTGTGCTGTGTTAAGACTGTATTAATGGCATTTACGGATCGTGTGCTTGACATTTCTAAAAGTTTGTTCAAAGAAGGAAATACAGTTACCCTTGAGGCCACATATATCTATATTGAGGTATCTTCTCTCAAACTGGAGCACTGTCCGTTTGTTAAACTCTCTTGTGAACAAGTGTTTCTGTTCACGACATCCAGTGTAGGCTACCAACCTAACAACTGGCATTCTTCCTAAAATAGAGGAGGAAAAAACAGATAGGCTTATTCAGGTATGGAAAGCAGCATAGGGCCACAGTATTTTGATCACTCAAGGAAGTTGCGTTTGTTAGGAAACCTTGTCCATCTGGTTTTGTGTACAGTGTTATGTTGCCTGTGCACCCAGGTGCTCAGTGCCTTTTGCAAACCTATGAATTAACCAGTTTTATTCAGACATTTTAAAATAAAGCTAGAATATCATATTCTGATGAATCTTTGTGTCTTACTCTTAGCCATTCTTTTCTGATATTTGTCCTCTGAAACTCCATTGATAGGATTTGTACAAGTTTGGGTAGAAGCAAATAAGGAGCAGTAGAAATTGTTTCAAGTGTGTGAATGTTTTGACTGAAGAGCTGGCATCTTAAATTAAAAATTATACGTCGTGATGCACAGATTTCACGTACGTGATCTTTAACATCATTTCTTTCTCAACTCCAAACAGGAGTTTTTCTGTTATTTTTTGGCATCTTTTTGCCCATTGCCTTTGAGTGATCAACAAGTCTGATGTATATTCAAGCTAACGTCTTTTAAAAGGAAATGCAGTCTCTAATTGTGTTTTTATATGTTTGTGTACACACACAGGCATATATATATATAAACTCCTCCTTTCTGTCTCTTTAGAAACAAAAAAATCTCTGCAAGAGGGTTTCTTTTCATGATACTACTGGTGTGCAACCACAAGTGGACAACTTTCTCAGGAATTGGTGCTAGGTGCTTAAATAAGGTAGAAATGTAGCATGAACCTGAGCTCCAAGGACAGGGTGTTTGATTTTAATGAGGCTTATTGAAATCTGGCCAAATGAGCATCTGTTCCTATTGTTTGTTCCATATTTTGTAAGCCAGTATCTTCAGGCAGATAATGGTGTTGGTGTGTGCCTCATCCTCAATTAGAGAGGGACATAGTTAAAAGTCCCCTGGCATCTGGTATGTCACTAGGATTCTTTTGATGCTCCTGGGTGTGCAAACAAGTTTCTCTTCTGTTCTGTACCCGGGAACACTTTCTGTGGTGACCTTCACACTTTCTATTTGATGTGTGGTGGGCGATGCTTTGGTGTGTCTGCAGTCTCCTTGGCTGAGTCTTTGCTTGGATGGATTATATACAGTCCTGTTTTCAAACAGAGGTCTTGCCTTTTCACCCTTTCATTATGTGGGCTGTGTTAGGTCTGAATTTTGCTGTTTGCTTTGAGTCGGTTAGATTTTCTATTTCCCTGGATCCTGGAAATATCCTTTTGATTCCAAGTGCTCTTTTCTTTCCCAGAAGAGATTGGTGTATAACTTGTGTATAACTAAGTAAACTTTGAAGAAGAAAAATACAGTCACGCACACCACCCTTGAAAAATCAGACTTCTGTTTCAGGCCCCTGCTTGCTACTTACATGTGGTAGCTGGTCTTTCTTTTTAAGGTCCTGTCAAACTAAGGGACTTTTCAGGGTCTTTTATGCATATGCTTTTTCTTCGTACTTTTAAATGTGCAGTGGTTAATGTATTGAACTGGGAATCTAGAAAGGGTTTATACCATTTATTTTCAGCCTTCTTTTTTTCACTCTGTGGCCATGATGGCTTTTCTTTCTTCTCTTCAAAAAGAGAACTGAATAATACTCTTGTGACAATGTTGTGAATTTTTTGTTGTGAGTTTTTTGTTGTGAAACTGTGTAATACTTCTTTGACCCTTGGATGAAAAGCCCTGCTTAAGCATGTAGTGATGTTCTGCCTGCTGGGCAAGCTGTGTGTAGTGTGCAGGGAGACAGAGCTCTTGTGCTCAGTTCTGGAAACACAGAACAGGCCTTGGCACTTCCAGTATGCAATGTGAATTTTCGTTTTAAAGATGCATCTTATTACTTAGCTATAGCTACATATTGTGCACTCAAGGGTGATTCAGCTAAAGCAAGGAGTGGTGGAAGTAGCTGGTAATTGAAATCTTCTTTCCTTTGTCAGTTCTTTCTGCATCCCTACTTTCAAATTTTTAGAACAAACATAGTCTGAACAATAATAACATTAAGTCTGGAATTTTTATATGAATTTCAAGGAGAAACCACGAGCACTCTTTAATAAAGAAGCGTTTAGGGTTCCAGGCTGGATGTTCCAGTTGGCAGTAGGACAAATTGATGTGTAGAGTGTCCCTCTTGTACTCTCAAGTCCCTTTATGTCACAGATTGATGGCTCTTTTTTTCCAGAGAGTGTGTCTGCATTTACTTTCCATGAATAGCACAACCAGCTCAGAGTTCTGCTGTGATATACCACTGAGTCAGTATATCTTCAGATAATGCATCGTTTTCTAGTGCTTTTGAAGCCCTCCCAGTCCTTGAGATTGAAATTAGAACAATTTAATCATGAACAAATATTATTTGACTAGCAACATTCAGTTTCCTGGTAGTTGTTCTACTGTTTTAATAAGAAAGTATGTTAGCTTAATTTTTAATATTAAGCTTCCATGTAACGATGCAGAGGGACTGTCAGTGGACAGGCTTCCAGCCCCAAATTCCTCAATAAAGTGTCCTCTACTGTGTCTTGTATATACCTTTCTCTGGGAGGGGCAGCAGTTTTTGAGGTTGTTGCAAACTGGATAAACACTGCCTCGACACTGGCTGATAGAGATGTAAGCATGTCATTTTACCCTTCTGTTGGAGGTAGTCTCTCTGTAATAAGAGGGTTGTGTGAATGGCAGGCATTGCAGGGACATTGCTGGGAGTACTTAACATGCAAAAGGTGCTTTGAAAGTGAATTCGAAGACAGCAAATGTAGAAAATGTCTTCGGAGGTTTATCTAAAAGCTTTGACCTAATGGTGATCTTCCATTCACAAATACGACTACTTTTGTCTTAATTGCTAGTTTGTCTATCTTTTTTAGGTCAAGACAATCTTTATGCTTTAGCTTCTTCTCGGTCTAATAACCTCTTTGCAAATGACGGAGAAAGAAATGTGATATTCCTGCTCCCCCCACTCCACCCCACCATACACATTCTCCAGATTTTGATAGACTTGTTTTATTTATTTCCAAAATTATATCCGCAGGAAACAAGCTGTTTAAATTCAGATTATGCTGAAGCAAAATGGTCCTGGTATGAGAAGCAACGTGCTGTTTTATGAGCGCAGAGTCCCTTTTCTCATAACTGATTGATAGTAAATATTTTCCTGAAGAATTATTGCCAACCATGAACAGTGCAACTGTTTCACTTTTTTTTTCTATGCTACTTGCTGTACCAGCCATTGTCTGTAATTAAGATCTACAATTCACAATGCAGACGTTTGCACTTCCTCTGGGTCTGAGCTATTTATAAGGCATTTCAGCTGTTCAGAGTTTCTTTTGAGTGTTAAACTATGTGTAAACAGGCTTCTTTAGTCTTCAGTTACGAAAACATTGTGGAGTGGTTGTCATTTCTGCTTCTCTTACCACCCAAAATGACTTCGCATGTCAATGAAACCACAAATTAAAAAAGAATTACACTTGGGTTTTTTTAAAATGCAACAGAGACTTGGAAGAAATAGCAATGTAAAAGCTAACTCATACACTGCTTTGTAGCTGAGGGTCTCTTAAGTGTATTCTGGAGATCAGTTCTCCAAGCTCTGCAGTAAGGATGGTCAGGCAGGGGATAGGCAAAATCTTCATATAATAATCATTTTCAAAGTTTGGTCAACTCGATGGAGATGTTTCTACTTTTTGGACCCCATGGTTTGGAATCTTGATAAAGCAAACTGAGTTACATTTCAGATTGAGTTCAGTAAATACTGGAAGGTCCCCTCACAGATGTTGGAAACTCCATTTCAAGTTTGAGTGGTTTCAAGGAAGAGTTTTCTGGTGGTGATGACAGTCAAGCTGGAGCAGGTTGCTTGGGGAGGCTCTGCAGCCTCCATCCTTGGAGGTTTTCGAGACCAGGCTGAATGAAGTCCTGAGCTACCTCAGGATCTGACCTCATAATGCACCCTGCTCTGAGCAGGAGGCTGAGCTGGAGACCTCTGGAGGTCTCTTCTAAACTGAATCATCTTGGAGTCCTCTCAGTGTGCAGGCAGTGAAGATGTAATAGAAATCTTTTAAAATTTAGAACTTGACCTGGCATCCTTAGTCAAAATTCCCTTGTGCCTGTATTATGTGTAGTATCACTTGCTGTAGTTCCTTGCTGTGTGTTTGCTGGTTTGGTGATGGATACTCTGCACAAAGAATTACAGCCTTGAGGTCTTCATTCCAGATCTGTCACGTTAAGCCTGTAAGGAGTGTTTACAAGTATAAGTGTTACAGCCTAACTGGACTTGCAGTTACAAAGTACTTTAGGATCCTTTGTGCTGGAAATGTGGAACGATTTGGAATCCAAGTCATCGGTGGCTTTAGTGATAAATTGTGGCAAACATGAAGAGAAGCATTGCTTTTTAGGTAGTCACCTGCAGTCACAGCACCCTCAGATGGTACGGAATACATGACATCAGCTAGATGTATTTTTAATATTTTTCAAATACAAGAATTGAAAAATTTGATTGAAAATATGTCCAATTCTTGTTCTAAAGCTCGTGGTATCGTATCTGTAATAGCAGTTTCCTGGTGTAGCCCACTGCAGGGAAGCCACTGGTGTGGCCAGGTATCACATTTCAGAGGGCAGAGCGAGTTCTGAGTTCAGCCTAGCAAGAGAGCGCCCAAAAATGAGTCTGTTTTTGTAGCCTGATGGGGGTTAACCTGGGGTGGGCTCCAGCATCTTGGCTGTTGGGAGCGGGCAGGGGAGGGGAGGTAGCGTGGAGCGGGTTCATCGCGAGGCGCGCACTGCAGCACTGCCCACTGGTGCATGCCGGATCACCCGCACGCAGAGATCACATGGCTCCTCCAAAAGTCAAACGATCAATTCGCCTCGTTTTGGCTCTGTACTTAATGCACAAACAGTGCGATCTGCAGGGCTGTAATTGCATTGTTAGGGCCAAGGAACAAGCCTGTGCCTTTTCAGCAGACAGCTGGCAGGGAAAGAGGCATGTTGTTAGGAAAGAGAGAGGCAAGGCAAATAAAATTACTGCTAACGCTCAGAGATCGGCAGGAGTCCTACTTGCCTAATCTTACCGGTGGGAGCAAGCGGCTGTTGTAATCCAATTATAGCAGCATAAGCAATTTGTTAGACACTCCGCATAATGTAACAATTTCCCAATAAACTCTGACTTGTAATAACGTCGGCAAGAGCCCACATAAATCTGCCCGAATGGTGGGGGCTGGAGTGTTCGGCTGGGGGCTTGTAATTTGTGCCATCAGCACGTTTTGTGAAGTGTGGTGTGGTGCAGTCTTTCAGTGCAGGAATTTTAAGGGGAAAAGCATGGCACGCCCCTCCAAGAGAGCACCATTAGCAAGGGTCAAAAGAGATACCAGACAAAGCTAGGAGGTGGCTTTTCTAGGAGGGAGGAAAAATCAACCCCCAAACGCAAGGCTGTAGCTGATGAGGATTTAAAAATATTAAAAAGCACTAATTAAAACTGTAGCATTTTAAATTACATTGGGGGAGGAGGGGGAACTAGAATTACATCTGGTTTGGAGGGGGAGGGAGGAGAATACCCTTCTTTATATTTAAGCTGTTTAAATATTAAAAAAGAAGCACAAGTCTTGAAAGGGATGTTCTGTGCTCACAAGACAGAGAAAACACAGATCCTGTCCCAAGCAATTCATAATCTACAAAGGAAAAAATTAAACCTTTTCTGCTATCCAGTTACTCTCCCGTTGTCTTTCTTGCAGCTCCTAGCTGGCTTCATGCATATTGGCACAGCATCTTGATGATGTGTCTGAGAGATAAAACGTAGGTCTAGAACCATTCACTTTGAGTGTACCCCAGTGAATTTAACTTTTTTGGCACAATGATGAATGTCCCCTCTTGTTCATGCAGATCTACACAAAGAACTAATCTAATTTAGATATTATTTAAAAGTAAAATCAGTCTGCTGTGCTCTGCCTGTCACTCTGGGAGTGCATTGCCAGTTAGAGCATCATAGACACCAGTTTAAGGTTTATGTTTAGCAAGATTTCAAGTGTCATATTTCTGTTAATCCCATTATTTAGCATTTCTCTTTGCTAGGATGCAGATAGGCAGCAGGCAAAATAATGTAGGTCCGTTTATATATAGCACAGAGACCGTCAGAGGTCCAGGATTTTCAGCATTTTCTTAACACTGCTGTGGTGTAAAAATGCCTGAGTTCATACTGCTAACAATACTTTATTCATTTCTTAGCTCTGCGATCCTGTGAGGCTTCAGTGTGGAGTGACATTTCTGATCCTGTTCCCAAATTGTGGCAGCACAATGCCTTTACATAGGGGAAAAAGTAGTTCCCAGCCATACAAAACAGTTTTCTTTATTTGGACCTTCTGCTCTCAGTCCCTGTGTTTTGATGCTGGGCTGAGCAGGTTCTTTTGCATAGCCAAAAAAAACCCAAAAGAAAACCAACCCCCAAAATAAATCACTGACCTTGTACGTACAGCTCATACAATTGTGCCTGTACCATGTCTGCCTTTATGGCAGTACTGTATTTTGTGTGATTTTGGGGTGTATTTACATATTCACCTGTCATACTGTTCCTGAGATGATTTTTATTTAAACTGTAAAAGAGTAGCTGAGACGTGCACGCAGGGTGCCGTGCAGATAATGCTGCATATTTTGCCCTTCTTTATGTGGAAGTCAAGCTTCCATTGTTCTTAATCTTTATTGTCTGCCAGCATATCAAAATGACAGGCTGAGGCAGCTAGCATTTCCTAAAGTATCCTAATAAATATTTTCTTGCTACATAAGTGCACCTAAAAAAGTGTGTTTAAAGAGGACAGGTATTATCTTAGTTTACCGAAGCTGAATCAATAAACTGCAGTGCTTCTAATAAAGCCACTCAGTGTCTGGGTTTAACTAATGGCTGATTTTCACGGCTTTGACAGTGAGCTGTGTGCGTTATTTTCTCCTGATATTGTAAAAATAATGAGAGCAAATTAGAACAATCAGTTTACCCCGATAGCTGCTGATTGGAGGTGATGGGCAATATGGCAGCGGGTAATCCATCTTCGGGCTCCTGTCACATTAACTTCAGCAGTGTGGAAAAGATCAGGCGGAGCGAGTGGGAATCCTGCCCAATCAGAAAGCCGAAATTAATGAGAAGAGCATTGTTCTGTGATCAACCTTTTAATTAGCAAGAGTGGAGATGGAGGGAGTGATGAAGCTGGCAGCACAGCTGCACAATGCTGGGCATGTTTTCGGTGAGGGGGAGGAAAAACATGGGTTTTAAATTACCCCTTCTGTGCTCCCTGTACACCGGCAGTGTGTCTTCATTCTAACCCCCTTAAAAGATCTTAATAAACAGCCACATCCAGGTTAATATTGCAAACGTGGCTGTTACTAATGAGTAGTTTCGAAGGAGGTCGTTTCGGGGGTCGTTTAGGAAAATGTTGATCACTGTTTACAAAAAAAGGAGAGAGAGAGAAAGAGAGAGACGGTTTGGTGTTAAAGTTTCACTGCATCAAGGAAAGAAGAGGAGGGAGATGGATAAAATTAGAGTAAGGGACTGCCTGTTTTAATACTCCTCTCCTTATTTAGTATATGTTTGAAATAAGATTCCTCAGCATATATTTGAAACAAGACTCCTCAGTTAAAAATACTATGTGTGCCGTGTGGCTTTCGGCAGCAAAAAAAGAGGAGAGATCAAATACTGAGTTGGTTTCCTAAGGTTCCTTTTTGGTGTTTTTTTTCAATGTGTTTTTTTGCCCCAGTATTTTTTTGTTTATTTACTTAACAACAAGAAATTATAATTAAAAATATTTGACTGCTGTAATTGCTAAGATTGACTTGGGGTTTTTTCTAGTGGTTTGAGAAAATCACAGTTTTCTCAAGTACATTCTAGAAACAGACACTGGAATTAATGGCTGTCAGTTCTGAATACCAGTCTTAGGAAAATCTATTTTTGTAAAGGGAAAAAAATAATGTGGGGGGAAAAAAGTGATATTACAGAGCAATTTCTGAAAAGGAAAATAAGAAATGTTACAAAGTAATATTAATGTTTGCAGTGGGAACGGAGCTACTTCTGATTACCACGGTTCCTGTTCTTCCTGGCTTGGTCTCTGTATTGTTGTTTTCAGGCGATTCTTTTCTCCTTCCCTGTAATTCCTGAAGAAGTTGTAGTCGTACAAGAGTGAGGCTCTGTCACTCCGTACACAGCGGCTGTGCCACTTTCCTTCATTTTTCTAATCAGGACACAGACTCTCTTTACTTTAAGATATTCCACTTTCTGATGCTGAAAAGCAAATAAACTCTTGTCAGTTTGCAAGAGAAGGCAAAAGTCAGTGCCTCGCACGCAGCAAACTGTACTGGCTGTTTGTGTGAGTTGTGAGCTCGCACCCACCAGCAATTTTGTGCTGCCTGCTTTAGATAGGTAGCAGTGTGCTGGGAAGGAGAGCTGCTCTGGGTGAGGTTGGCTCCTTTGGGATTTAGTTCCAGGCAGGTCTCACCATCTTTGCTTACTGCAGTGTTTGGAACTTTCCTAGTTTGTAAGAGCAATGTAACCTCTTTACTCCTCTCCCCTCTTTAAGAAATGAGGGCTTTGTATGAGTTTGGTGGTGTCTACATAGTTTTTGTAGGCTGAAAGACACGCATGTCCACAAAGAAGTTAGCCTGGTAAATCGCAGACTTTCTATACTATCTAACCAGTTGTATTTCTGATACAATAATGGATGGGGCTTGCAGTTCTGCCTGTAAAGGTTGTCTTAATATTTTCCATTGTAAGAAACAGTTTCAATTTTTTATAACTTGGTCACTATTTAACCCTTTGAAATAACATTTTATTTCAGCCTCCCACTCCCTGCGGCCTGAGGCAGAAATAAAATTTGGTGTGTGGGATGCACAGTATTTACTTAACAAACAGCTGTTCAATATTTTATTTTATTCGTATTGCTTGTTCTGTGCCCCAGGCTGTATTTATTGCATGCCTTTCAAGTCCTGGTCAGAATATGGAAATACTGACTTCCTCCTGGGGGTTTCCCCTGCGCTTTCAGTGCTTCACAAACCTTAATTAATCCTTCCAGTGTTTCTTGGGGTGAACGTTGGACTCACAGCATCCCTTTTTTTCAGAGAAGTTCAAAAGTTACTTTAATGACTGAAATCTAGGGAGGAAATAGTTTATTTATGGTAAGCAATTCCTCTCACAGGAGGAATATTAGATTAGGAATTACGACCCCAGATTTTGAGATAACTTTTGTCTTTGTCATATTCTGGTTTTCTATCTCAGTTCTTTCATCTGCTTAACATTTCCTCATTAGACTTTTCGGAATCTGGAAACATGGTTTCAGTTGAAGCATGTTTTGTATTTAAGCACTATTTTTGTTTATATACACCTAGTGTTGATTTGGGCTCTGTTTCTGTGGCGTCTTCCCTCTCCCCAGGACTATCTACATTTTTTAAAGGCTGTGTTAGACATGCATCTTGGGAAAGATTCACTTACCACTGGTTGCGTTCAAGTGGCAGTCAAATATGATCCTTTTGGGAGGCAAGAGGAAAGTTAAGAGAAAGTGGACAGTTACTAAGCCAAACATTCTTCTTCTTGTGGCATAAAACACCAAAAGCTCTCAGAGCCTTTTGTTTTCCTTTAATAAAACTCAAGACCCAGTAAATTATTCCACAGCTGCTTAAATCGGTTTGTCAGTTTCCAAAGAGATTCCCCTGCGGGTGGAAACCAAGTGGTAAATTCTTGCCCCAAAGTAATCATACTGCAGGAGAATAACTGGAAAGATGCAATGTGTTGCAGGATTCACCTTAAGTATGGAGTTTACCACCGTGACTCTGTAATGGGATGTCCCAACATGGGGTATAATACGATAAATACTATAAATATACCACTTGTGAATTAATAGGCAGCCTTGGGATTGTTAATGTTTACATATATGTTAAAATGAACATAGAGCCAATATTAATTCTTTTTTAGCCTAATAAAATAATTTCATTTTAGCTCCTGGCTGGGTTTTGCAAGTGTATGTTTTTACCAGTGTTGAATTTCTTGGTTGGGGTCTGGTTTGTTTTGTTTTGGGTTTTTTTTTAATACTATTTTCAGTTAATTTGATTTAAAGCATTCCACGTATTTTTCACATTCCATTGTCTGTATTCAGCATTGTCTCTGTGCGGGTTTCCTGCTTCTCTCTTTTTCATCCCCACACTGGCTTTCTCTGTTTTGGGGCCTTTACTATGAGAGCTGCTTTGAGACTAGAGAATGTTGTCTTCACAGCAAGCTGGGGGCAAAGTCATTCTCTGAAGTGGTTTTCTTCACTTTTTTCTATCTGATCTCTCTGACATTTTTCTCTGCCATCTTTAAGGATCACAAGTGCTGTGTGTAGAGTGTTACTGCTTAGTGCCTTCTCCTTGAGGCTCAGTCAGCTTAGGGAGCTTGGACGTAACTCTGCAACATCCTGTGAAGCAGCTGCATAGAATCTCAGGAGAAAAGGAGTGTGTTAGCCACACTCTGACAGGAACCTGCAGAGAGCCAGGAGTAAAAGTTGTCTTGTAGATCTACTGACAGTGTTAACATCTGCTGCAACTACAAGCACATCTTTTGCATAGGTACGTGCTTGCTTTCTGGACTCCCACCAATTTTAATCACAAGTTCAAGAACCATCTCCTCTTTATCAAACTCTCTTTAAAATGCTCCTCATATGAATGTGACTTTCTGAACATCAGGACTGACATGGAAGGGACCCCCATAGAGCAGCATACCTACTCCTGTCCAGCTAATGGTGGCCTGAGGCCACCACAAAGGCTTTGATGCACAGCCAAGTTCTCAGGCAGTGCTGTGTGTGCTCTCAGGAGGTTACAGCCTTATGGGACCTAAAGAGGATCTAAAGAGATCCTTACCCTACCAAGACTCCTCTCAGGAAGAGATGGCCTTCATCTTGGAGGAAACTACCCAGAATCCCTGTGCAAACTGCTGCAGGGCATGCTGCTGCAAGGAACTTTGTATGGACAAGCCAGCCTAGTTTGGGCCTAATAAAGGAAAAGTATTAAGTGATTAGACCTTATACAGGCAAAAATCTTTGCAGAACCCTTCCCTCTCTTTCACCCTGCTCTGTAGCTTTCAAAGAGACCCCATAAACACATTGCTAGAAAGAAGATCTCAGAGAACCAAGCACACACCAGGCTATGTTTAAGTAACAGAAGTTCCCAAGCATTTTCCCTGTAATGGTCCCAAGCAGAATGCTGGACTCCTGTGATCTAGCCAGAATATATATGCATTGTCCAGCACACCAAAAACCTTTCGGAATACTGTTGGTGAAGCAAAAACCAAGCATGTTTGCATTACATGTTAGAAAGTACCTATCTCTAGGTAAACTATCTATATTTTACTTAATTCAATTATCATTTCTTTCTTTGCTCTCTGAGGGCTAGCAAACTGTCTCCTACCTGACAGAATATCAGCAACATTTTGTTTTAAATTTCTCTTTTTTTTTTATTTTTCATAAAAACTGTGTTAAACAGACTTACAATTTTCAGACTCAATTTAGCCTAACTGTTGCATGTTGGAAAGTAATAGCGAATTTCATGTATCAGAAGGTTTTGTATGTTTCTTGTAGCTATATTAGCAATACTCTTTTTTATACTCTTCTACATATAGTATTACTCTTCCACAGAAATCCTCTTTTTCTTAATGCAGTAGTCTTATTATAGGTGAAACACTTTAAAATTTAAGATCCGAAATTTTCACTTGATTTTAACTGTCATATATGCAGTATGAGTCAACATGTGATGCATAGTAATTTTGTTTCTTGGGTAATGAAACATGGTATCTGCTCTAAAAAGTGTAAGTACATTAAACTGCTTTTGTTAATAATTTTGGAACACGAGGATAACGTTTATTTTAAAATCAATAATTTTGTAAGTTTACCTAGAAACGTTTTTTTTATTAGCTAAACAGTTACTTATAAACTGTTCCAGAATGTAATTTCTCTTTAAAGAGATTATGAAACCTTAGCTGTACTAACAAAATTAATGCATATTTTAAAGTACTGGTTCCTGAAATATATTTTGAAGGTGGGGCCAGAAAAATGTGAATTTATACATTGCATAGACAAGTTATTAGCTGGGAAATGGAGGCAGCACTGTTGAGTCTGCAGTCTCATATCCTACAGTAATGCTTAATAGAATAAAGCAGTTCTCATTGGACAACCTCATGTCTTGCCCTTGGTTTACTTCCAAAGATGTAATTTCCTTTATTTCTGGGCATTTTTTACCATAGTAACTTCTTTGGATCAAGTACTGACAAGTAGAATCCCTTGTAATATGAAAAACCAGATAAACAGGCTTCAAATCCTGTCCTCAGGTGAAGACACATTCTCTTTCAGAGTTTCCTGATACTGCACTAAAGAACTTTTTGTCTTATGGGGGACCTGAAGTAACTCAACATAAGTAGTCTGTGTGGAGGTCAGACACTTGCCTCCATCTGCTTTCTCTCAAAGTACATCACTCTCAACTGGCAGGACAGGTTTTTATCCTGATGGTTTTAAGAGTTGATTTGGAGTCGTACTGGGATCCAGCTGGCACCTGTCTTGAGTTTTTGCTCTTTTCAATCCCAGGAGTTTTCAGATAGCTACTGCAATCTATACCAACATAACTGGTCAGTTAAAGGCACAAGACAGCAACAATATTGAAATCAACCGTGTAACTTTTCTTCTAATTGTGGAAACAATAGACAGTTGGCCCTGGAGAAAATGGACTTCATAGTTACAACATGTTGCTGCCCAGCAGATCTTGGCCTAATCTTCCCAGTAAGTGACTTGAAGGCAGCTCCTCCAGCAGAAGTGCCTCCATATCAGGAACTCTAAGGTCACTCGCGTTACTCACGTCTGGATCTTCATCTGACATCCAAACATCACATGAATGAAGAACTTAAAGGTTTGTCCCAGATCCTGTGAGAGTTTACCTGGAGGCAGTGAAGGTATGAAAAGAGATATTCTCTGTTCCCATGTAATACATTTATTGTAAATGCATCAGACATCATGAGACATATCCTGTGAAACCAGTGACAAGCACAGTGAATATGGCCTCAGGGCAATCTGAAGTTACCTGGGAGTTTCCTGGAGGCAAGATCAATGGATAAAACCTCACCAGAATAATTAGTAGTGTTTCTGTGTGTCATGTGCAACTCAGCAGTTCAACACTTGGTGGAAAGGTGTAGGTTGTACATTTCATAAATGTCAGATAGGCTCAAGCTCACTGAGCACATGCCAGACTGAAAATTGGCAGCTCTTCCAGTCATCCATGAGAGAGGAATGAAGCCCCGTCTTTCTCTGTTAGTGAAATGGAGTCCCCAGTCCCATCAATGCTCTCTACTCATTGAAAGTCAGTTTGCTTAGTTAACCATCAGCAAGTTTGCATCTGTGCCTTCTCAGGTATGCTCTGAGCTGTGAAGTGATGAATGCCTCTTGCAGAGCAAGACATTACCTGCCTTGTTACACAAGAAGGGCTGGAAGAAGGATCTAGGGAACTACAGGCACATCAGTCTGACCTCAGTGCTGGGGAAGGTCATGAAACAGATCATCATGGGACTCATATGGGACAAACAGGTGATCAGGCCCAGTCAGCATGGGCTTCTGAGAGGCAAGTCCTGCTTATCCAACCTGATCTGTGATGAGGGAAAGGCTGTGGGCTGTGTCTGCCTAAACTTTAGTAAAGCCTTCTGACTTGTCATGGCCCACAGCATTCTCCTGGAGAAAGTGGCCTAGCCCAAAAAATGGTGGTGAATTGGAGTTAAATGCAGCTGGTGGCCAGTTACTAGTGGTGCTCCCCAGGGCTCATGTCATGGTTTGATGCTGGCTAAGCGCCGGGCACCCACAAAAAAAAAAGTACTTATTTTCCTCTGCTATAGCTGAGCAGAGGAGGGGGAATTGAAGACTTCATTTTCATGAGTTGAGATAAGGATTATTGAAAAAAAACCGCTTTAAGGCAAAACAGGTTCAAAACTTAAACAGTATAGAGAAGATTTATTATTAACAGAATTAAAAGTTAAAAGGGTAATGAGAACCAAAGCAAACCTTCAGAACACCTTTCTTACCCAGTCCCTCTCTCTTTCCACTGACCATGCAAGGAAACAAAACATGGGGTTTTGGTCAGTATTTCACTTCTTAAAAATCTTTCTTCGCTATGCTTAAGGAAGAGTATCTTCTGCTGTGCTGTGGGATCCTTCCCATGAGAGATAGTTCTCTGTGAACTTTTCTAGCATAGTTTTAACTTTCACAAGCAGCAGTCCAACCCAAACCTGCTGCAACATGAATCCCTCCCATGGGCCAAGCAGTCTTCTTGCAACTGCCTAGCGTGGGTCATTTTAGTTTGTGGGGTTTAGTCTTTTAAGGATGAGATGTTCTAGTTTGGAAGCAAAGGCTCTCTTCTTCTGTCTCTAAAAGCAAAGGTCATCTCTCTCTCTTTGAGTTCCTCGCTAGATTACAGTTTTTCAGCATCCGTGCGCTCCACCATGAGTACTCTTCCTCATGGGCTGCGTGTGGATCTCTGCACCCCCCCCATGCACCTCATGAATTACAGGGAAACAGTTGGTTGTATCACAGTCCTCACCACGGCTTGCAGGAGAATCTCAGCTCCAGCGCTTGGAGCACCTCCTCCCTCTCCTTCTTTTTGCTGATGTCGGTGCTGCCATGTTGGCTTTCCTCACCTGTCCTCACTTTCACTTTTTCTCTGACTTAGAAGAAAGTTGGTGTCTGTAAGTTGTAGTTGAGAGGTTGATCTCATCCGGGCTCNGGGTGCTGGTCAACAGCAGCTGATCATGAGCCAGCAGTCACCCAGGTGGCCAAGAAGGCCAGTGGCATCCTGGCTTGTATCAGAAGTAGTGTTGCCAGCAGGACCAGGACACTGATCATCCCCCTGTAGTCAGCACTGCTGAGGCTATACTTCAAATCCCATGTTCAGTTTTGGACCCCTCACTACAAGAAAAATACTGAGGTGCTGGAGTGAGTCCAGAAAAGGGCAACAGAGCTGGTGAGGGGTCTGGAGCACAGGTTGTATGAGGAGTGGCTGGGGGAGCTGGGGGGGTTTACCCTGGAGAAAAGGAGTCTCAGGGGAACCTTATCACATTCTACAGCTGCCTGAAAGAAGGGTGTAGCAATGTGGGGGTCAGCCTCTTCTCCCAAGTAACAAGCAACAGGACAAGAGGAAATGGCCTTAAGTTGTGCAGGGGAGGTTTAGATTGGCTATTATGAAAACTTTTTTCTTTGAAAGGTTTATGGAGCACTGGAACAAGCTGCCCAGGGAAGCTGAGTTACAGACCTGGAGGTAGTTTAAAGGCTTGTATATATAACACTTAGTTTAGTGGTGGACTTGGTGATGTTAACAGATAGACTTGATGATCTTAGAGGTATTTTCCAACCTCAGTGATTCCGTGATTCTACCTTCTGGGACCTTGCAGGTCACTGGTTCCAGGCTCTTGCCTTGTAGATACTACTTTGTCCTTTTAGGTAATTTAGGAAGTTTCATCTTACAACCAATTAAGGTCTGGTCTGGGGTCTTTTTTTCCACTGTTTCTATCAGAAGATTTTTCCGGAACCCAGTTGTTCTAATGACTGGAAATCCTCTGCTGAGTTTCCAAGCTAGCTTATTCATGGGGAGATTGTACCACTGGTTCTTTGTTTCTTCCTTTTGTTTTAATAGTTCTTGTTCTATTTTTGATGTTTATCCACATACGGTTTTAGAGAGCTGTCATACCTGCTTTGTTTTATTATGACAAATTGAATGGTCCTTAGGGAGTGGTATGATTTAAGAAATGGAGGAGAAAAGATGTTTGAGCATTTGTGGTTGAGGACTTGGTTTTCTAGGAAGAATTTGTTTATGTTTACTTCTCTGATCACTCTCTCTTAGGCAAAAGTTGTCAGATTATTGCCCTGAACTGTACTTCAGGTATTGACTGTCTTACATACATGTAAAGATTTAATGCTTCTGGCTGATGCAGTGACACAACCTGCATCCTTCTAAAAGAAAGAGGAAGCTTGGACAAATCACTGCGTCCTCCAACTTGTTATTGTCAGGTATCATGGTCCCTTGATTTTCCTGGAATAAAAATTATGCACACTGCACGCTCTGCCCTGTGCAGTACTGAGCAAATACTACTGCTTGACTGAAATACAGAATCACCAGTAGTCACTGCCACTAATTGGAAGATTTTAAAATTTACAATTTTCTCGGAGGGAACTTCTAATGGGAAATAACTCACGTTGTGCAGTAAAAGCCACTGTTCCATATTTCCCTTCATGTATATTTAACACAATCTGTAATTTACAAAAATAGATTTGAATTAGTCTGCCTGTGGAAGCTCATACCTAAGATAACTTCAGCAAGGCAGGCAGGCAGTCCCTCGTTGCTTGTAACTGATGGCTTAGTTGAGGCTGCAGCTTGGAAGGAGACAGCAGTAGTCACTGTATACATTGCTGAACCTTACTGTTGAGGAAAATTAAAAATGAGCAGCAAAGTAGTTGCTTTCACAGTCCTGAAAATAGTATTCAAAGTGGCTGCAGTTACTTATTTTACCGTAATGATGAATCTTGAGAGGTGAGTAGTCCCTACCTGCTCAACTCCTGTAACCAGGCCGTGTGGGTCCTGTGCCCAACAGGCAAACTTGCCTTCATGATATCTTGAATTTGTGAAATACAATAGGTCTATCCTAAATGTGTGTGTGCAGGTTCAGATTTAACTGTCTTCATAACATTAGAGTCTGAAAAACTCCTGTTGCTTCTCAACACGCCGTGAAACCTTTGTAACAGTGATGACAAACAGAATTTAGTTAAAACATGAGTAAGATATTTCAGCATTGTTTGTTCTGACCCCACTTCTCTCACTTTAAACATTTGCTTTTGTGTTTAGACTAACATTAATTTGGAAGAAAGTAAAAGTGAAAACCACTTAACAACTATACTACAAAAAATCAGATTGCTAATTAACTAAGACTTGTAATTTCTCGGCAAAGAAAGCTCCCTCTCTGACAAGTAAACCTTCCTTATAGGTCTTTGATTGTAGGTAATAAAAATGTTCTTAATTAATGCCGATTATGTGCATTTGTTGTTTTCTTTCAAGCACTGGATTTTACAAAATTGTGTGGACTATGGAGCTGAATCAGGTTGTTCTCCTGCCATGTTGATTTAGATCTATTGTTTAGCTCTATTGATTTAGATTATAATTTGTAATCCCAAATAGTTCTGAGGTGGGTTGTAATGGGAGTATTTCAAGGTTTGATTTAGAAGATTGCAGATGATTAGACTTCACAGCCAGTTAATTCATTGTGAAACCTGAGTTTTGAAATTGGTTTAAGTCATAAGTGAAGGTAAGTTTAGAATTGAATAATTTGTGGAAAGCATCAGCTGAAGTTCCTAGAGATCAAGTGCATCATAAAAAAGCTGACAGTTTTTGAAAATTTTTGAATATTGGACGGGTGTAATTGAAAGTCAGTATTGGATGTCTGAACAGATGAATACTGTCTGCTCTCAACTTGAAAAGCCAGAGGGCAGGTGTATCTGCAGTACTCTTGAAGAACCTGGTCTTTGGTTGCTGCAAAAAATGAACAGCAAAGGCTTGTGAACCTTAGCATTGCAAAGTCTTATTAAAAAATAATTCTCTATACAACATCTTTTAAAAAGAGTTTCAGATTTTGCTTATGATAGATGAAATACATCAACGTTAGACAATTGTAACTATCCAAAAGCCCATCAATTGTGTATGAACTTCAATAGTGAGGTTAGAAACAACTTTGGTTGGAAAAGACCTCAGGAGGTCCAGCCTTCTGCTCACAGCAATCAGTATTGAATTCATTACTCCCAGGTAAGCTGCACTGCCAGGTACCTGCTTCTCCTGGGTTTTACATCTACAGAACATCTACCTGTAATTTGAGGTCTTAGACTGTACCCAGAAATGAAGCCAGGATGTGCTTTGCATGAGAAGGGCTACATTTTGCCCTAGCTGTTGCCTGCCTTTATCTCCTAAGATAGCACCAAAGACCACGTCAACTTATGCAGTCTTGAAGTAACAAAGACACAAAAACACCTGCAAGCTGTTTTCCTGAAAAGAAGGGAGATACGTTGCTGCTAATATACAGAAGTGATCACAGATCTCAAAAGTTTCAGTATTTGGTCATTGTATGTGGGGGAACTGCTGCTGCTGTCTTCCTGCAGTGTGGTCAGCACCACCTTTCACCTGTCCCATTCAGACCCAAGCCACAGCTCTGTGGAGGTGGAGGGAGAACAGATCTGCAACTGCAGAGATCTTGCTTTCACTTGAGATGTCCTTTCACTGCTGCTGGACAGGTCAGATGTCGCACTGTAATCCTCTCCTGCCACATGCAAGAGGTGTGGGGAGAGAGAAGTTGTTGCCAGTGCTTTTCTCCAAGTCCTCTTAAGGGGATAAAAGGAGCGGCATTGGATGCCATCTGTACTGCAGAAGGAAGGTCTGTGTGTCAGGATTTGGGTGCAGCAGCAAGAGTGTGTACAGAGTTCGGGCCCAAAATGGCAAGGACAGCTGTCAGATGGGACTGAGGGACATCGGCAGGCGATGTTGGGAAGTTTTGGTCAGGTGCTTCTGTCATCTACTTGGGTCTAGTTACTTCTAGTCTTTCTTATTGGACTTGTCAGAGACATAAAAACGTAGCTGTGGATAGCCTAGCACATCCCACTGTATTTCCTCATCTCTGTCACATACAAATATTAAAATCACAAACTTCTAAACCCAGGTGATGTTCTGAAGTCCCCCAGTGGTTACACGTCAGAATTGCTGTGATGAGTAAAGAAATGTACCTGAAGCATGTCCTCCCTAGGGCACTTACTTTCGGGATGTGAGTTGTTGCCATGTCTGTAGTGATTTTGGAGTGCTATCTGGGTGTCTCAGTTGGAGAAAACTCAATGTGAAATTTTTTCATAACACACTCGACTTTTGATTCTGCTTTGGAAGGCTGTGGAAACGATTAGTACCGCTGCATTTTTTCTAATTGGTGAAGTGAGACCATGCCTTTACTAATGAGTCTGTTTTGTTTAGTTTTTACGTGACAGGTTTGTTTGTTGACACTTGAGGGGAAGTTTACACTTGCGTGGTGTGGTGTCACTTTGTGACATTGCCCTCGATGAGCATCTTTGGTGCAGAGGCTTCGTTCCCAGCATTAAGCAGTGCTTTGTCTTTGTGTGAAGTGTGTTGGGACACATCTATTTAACTGATGGACTTGTGAAATGGAATGACCTGCCTGTGGCAGCCCAGGAAGGCAATGGGAGAGTTAGGAGTAAAACTCAAAAGACTTGGCTCCCATTTCCCTTTCTCATTTTTACAGTTCTGCTGCCAGCTTTCAGTTTATCAAGAATTAATAAGTAATAACCTGTGATTGAAAAGGGCTGACACTCTTTCTGTCATGAGATGTTTCTCTGTATTCAGCATTGTGCAGAACTCAGCAGTGTTGCACCTTTTTAGTTTTACTTAAGCGGAGTTACTCAATATTTAATGTGAAGTAGAAGCACGTAATTCACAACTGCAGTCAGCTGCATTGGGATGTTTGTCAGCTGTAAGGGGGGTGAGGTAGCAAGACTTTTATGCCATGAAAATTGAAAATTTTCAACAACTTTTTCATTTAGTTTCTTGCTGCATTTCACATTGTACACCCAGCTGACATGATAATCCTTCAGCTTGTCCTAATTATTTTAAATTTTAAAATAGAGATTGGTTAATTATAGCAATCCGAGTATTTTTAATTGGTTATAGAGAAA
The DNA here is from genome assembly GCA_013398015.1 of Oreocharis arfaki. Lineage (NCBI taxonomy): Eukaryota > Metazoa > Chordata > Aves > Passeriformes > Paramythiidae > Oreocharis > Oreocharis arfaki. The sequence goes on along the minus strand of VZRR01007721.1, from coordinate 224,190 downwards.
ATTCCTAATGACACTTGTTTCTCTTGAATTTCAGATAAACTAGTGGATGTGTTCTTAATTATGGATGTTGCCAAAAAAGTAAATGAAGTAAATATTACAAACAGCAGTACCCAAGACTGCTTTGAGTGAGATTAGATAGTCACATCTTAGCATCTATGGCTCTTCTGTTTGGAGAGTGCTAGAGGGAGCTCTAACCCCTCGATCGAGGAACAGGCTGTCAATGGTGCATCTCAGAGTTTGGGCTGTGGTAGGAAACGTTAACTTCTTTTGATGTTTTAATTTTATTTTGTAGCAGGAGGTTGCGTATGTTTTTTTCAGGCATGAGCCCACATTGCTCTTCCTAGATGAGAAGATGCAAATAGTGTGTTTGTGAGTGTACTATTATTAGATTTAATGCAGGCTATTGTAAGCTACCTGAAAATACAGAAAACAAGTGAGAGGTATCACGGAGGTGTTTGGCAAATAGTGAGTGCTAAAGTCTAATAGTCCCTTCCTTTCACAAGGGAGAAAAATTCTCCCCATAGAAGACCTAATGATATTTAAAAGACAATACATTTTAAACTGTTGGAAGTAGAAGCTACTTTACTCAGCATGTAATAGGTTCTTAGATGTTTAGCCAGTTATTATAGTAGAAGTTATAGAAAGCATTGGTGGTTGTTAAGTATAAACAGATAAATTTACAGTGGGATGCATCAGTGCATGAGGATGGGAGAAATTTCTCACATCATATTCTCCACACTGATTATATTCTTGATATGACAGGAAAGTATCCCTCAGAATTGGGATGAAAAGAAGAAAAGAAAACTTGGTTTTTATTTGTAGAAAGGAAAAGATAGGTGAATTGATACTATTTTCATTGTTTATTAACAAACTCACTAAAAGGAATAGCATAACCATGCCTTTGAGTGAAGGAACATTATGTGGAAAATTCAGTATGTTGAAGGACCAAGTGAGGCTAGCAGTTCCGTTTTGCCACAATTTACTGGGGTATTTATATTGCTTATATGCTACATTCAAACATGTCTACTGTAGGGAGAAGAATAATAGAAAGCTCCCTCCCTCCTTCCTTTAGTTTGAGGTATTTTTCTGAAAAATTATTGGCAGCTCAACACTGAGCCAAGGAGGAATCCCTAGTGTAAAAGTCTGTGACTCGGGCTTCTGAGTTGTACAATCTGAGTGTCAGCTGATAGGGACAAAGTCTGCTCAGCTGTGGAGCTGAATATGCCTTCCTGAAGTGCTGTTACGGTTAGAGCTGGTCACTTGCTGTAGCAGAGGGTACTGATTTCTGCCTTTCTTCTGTCATGTGCTGTCACATATCGGCAGCAATTTGCCTAACCCAACGTAATGCAGTTTCTGGAGATACAGAATTTGTTGTCCTTAGCTTGTATTTTTGGAATCTGTTCCTCAGGTCATGAATCTCTTGCCAGGTACCAGTAAAAGAATGGAACACAATCTTAAGATATAAAGTCAAAGAAAACTTTAAGGTAGGATGGACCTCTGGAGGTCTCCAGTTGAACTGCTTGTTCAGAGGAAGATTGCTTCACAACCAGTTCATTTTGCTTGGAACCTTGTCCACTCATATTTTGAAACTCTTCCTTTTAATGTCCAGAGCTTTGCTTGCTACAGCCTGTTGCTGTTGCTCCTCTTCCTGTCATCACACACTTCTGAAAAGATTTTGTCTCACTTTTCTCTGTAACCTACCTTTAGGTAATGGAAGGCTGGTGGATAGCTCCTAGTCTTCTCCAGGCCAAACACATCCATCTTCCTTAGCAATCCTAGGGGTCCTCCATGGAAATCATCCCAGTTTGCCAGGAAGGTAACATTTCACTGAAAGGTTAGCAGAACAGCTCACCTCAAGAAGACAATGCTCATAAGTGAGTGAGGGGTTATTGGATGACCTTGTAGGGATTATAGGGGGCTGCAAGGCAAAATCTCAAGATTTTGGCTGCAGCCCCCTGACCAGCTTTCACTTAGCACTGTACAAGAAAATTTATTGCATTTGTCCTCTTACAGCTGCCTCTATGGTGGCTGCTAACAGCAGTAGTGTTGGTATCAGCCGTTGTGAGCTGCTGAGATGTCCTCTTCTAGATCTGGCTGTACTGATACGAAAGAATACCATGCAGCCTTTTCCTGGCTGCTGCAGGTTGCTGCCCTCCAGGATCTGTCAGCAAAACTGCAAACCTGCTCTCAGTTAAGATGAGGTGTTTTAGCGTAGACAGTTTAAATAGCAGGTCTCTGCTAACAAGCTTATTTTGACTGAAATAGGTTAGGGAGTGTTCGTGTAGCCAACTCCTCCAGCAGATCCAAGGAGTACATTTGCAATGGGAGCAGAGCACATACATGAATCTTGTGCTTCTTCAGAATGCTGCTGGGTTTTTGTTTGTTAGATCTCTCCAGTATGCCTGGAGATACGTAGCACTCCTGTAGCTGGGAAATGTTATATGATAGCCAGCATGTATACGCCTGATTTCCAGTTCTGAATCTGTCGTGTTGCCTTGGCCAAGTAGTTTGGTGTGCGTGTGCCCTCTTCGTTGTCGGTAGCAAAATGCATCTCGAAGAAAAAAAACCATGGAAAATACGACTGAGTAAACCGTCTTGGAGGGCTTGTGTTTCTTGGTGCTAAAAGCTTTACATAGTGTTGGAGTTTTTTCAAATCAAGACACATAGGCAGAACCAAGTGATTTGAAAATTTCAACAGTGTTGTTGAGAGCAGATAACAGGATTTTATGATCATTCTCTCCCTCGGTTTTGGATTTTTCACTGTGATATCATTCTTTGCTGTTACTTCAGCCATGTTTTGAGTCCACCTACCTGTTCCTGGCTGCCTTTCTCTCTGAGTTAGGGGAGCACTTGGAGCAAGAAGAAAATCAACAGTAACACCCATAAAGAGTAACTTCACTCAGGCAGTAGATCATGCTTGAGTGTTTTAAAAACAGAAGCAACTGTTCCAGAAAACTATGAAACTGCTGCTTAGAGCATTGTTTACTTATGCCTCTCCCTGACATAAATGAGCGCTTTGCTGCTACTGGCTATTACCTGATGACTTTAGTAGACTGGTTCTCCAAGCCATAATGTGCATATTCCTTCCCTCCATTAACAGTAATAACATGTAATGGTCCCAGCAGTTCAGCTCTGGTTCTGGTAGCCATGCCAAGGAAGAAAGCATTTTCTTTGATGGTTTCCACTGGAAGAGATTTGTTGTTACTGGAGTGTCTGCTTTGAAATTTGTGTATTATTACTCTAAAGCTAGTAAAATATGTGCTCTGAAATCTAGCTCTTTAAGAGGGATGGTGCCTGCCCTCCCCCCCCATATGTCTAGATATGCATTTGGTCAGGGATCATAGTTTGGGAAAGTAACATATGCCAGTGCTGTGCTGATGCAAGCAGATTTCTCATCAGTGCTTGTTATTTGTGAAGACAACTTGGAGATGAGGAGGAGGAGGGGGACTCGCGATTCACGTGCATTGCTGGCATCAGAGAAATTTTATTTTGGAGGTTTTTGTCAACACTTAAAATCTAGGTGGGAGACCTATATCGAAGGAAAGTTTACAGTAAGAGCTATGAGATTCCAGACAATTAAACTTTATTAGCCTGTCTGAAACATTAAGTATTAGCTTAAAAGAATAGTTTTTTAATCTCCTCTCCCTGTTGCTGTTTACTGTGTAGCAGTGTGGGAGGGGAGCATCTTGTCCAGCAAGGTATTATTGCTGCTCTTTGTATAGCTATGTGCAAGTGCCCATGGCTCAGTCCTGTCTCCCCAGTCCCTAGAGAGAATCCACACGTTACTTCTCTGGTGTCTGCAGCTTTTCCTGGCCCTGAACAAACTCAGCCTTTTCCCTTTCTTCTGTATCTGAGGTAATATCCTTAGCCAGGTGCCTTCCAGGCTGACACCATATCATAGGTACTTAGATGGTACCTCTGGAAACTATTGCCCTCCCAGGATTTCAGAAAGTGCAGCAGGTTGGGCTGCTGTGTCCAGCATAATTCCAGTGATCTTTCATCTAGATGTATCCTTTCTTATCAAAGCTTTCCTGCAGTGTGATTAGAAACCAGATGTGGACAAGCAGCCTAAAGCCCCAGAGTGGCAAAATTGCTAGTTCCTTGGGTGCTGTTAATTTCAGTATGTGTGTTTTGAATTTTCTCTTGAAAATAAACAGTAGAGATGCTGTGGTTTCTTTCATAGTGCTTTCTTTTTGACTCTCAGATGTGATTGATGATCATCTACTTCTGGGTTATGTTCGTTTTTCAGAATGTTTCAGTGAGCTTTGCAGCGTGGAAAGTAATTCAGTACTGAGCGAGTAAGTCCATATATGAGCTAAACCCATGGTTAACCTCACAGAGGCTGTTATGTGAGATGGAGGCGGGCAGAAATGGGTAGATTCTAAACTGAGCTTTTAAAATAAAAGTAAATGGAGTGAGTTGTTTAATGACCTAGCATTGTAGCCTTGCTGTCAACTCAAACACTGGAAAAGCAGGTTCATCCTGCAAAGGAGAAAAATGAGGAGCTGGCTGCCCTGCTCATGTCTCTCAGGTGCTATGGCTCATGAGATCGTGTTTTTTATGGTGAAACAACCCCCTCACACCCCGCAGTTCTCAAAGCAAAGGAGTTCTTTTATAGGAAGCTGCCAGTGAGGAGCTGCAAAGGAACTTCTTTCCTCTTTGCTTAGCTTTGGCAGTCTGGGAATCAGTTCTGCAGCATTTGGTAATTACAAGCCTAAAAAAGAAGCCAGCCGTAGAAATTGAACCTGTATTGTCTTAATTATGGTGTTACTGCCTTGAGGCCATGCGAACAACACCCTTTAAACTGGATTCTCAAATAACTATCTCTGCCTTCAGCATGGAGGGCTGGCATACCTCAGCTCCGTTTCACCACTTTTGTTACATTGCTGTGGTTACAGCGTTGTGGCATTGAGTGCTACTTCATCGTGGGCAGTAGCAAGCAGTTCCATGGCCACACAGGTAATTTTGGGAAAGCCAGCTGGGCTGAGGTTCTCTGGCTAAGAGCACCTTTGCAGGCATCAAACCAAATAATCTTGTGGCTGGTACTTTTTAATCCGTCTGCTTTTTCCACATGCTTCTAACTTGATCCAGGATTCCCAAGCTTTTGCTGCTGGTGAACGTAGTTTCATGTTTGGATTCACAGTTGTGTGCATTTTTAATGTGGTCAATCTTGAAGAATATTCAGGATATAGAGGCAAGCATGGCTTTGCTTTCATTGTGAAGTTCCTGTCTTTCCCTGCCTTCTCCTCAGCCCCTGGACATACACCTCTGTGGTTCCTTCCTTTGTCGTCCCATTGCTTGGGTTTTTTTCCCCAGTGTCTTTTATCTTGTGCGTAAAGTTTGAACAGTACGCAGAAAGTTAACTGCCTGGAGTCTTTTAAATATAAGTAACACGCACCCAGTAATAAGCTGTCTGTTGTTTTTTTGCTGCCTGCAAAGAAACATAAACACAGCGCTCATTTCTGGCAGGTTTTTACTGTCAGAGTTTCTCCTATTATATTTATCTTACAATTTGCCAGGGGGTGAAGTTATTAAGTTTTAGCAGCAGCCATCGATCAAGTTCACAAGTTAACACGATAAAGGCTCTGTGCCGCTCCGATCCGGGAAAATGATGATCCTCACTCGGTAATTAACTAAATGAGAAAGTTAAATCTTACTTGAGAGCTGGGAGAGATGAAAGAGAGGTGTTTGTCAGTTTCTCAGTGGAAATTAGAAGCAGTTTTCTGCAATTCCCTAAGCTGCTGCTCTGTCATATTTTACATAAGCACTGGGAAAACGTCTTGTAATTAGTGCTGTCATGGAGGATTTTTTTTGCTGAAGGATGTTGGAATAATTCATTAGATTATCAAGAAAGGCTTGTGTCCTGAAATGATTAGCACAGTGAAATTTAAACCATTAACGATAACAAGTTTAGAGCTTGCTGCAGTGCAGAGGCACCCGGGGTATGTCTGTGCCTATTTCAATCATTTCTTATAATTAAACATTATGTCCTCTTTTTTCCTCCCCTTCACTAAGACCCATCCAAAATTCCTGTTAAGGTAGCTCTGTCTAGATCAGTGACTTAACCACAATGGGAGATGCAAGCAATTGGAGGTGAGATGCTGCAGTTGCAGAGATACAGTAAAGGACATTTGTCTGTGTCAGAGCCTGTAGTCCCAGTGAGTCCAGGAAGGAGGGAGGAAGCCCGGTATGACCTGTTGGTACTGGAACGTGGAAGAGAAGACTTTTCCTTTTATTTAGGAGGAAATTGAAATTTGCAGTGGTAGTCTAAGCTCTCAGTATTTTCAGAGCTTCAGCATGAAGATGTCTTGAAGGTTGAGAAGATCTCAAACCTTGCTGAGATCATTTAAGTTATTCTTAATATTCTAGGAGACAGTTTCTCTTTATCTTTAAGAGATGTCCTCTTGCATTGAGAAACACAAAACCTGAATTCATCTACCTTGTGAAAGGTGCCTGAACAAGGTCCTCTGCAATGACTAGAGGATGTAATTTAAAAAAAAATATATAAAAGTTGTGACCACTCATATTGTGGGTAAACACTATTGCTGTACTACAGTCAGAGAATTTTCTTGGTTTGGGGTTTTTTTCTGTGCTTTAGGAGGCTTCTTGGTCCCCTGTACTGAACAAAACCAGAAGTAACTTTGGTTGTCATATATGGGTTACAGCTGTGATAGACCATAGCTATTCTGTTTTATATGCAAAGCAGTAGATTTATCCAGTCTTTATTTATCTGTATTGAAATATTGCACCTTCCTACAGTTGCAAGCCATTATTTAGATTAAAGTCCTTTCATGTATTAGTCCTCTTCTACTTCACTGGGCATACAAATGTGCTTTGTGTTAAATGTAGCCATTTGGAGAAATGGTCTTGTAATTACGGGCTGCAGTGGAGCATAGTGCGTAGATCCCTGAGCTAGTACCAACCTGAGGCACTCAATCCCCTGGGTTTCCTGGCACAGCTTACGAGCTCAGGCTCAGCATTGTCAGAGGACACCTCTGCCATTCCTGCAGATGAGTCTTGGTGCCCAGAGCCAGCTGGGGCACCTCTCAGCCCTCATGTACACAGCTTTGTGAAAAGGGAGTCGGTAAAGCTTCCTCTGTTCCAACTTAGTAGTTTGCTCTGTTACACCCAAATTTCCCCCCAGATGATGAACTGCCAGTGCTTATTCTTCTTTGCCACTTTTGGAAATGAAGCTTATAAAAACTGTGCCTGTATACAGAGCATTTGGATGGATATTTACCCTAGCAGTATGGATGGCATGTGGAACAGGTTTTTCTATTTCAGGCGAGGCCTGATTATTGTATCAAGAGAGGGAAGAGGCTGTAGGTGATTTAATAATAGAGATGCTGCATGATGTTGTTTTGTTGATGGGTTTTTTCCCTAATAGGCCTTTTTCACTGAACTGCCAGTGGATTTTCAGGAATCTTCAAATTCAAATTTTAGAATTTTTGTTCTAAACCGTAGTTTGAGTGGTTTGGGAGGCCTGTCAGTTTACCTGTCTCTGCTCTGCAGAACTGGTGTGTTCATGGCATGTCCTGTACTCTTGGACCCCTGCTTGCACAAACCATAGGACCTACTGGGCCCATCTCTGGGCTTATGTTCACTTCTTTTGGTGGGAAACCGGAATAGACAAGGGTGCAAGCCAGGTCTCAAGATGACATTGTAAGAATGCAGCTGAAGTATGAACCTAAGAAAATATGGTGTTCCCATGTTCACTAATTTGGACATAAACACAGTAGCATGCTTTTCTTAGCAGAACCACTTTATAAATTTGGAGTTCCACTTCCAGAGCTGTTAAAAGTGCTGGTCAATGGAGTTTTTATTTTACTCATTACTCCTATCCAAGAAGCCTGTGTTCAGGCAGAATTGTTTTGTCCCATCTGAGCCATCTATTTGTACACACATAAGCCATCACTTGTATTTGCAGATGTTGCAACTTCTGTTTGATACCACAAACCAATGTTTTAGAAGTAACTGGGGAGCTGAAGGCTGCTGGGAGAAAGGTGTTCAGAAGGGAAGGAAAGGCCAAGAACATGGTGCCGCCCTGTGAAAGGAGCTGCACCTTTGTGGCCTTTGCATGTCAGCTGTATACTCCACTCAGGCTCAGTGTATTAGGCAGACTTCACAATCTCTCAAATTAAAAGACAGATGTGTAGGTTTTTAAAAAATGCTTTGTAGAGACAACCTGTTTTGTAGGATGCACAGCTAAAAAAATGAGAAATTAAATGAGATCAAGCTTGTAGGCCACAACATCTCCCCACTGTCTTAATCCAGCATTTTTACTGGGATGCCTGTTTTGCAGGCAGTTTGACTGCAGCAACACACGGCCACACACAGCCACAGCCACACATTCACAGGGGGGAGTGGGGGTGAAGTTGAAAACATTGATCTGCAGAATGGAGCACTGATGGTATGATCACCATGTTCTGTGTTCTCAAAGAAACTTAAACCAAACTGTAATCCAGAAACAGAAAAAGCTGCTTGTTAAAATTCACAGCTATTTACTGTCTTTTTCTACTGAAGGAAGGTCCAGCTCTGCTAGAAATGTTGAAAAATGTATTTAGAAAGAAAAGAAAATGAAATGTATATGGTGATCAGTTGAGTATTGTCAAATTACGGGGTTTTCGGTGTTCCGAAGTCAGGATTGCTGTTGAGATTGGGAGGTATTGAAGTCCAAGAGTTATTTACTCTCAAGAAATGAGAAACTTCTTCATTCCAAACCTACTCTTGGTAACTAAATTTTGTGGTCTCTAAATAGCCTGCTGTTTTGGCACTTGCTGAAAAGAGGCTTTTTTGTTGTTTTTCCTTTTCCTGTAAAATCAGTTAATCTTTTCATTTCTTCTAGTTCCTTAGATATCTTTGCAGGGAGATTTAGGGACTCATTTTTTTCCCTTAAAATTAATAAGGTCCCCTGGTGAGGTTGATGCTTGGAATTACCATCATAGAACAGAGATACGGTATCCCTACATCAGTGTTTTATGTGTTCTTATATCTGTGATTTATTTTTAATTATTTGATAATTAACAAAGAACCTCTAAATTTATTTTGTCAATAAAAATGGTGTGATAGTATTGACTGTTATTATAATGCTGTCTGGTGTTAAACTGTTGCAATGAAAGAGAGAAAATCACATGTTTTCAGTATGAAATAGAAACTATTTGACCAATATAAGAAAAGATAATTTCCCAGGAAACAGTTAATCTTACTTGGACAAAGGATACCCTTGAAATGCAAAATGTGCACTTTTCTTCCAGTTAAATCATTTAGAAAGCAGAATTTATATCTTACTATCAAGTAGTAAATTAAAATGTCAGTGTTCTGTTTTGTCCCTGAAACTCTTCTTTGAGCTGACTCCTTCTGACAAGATATTAACAGTGCTCAGGAAGTTGAAAATATTTTATTCTGTGAAAGAAGTATTTACCAAATGTCAGGGTGTATTTTAGCTGGCTTTGCTCTCAAGGTATAATTCAATCTTCTTCATCCATTTCATGCACTCCCTATGAATTTTAGCAGCAATCCATTCTTTAGGAAAAAAACCCAACAGAGTACAGGTGCATTGCTGCTGATGCATTGAAGTAACTGGTATATGTAAATTAGGAATCCAAATGCATTTTACTGTCTACATGTTAAATGAAGTTGTGTTTATGTTAAACTGCCACTGAAGGTTTCCCACCTCACCAGAGTCCTTTGTGTGCAGCTCTGTCCCGAGCCAGTGCATTGTCCTGCAGGGGCCTCAGCTCACCGTGGCTGCACTCGGGCTGACAGCACTGGCCAGGATACGTGGTCTCAGACAGCTTTCATGTGTCAGAGTGCTTTTTGCCTTCTGTTGTCTGCCTCCTAAAAGAAATTGTACAACTGCTTGTGTTTTTTCTCATGTGTGTCATTTGGGTTGTTCCTCTCCTTCCTGTTCACAGACCAAACTTGCCAATGGCACTTCCAGTATGATTGTGCCCAAGCAAAGAAAACTATCTGCAAGCTATGAGAAGGAGAAGGAGCTCTGCGTCAAGTACTTTGAACAGTGGTCCGAGTCGGACCAGGTGGAGTTCGTGGAGCACCTCATCTCCCAGATGTGTCACTACCAGCACGGACACATAAACTCGTACCTCAAACCCATGTTACAGCGGGACTTCATCACTGCACTGCCAGGTATTTCTGCAGGCAGAGGGAGCTTGCTCCCTGTCTTTCAAAAAACTGTTCTGTTCCTCCCTCCCTGCTGGAAAGGTCTCTTGTAGGGTCAGTTTGCAAAAGAAATAATAGCTTTTGAATGAAAAGCTCTATGCCAGTATGAAATGTAGTAATATTTTAATTTGTATTCCTATTGTGTCTCAAGGCATGATCTAATACCATCATGGCTTGTCTAGGAGTAAATGATAGCTAATCTATGTATTGTAAGAGTAGTTATCTCAAGCCACAGGGCAAGTAGTTGTACTCTTAATGCCCACAACGATGCGTGAATAACGAAAATTTTTAAAATTAAAACTACTACTCTTTCTGGTTGCTCAGCTGAGGTTTTCCCTTTTCTTATTTAGATATTTGTCTCTTTTCAATTGAAATAACTTCCTGCAGCCATTGCTTTGATTATGTGTTTATTGCTAATAGAAAATGGAGGGCATAAGAGCAAAAGATGGAAGTGTTCTGTTTTTTACACCTTTGTAGTGCTTTCCATTGAAAATATTATCCCAGCTGTTCTCAGATGTGGCATTGGGCAGATCTCACAGAACACACACATAAAGTAGTGTACATGCAGTTTTATATTGGCCCTGTCTTATAGATGGGAAAACTGAGGTGGTGGGAGATCAGATATATACAGCAATAGAGTTTCAGAACCAAACAGAAATTGCTGGCTCTTTGGCCATATCTTTTCAGACCATTAGATCATACCTCTGTAGACAGATAAATAGATAGTTAATAGACTAGCATTCCCATGCCATAGGTCCTTAGTTTGAGAGGGACCTGAGCAAGAAGTGTTGTCTCTAAACATCTGGTTGAAGAGAGGTGTTTTTTGCCAAAAGCTTATTCTGTGAATACCTGTAGAGAGCTGCTGAACTCTTGGCAATTTGATCAATCCAGTCATTTGATCATTCTTCAGAAGGGAGTTCTCGATATGAAATTTAAGTTCTAGCCTTAAAAGATGGAAAAAAGTATGTTTAACTGTGAATTGTATAAAGCATAAATGCACTGCAGGAGTTTTGCTATGAAGTTAAATAGGTAGACTCATTGGGTTTTAAGCTCATTGTGCCCAGTAATCAAATGGCTGTTGTAGCATTAAAAAAAAATCTTAGTTATGCTAAGTACCTGCTTTATGTTAGTTTTTAGTGGTCCAATGGCAATAATCTCGTGTACTTAGAGCAGCATTATAACTTGTGGAGCTGCTCTGTTTCAGAAAAATAGAAAGTGTTTGGAAACTGCATTGCTTTCCCCACTTTTAAAGTGGAAGTATACATGTAGTTACATGTACAATTTTTCCACGTCTTTCTCCACAGAACCCCATGAAAGCAAGCTAACACATCTCACTGCACTTGGTTAATTTCTTTCTACAGGGCTTTTTCTCAGAATTTTGGGCAGATGCTATAAATACTTCTAGAGACATTCCAAATTTCCTAGCCATACTATATTTGTTACTGGTCTGTTCACAGTTGCCCAGGAAGCAGCTGATTTTACTCTAGCAGAATGCAGAATAAATAGGAATCAAGCAGCTAATATGTGGATATTTTAATAGTTGGGGGGAAAGTGTGCATAAATAATGTATGTACATCAATTTGCATATTTGCAAAGTGCGAATGTCCTAGTGAATATAGCTCTAAGGGAGAAAATTGATGGCAAGGAATTACACTGGTGCAGACTCTGCAGTCTGTGCAGGATGTCCTGAGTATAAGCAGGTTCTAATGAGGGGAATGGGAAGGGAGGAAGGTAAGAAACTGCCTAGGAAAGAGTGATGAACCTAAAATTCTAAATTAAGTCATATAATGAAAGAAAACCCCTAAACTCTGTAAGTATTTTTTAGCTTTCTGAAATTCTCAAGTGTTCAGTACTCTGGTTTCATTTTTACTACTTCATTCTCTCTCCTGCTCTCCCTCTTGAGTGAATAAAACAATAAAGCTACTTCAAAATCATGAGGCATCTTATCTCTGTCCTCCTAGCACGGTCCCAAAGAATGACCAGAATTAAAGATAGTTTTAGATCATAAGCATGTTTTACTAACATAGAGTAAAGTTGGCTCAGAATATTTTCCCAGTGCTTTGAACAGAATTAAGGTTGTTTGAAAAATACAGCTTAACTGTGTACTTAACAAAGTTTGTTCAGTTTCTGAAAAATTAGGCTTCTGCTTAGCGTGTTCAAGCTGTTTAACATTTTTTATGAGGAAAGTCATTTTGATAAGGATTTCATGTGTGAAATAACTGAAACATTCTTGTTGGTTTGGAGGGCTGAAGGGCTAATCGTGTTTCACATCCATGTACCAAAATCTTCTATGAGCAGTTTTCCCTTTTTAAGGAAGCAGTGCTTTGTTAGATACATGCCTCAATGAGTTGTGCTGTTCCTAGGAAACAAAATAATAAAATTGAGTTTGCAACCAGGCCAAAATAGCTCAGCCCATCCACTTATCATAAATGTAAGAAGGAGAGGCCAAAACATTAATATTCCTTCTCTGCAAAGGATCTCATATAAATGACAAAGGATGACTTAAGGACATGGCAGTAGCTACAGCACCTCATTGCAGCCAAGATCTAAAGTGCAGCTCCTGATGAGACAGGAAGGGCACATGGGTGGAGATTACTGTGCTCGGGTTGTGCAGTGTAGCCTTGCTTCCTAAAGCCACCAGTTGTTCCCCATATAAAAAATTAATTCCTCCTGTGATGCTGCTGACTTAAGGCCACCTGTAAGGATACTACTCAGGCAGGCATTTGTAAGTGTCCTGGTGGGTCTGTAAATGTCTGTGAGCCTACTGGAAGCAACATGGACTGGGAAATCTGCCATTTCTGCCCAAAGTTGCAGGGCAACAGGATGTCCATGTCTACCCCATCTCTTGTGGAGTTCCTGCAAATTCCAGTTCACATTCCCTAAAATGTTGTCTCTCTCTTTTCACAATTTGCTGTGCAGTCAATCTAAATTTACAAACACTTCTTTTTTTAAATAGTGGTTGTACATGTCTTTTCAGATTAAATACATAATAAAGGTTGATGATGCTTTTATTTTGCAGGTTGACATCTAATTCTGCATCTATAAAGATAAGAAATGTCAGACCTCCTTCCCCACTCTCTGGTTGTGCCCGTTATCATTCACATGCTTTTTCTACATAAAGGTTGAAGCATAAAATGCTGAGCAGAAAGTGTGTTCTAAGTTTAGCATATTTGAAAGCAGCAGGAGGAGGCATGCTGAATTGTCTCATTTTTATGCAGTGGGAGATAATTTTGAGATCTTTTCATTAAGGAAAAAAAGGTTGGGCCATTTGTGTGTCATGAACTCCAATCAAAGTCAGCTGGTTGCACCCAATTTGGGTTTGCAGAGCTACAGACATGTGACTGTAAAAATGTACTTACTGCCTTTTCTTTCTCTTTCACAAGCAGGGCCTGGTCTTTGAGGCTGTTGTTTTAAAAGCAAGAAAACATGTATTTAACTTTGTCCCAGTTGTGAACCAGAGGGAAGATGCATGTAATACCAATCTGCCATGCTCCCTTTTTGGTTCGACTGAACATTATGCCTGAGGGGTGATGTGGTCTAAACCTTCACAAAGCGTCTGAAATTTAACCTGTGAAGTGAGATAATCTCTTGGTGATGTGTCTCACTTGTGGATTAAACAGCCTTCAAGAGAAGCTGTATTTGCACAACTTCTCATTTAAAAGGCATCTTGTTTTCCTGAAGTCTTGCTGGTGATTAAATTTGAGTTGGTAAGGGCACCTTTTTACTGACGACATCCTTCCAGTTAAGAAATGTAGCATAACCTTCACTGCCCGCAGCTACTAGACATTGCATTGAGCTGCTTTGTGCTAACCAGGCAATTGCTTTACATTTCACTCCAGCCATGTTGAAGTAGAGCCAGTCTTGGTATTCATACTGGGAAATATTTGCAAATGGTATTATTTTGGTGCATATTTGTCCTTCACCCACTAAAATAAATGAAACTAGCAAACCTGCTTCACTTTCTCCTTACACAGCCTCTCCTTCCCTCTTGACGTCTCTGTGCATCTGCATATCCTTCCCTCCCCCCTGTCTAAAGGTACCACTACCCTTCAGGGCACACATTGGGAATATATATTTTTTTCTTCATTACATTTAAAAGCTACTGCTTTAGCAAAAACAGCTTTTGAGCCGTTGCAACATGAGAACAGCTGTAGCAGTGAGATGAGAAATGGTCCTAATATAGAGAGATTTTGGGGGCTGCGTTGCTGAGTTGGAAATGCCATCCATAGAATATCCCCCTAGTGCTAAAACCCATCGAAATAGATTGGAATGACTTCTTGGATTCTTTATTATTTTTAATGACGACTTGTGCTATATCCAAAGGAAGTTGAGGAACACTGCTCACTCCTGAACTTAGCCTCAAATGCTCTTCTGTGCGTTTGGTCCAGCTCCACATGCAGAAGAGGAGATGGAAGGAGAGTGTATCTTTGTACTAGCAGAGGGAGTTGTTTTAAACTCTGTGTCTGTCCAGCAAATAATCGTTTTCTGTTGTTGTTGTTGTTCTCCCCTAGCTCGGGGATTGGATCACATCGCTGAGAACATTCTGTCATACCTGGATGCCAAATCTTTGTGTGCTGCTGAGCTGGTGTGCAAGGAGTGGTACCGGGTGACGTCGGATGGGATGCTGTGGAAGAAGCTCATTGAGAGAATGGTCAGGACAGACTCTCTGTGGAGGGGTTTGTCAGAGAGGAGAGGATGGTAAGGAAATTAAATCTTCACCTCTTTTGCCCCCATTCAGGACAGTAGGGGTTGTGTGTTTCGAACCATATTTGAGGAGGGTTATTCACCACATTGAAACATGATGTTGGTTCCAAACCTGACAGTTGCTTACATCAAAAATCAGGGTTTGGGGAGTTAGGGTATCATTTGGCTACGTGGCAATGTGGGGGATTTTTTCCTCACCTTCTTCATCTGATCACGCTCTTACCCCACTGTGACAAGTGAGATATACAGACTGAGATTTTTACAGCCAGCTGTCATTCAGTTCAAATTAAGAAGCTGTGTGTGGCTCTGGGGAACCCTAAAACCGGTCAGCAGTTCAGAGCAGAAGAGCTTTTTCAGGAGTGGCAGTGGGGCAGCATGTGCTATGAATTAGTTCTTTCCAGATAGGTCTGTTTGTTTTCCTCAGCAGATTTTCACTATTAGATATCTGTTTAATTTTCAAACTGGAAGCTGAGGGTAGGTACCACGGAGAATAGGGGACTTTAGAAATGCAGATAGATTAGTTAATAATCATCTGGAATAGCCTTACTACAATGTAGGTCTCACTCAAGTTTGAAGCTGCTCTGCTAACATTTCATTAGAACTTTCCCTCTCAGGGGTACACCCTTTAATACATAATTTTCTTTTCCAAGGGTGTCCCTAGGATGTTGGCAGAAGGGAAACTGGGTATGAATATTTCATAAACAAGATAAAAGTGACAGCTCAGGCATTTTGGTTGCTATTAAAAAGAAGAAGATACAGAGTTGCAAACAAAGACTCCTGGTTTATGGTTAATTTTGTTATACTGTTTGCCTCAGTAAGTAAAGGCAAGTAAATCAGGATTATGAGACATTCTTTAAAAATAAATACTATTTTGATCTGCTTCCAATAGAGCAATGTTTCTAAAGAGTGTAAAATAAACACAGGCATGGCAGTGGTAACTTCTACATTTGTTTTAGTGCCTTATTCTCTCTAGGACTTCCATTTTTTCTCCCAATTGTTGAGCTCACAGTAAGTCCTAAGAGGAGCTTGAGAGGTCATTTAGTCCCTTTTGTTTCCCATAGGCAGAGACAGGTCTTTCTTAAGTCATCCCAAATGTTTGTGTTAGCTGGTTCTTAAAATCCTCTACTGATGGAGATTCTCCAGGCAAAGCCTGGAAAAGGAATTCCACAGTTTCACTTTTTTACTCTTTCTAACTTCAATGTTTGAAAGCTTTCCCTGATATCTAGGCTGTCTTCCTAGCTACACTTTGATTTGTTAAATTTAACCTGCACAGATAAGCAGGACAGTTTCTCATTCTCCTTTTTGCAGTAATCTGTTCCTTATTGGAAGATGACCTCGTTTCCTGTGTTTTTGGCTGCACTAGCCAACCATAATGGTGTGTTGTCTTGTCCTCTTACTCTTTTTGGTTTTCTCTGTTAAGATCATTCCCAGTTACTCTACTCATTCTTGGAGTATGGTGTAATCAGCTGAGTTTCTTCTGCTGAGGCATCACTGGTGTTTGTTCCCTCCACACTTTAGAAGTAACATTAGCCCCAAATACTAGTCATACAGACACATGACATTTCTAAAAGACAAGATGCAAAATTTTGCTTCTCATCTCAAGGACAGTTACCCTGTTACTGCACCTCTTCTTCAGGTTTGTGCTATGTGCTGGAGTTTGCTTTAACACAACAAGAGCACATTGTGCCCATGTCTTTCAGATTGCCCACTGGTTAACTCCATGATGAACAGACAGAGCTGTGTGGTTAAGAGATGCAGACAGGAAATACCCAGTGCAATTGCACCTCTGCAATACAGAGCACTATAGCTTGTAATCAGTGCTAAGTCTGTGCATGGCACAAGGACATGACTAAATGGACAGTTCAGAATGATGGGTGACTGGTGTTGTTTGGTTACAGCTCCTGAATTTGCACATGAGCTGCCTGATTTCAGCATTTGCAGCTCATGCTTTACAACAGAACACCCCCCTCCCCTTCTGCAGCTTGGCAGCCTTCGCTGGCAGATTGTCAGAGAGCAGTAAGGGTTACACAGATTTAGAGAAATATATGGGCATGCTTGTGTCCATCTGATTGAATTGGCTGGCCATCAAAACCTGCAAACAATAGTTCTTTTTATCCCAGAGCCACAGCACAACAACTACTGGGATGCCATGGAAATTCCAAGCAATCCTTCAGCTGAACAGTAAACAACTAAATCTACATGCAGCAGGGCAGGACTTATAGGTAGCAACCAGACTTTGTGTTACATTAGCTAGTAAAGTTAGGAAGAATAAATAGGTTTTTAGTCATTTAGGCTTGTACACAGTTTTTGTAGACCTGCCCCAAATCTTCCAAGATGTCTCCGAGGTATTCTGTTATCTCCAAAGAGGTTTTCATCTTCTTTGGCCAATAATATTAATTTTCATGAATGCACTTCCAGGCTGGATCACAGTAAATAGGCATCTATCTAGTTAGTGGTTTGTCTGCATCCATGTGTGCCATCTTCACATGTGTTTGTTCCCATATGCCTGTCTGCTGGTCATTGTATTTGAAGAAGCAGGTGGTTCCTCTGTCCAAAGGCAAAAGCACCTTTCTCTCACGTTGTACTTAGAATACTTGATTTAAAGAAGTATCAAAAGTTCTTTTCCTGAGCATTTGTCATTTTGTTTGTCCAGTCCTATAGTTTGGTACCGCCTTACAACCTAAAGATTTTGGTTCACTGTTGTGATCTCCCTAGTTCAAGTGCATCAGGGCAGCTAATGTACAGTCTCTGAAATGGGTTTCGAGGTACACTGTATGGAAAGGACGGGAAAGAAATGCAAAAGGAAGTATTGAACAATTAATTATGCTGTAATGGAGCAAGGGAGGGAGAAGAGGAGAGCTGGCCCAGTGTAAACTCTGTGCCTCTGATGCCAGGATTACACTCGGAGGCATTTGTGCCTCTCTCCATTTCGTGAGGCATGTTGCCAGGCAGAGCAGCAGTTAGTACGCCCATGGTGGGGTTTACTAGCTTCCACACCGTGTTTGGTGGCTTCTTAACTTCAGGATGAGGAATTAAAGTTTTTTACACAGCAGGCAGTGATTGCTGTTTACGGATTTTTTTGGTAACAAAACTCTAGCTTGGGATATGAGTATTCCAAATCAGTGTTGAAAGGAGAGAGGCACCACAGACGAGGTGTTGCTTACCAAAACAGAGTAGTGGCACTAAAATGTCCATGTACCCAAACTGATACTGTTCCTGCTAATGCACATAAAAGCTAGCCTTGAATGCATAATGAATTTGAGGGTTCCTTGGCTTCTTTCATTTACTTTGCATGCTTTATTTTAAGGGTGACCTCTAATAATGTGTATGAGAATTGCAGGCATGAACCACTGTCAACCCTTACTGAGCTGAAGGGGCCTATATCCATAATAGAGAATTTATTTCCCTTCCCCAAGCTACTAGACACAGATTTTTCTTGGGTATTTCACTATTGAAATGCAGCACTGACATGTTGCAGGGCAAACAAACAAGGAACCATCCCATCTTAGCAAATTAAGCTTGACTATGAAGCTGTCCGCAGTGGTTACCCATTTGTAAAATGCCAGGAAACATGTTTTGTGTTCAGTGGAAATGTTCTTTGTCTTCCAGGGGGCAATATCTATTTAAAAATAAACCTCCTGATGGAACTGCACCACCCAACTCCTTCTACAGAGCACTTTACCCCAAAATTATACAGGACATAGAGGTAAGAAACAGCTGCCAGATGTGATGGTGTTTCACTGTTGGTTTTTTAGTTTTGTTTTCTTCAAATGTTCCTGGTTTATTCATGATGCTGACGTTCTTGGGATATTAGATTGCAGTGTAGTATTTCATTAAATCTGACATGTCTGTGTTTGTCTGGAGTTTGTAGATCTGGGATAGTTATATGAGATCCTGCTGCTCCTTTTGACAGAGGATGAATTGGATTGTTCAGTGAGCTGTTTACAGGTGGAGTCTCCATACTTTGCACATCAGATACCACAGCAGCACTGTAACATCTTGGTTTTCTCTGTTCCACAGTACTTTGCTCTTCCCAGTGCAATGAGACCTAAATGTTATGGGAAGATATCAAGAACTGAGGCAGGGAGAAAAGTGCATTCCTAAAGTCTGCAATCCTAAGACTCAGGGAAACAGAAAGCACCTGAGCATGTTTGCCTTGCATTTAGTGTGAGCAAAATGGCATGTTCTGGTTGTTTCCTAACGGCAGAAGCAGTGCTCGGGCAATGTTGTGACAAGTTTGTACAAGCACTTAGAGCTCAGCTGAGACTTTCTCTTCAGTTGTTTAGCTGTTGAGTCATGGGGGGGTTAAAGGTTGGAGATAGAAAAGAGCTTTTAGGTTATTTCTTCCTCACCATTCTCAACAACACAGACAATTTAGCCACAATATGTTTTCCAAGCATTTGTCTGTTTAATTTGATTTATTACATGTATTCTAGAAAGCAGTTATGTCACTGTATGGGCCTGACTGCTGGAAAAAGCATGAAGGAAAGTGTCTGCTGCCTTCTCAACAAAACAAAAAGAAAAAGGGAGATAGTTCCATGCTTCTTTTTTTCCCTACATGTCATTTGTCTCCTGTCTCTCCTCAAGACAATAGAGTCGAACTGGCGGTGTGGAAGGCACAGTTTACAGAGGATTCACTGCCGAAGTGAGACAAGCAAAGGGGTTTATTGTTTACAGTATGATGATCAGAAGATAGTAAGCGGCCTACGAGACAATACTATTAAGGTGAGAATGCTCCATCATGGCATGTTAATGGCTTGGAGTGCCTATGCCATAAATAATAGTGTCCTAATTTCAGTGACACCTACCCAGTCTCTTGTTAGTAGCCTAGCCTTCTCCTTCCCCTACGCTATCTCCCACCAGCACAGCAGCTACGCCTCTTTTGTCTGGCTAGAGAGACCCTGTTTTCAGACAGACAGGCTTCGCCAGCACAGTTTCTGTCCAGCAGTAATTACAGGCTATGTAATTACTGGGCCCTGTACCCTAATGAGAAAGGTAAAACCAATATTCATAGTAAAGCCAGTAATAGCACAGATGTCAACGTATTGCACCAAAGAGCCTGTAGAAGACTGTACAGGTGCCACTAAAGGTGCTCTAAGTGCACTGTGGATGATGTGTTGTAGTGAAAAACAGTCTAGTCGAAACAGTAAGTGCTGAAAGATGAAAACTTTACTGAACTGTCTGGTTTTGAATATTTGCTGTCTTAGATCTGGGATAAGAATACATTGGAATGCAAGCGAATTCTCACTGGACACACGGGCTCTGTCCTGTGCCTCCAGTATGATGAACGGGTGATCATTACTGGATCTTCAGACTCAACAGTCAGGTGTGTGCTTATGATTTGGACCTTTCTGTTTGCCTCTTAAGATTTTAACTTTGCAAGCTGCTGAAATGATCTCTTCTTATATGTGTGCTGTTCAGGGAGTTCCATGAAGTAGTTCAGCATATTTGTTCAGCATTGTGCTGTCCTTGTTTATCAGATGTCCATGCAAATCGCTGTCAAGGAGAAATGAGAATCTAAGCCAAGGCCAGTCAAGGTCAAGATGACTTAGGAAGGCCATCAGGCAGTTCACCAAGGTTTTGCATGTTTTGACACTCCCTGAGAATGTTATAAATTCTTCTTGAGAATAACTTTTTAAGAGTTGAAGTTTTCAAAGCAAGTTTGAAGGTTTAGTCATCCATTGTCACTTAATTTTAACAAAATATGTATGACTAGGTCTTCCATGACTTTAAGTTAAATTTCAGCATGATGTTTCTTTTCATTCAGTCTTTCTAACCTTGCTTTCCTTCAAGTCTCCAGCAAAAGGCTGGACACCTCAAGGTAACACTTGTGGTGCATGTTGTGCAGTTGTGAAGTCCACTAGTCATATTAGAGGATGCCAGAGAGTGTAAGACCCATAGTGTACATACAGGCACATATGAGTTAATGAATTGCAATATGAACTTGGGTGTGAAGGGGCAGGTCTGACTTTTCCATGTTACGTACTCCCTTCTTGTCAGAGTACAAGCAATGCTTATGCAGTGAAGTTAGACACCAAAAAGCTGCATTGGTGGCCTTTTCTGGAGCTATTAGCATGCATTCCTATGGCTGCAAGCTCCCCTGTGCTTATGTGTAAATTACTACTGTTAAGCTAATAACTATTAAATTGAATTCCTGACCTGTGATGCATGCAGTTTTGCAGTTCTGCTAGGTTTTGGGGTCCTGGCATTAATAAGAATCCAGAATTTCAGCAACACTGCCTGCCTGGAGGTGGTATGGGAACTGCACTGGCTAAACAGATCACAAAAGGAGAGGCTGATTTCTGTTACAAGCACTGTCATTTTCCACATCAGTCCAGGCAGGCCAA
This sequence comes from Oreocharis arfaki, assembly GCA_013398015.1. Taxonomy (NCBI): domain Eukaryota; kingdom Metazoa; phylum Chordata; class Aves; order Passeriformes; family Paramythiidae; genus Oreocharis; species Oreocharis arfaki. The sequence continues at coordinate 202,960 of VZRR01007721.1, read as the reverse complement.
ATTGCAGGCTGGCTACTTGCCTAGGAATACTCTGTCTCCCACTGTATCTATAAATGTTTGTGCAGACCCCAGAGGCACATAGGATGCATCACTTTTATCCTTGGGTCTCCTCAGGAAGAGAGGCTTCATCCAATAGACAGTACAGATGGGCTCTTAATGCTTCTGAGATCTCAGGGATGCACTTGTCCAAAGAAGTCAGTGGGTCTCCAGCTCCTGTTCAGTTTGGCAACCCTGTCTGCACACTGTTCGTATGTTAATGGCTCAGGTCTTTAGCTTTTTCTCCTTTGCATTTTCTAATTGGAATGCAGTTTTCTTTCTCATTTAGAATCCGTAAGTTGATGCACTTCAGTTTCCGTAAGTTAAAAAATAAGACATTAGACGTTTTTCTCACATCTTGCCTTTTCTTACTGCTTGCCTTATTGGCAGCAGAAAGTTTTGACTTCTGCAGTTTCTGATGCGCCTAATGATACAACCATTTTCTGCTTCCATATAGTGTATCTGGGATACAGGTGTGATAGTGCCAAAAGAAATCTCTTTATGGAGGCCAAAAGAAGTTTGCCTACAGAATAGCCCAAAAAAAATATTTTTAAGGCTTAAAATCTCTGTTTCAAGTACTAGAAGTTCTGTATGAAGCTCTTGCCTAACTTGCATCTTAAATTATCTTTCAGTTGAAACAGTTGGTTCCAGTAACATTAAATTGACATAAATGCTTAATTTGGGTATTCAGCACATTCCTGGAATGTAGCTGTGTACCAGATGCACCGCAGGGTAAATGCAAATCATGGTGCAACTTGTGGCAATGACTTGTATTTGTTTGAAAATAATTGTCTTGTCTTCTGCTTCTGTATAAATTGCCACTTGAGCTGATAGTCCTGTGAGATAGGTCAAAAATTAGGCCTGTCATGGAACTTACTTCTCCACATTGACTGGAAGTGAAGTGTATAATAGGCTGGCACAACCAGGAAACACCAGTCTTTAAGGCCATCAGTCTTCTAACTTTCCTCAGCACTAAGTTTCCTTAATTAAAGAATGCTTTCTTCCTGGGTGCGTTATTTTTATGGTGTTAACTGCATTGCAGGAGTTTTGGCTGCTGGGCTGTCTCAATGTACACATAATCAACAGGTTTATCTAACACATTTTTTAATGAACTATTTAATAGATGTGGATATAACTTGTGGTGTTTGCATCTCTAATATTGCTAGAGAGTCAATTACCTCTCCCTGTCCCTCTCTCGCTCTGCAGAAAATGCGCTGTGCAGGTTTTTAACTCTCTTCTCTCTGGTTTGAAATCTGAACCTGCAGAGTGTGGGACGTGAATGCAGGCGAGATGCTGAATACACTGATCCACCACTGCGAAGCCGTGCTGCACCTCCGCTTCAACAACGGCATGATGGTGACGTGTTCCAAAGACCGCTCCATCGCCGTGTGGGACATGGCTTCCCCAACAGACATCACCCTCAGGAGGGTGCTCGTCGGGCACCGAGCTGCCGTCAACGTAGTGGACTTTGATGACAAGTACATTGTATCGGCATCAGGTGACAGGACTATAAAGGTGAGGTGTTTCAGAGGCTTTCTGTTTGCAGCACTGGGGTATTTATTACGGAAGAACAGTGACCAGACAAGGAAGATGGCCGTTGGCAGGATCTTCCTTTAGAACAGTGTTCTTCCTCCTGCTCATTTGCACTCGTCCCTCCTCAGTTAAGCTTGCACAACTCGTTTAGAGAGCTTATGGCAAATCAGATCCAGGTACAGATGCAGTTGAAAAAGAACGGTTTTTTTCTGTGTTCTTTTTCGACTTGACCACTTCCATAATCTATTCAGTCATTTAAACAGTTATTAGAGGGCAGCATGGGGACAAAAGTGAAGGTGAGTGGATAGGAGACACATAAGTGTTACTGCTGCAATCCCAGTCTGCAGCATTAAACCTCAGGAGAATCTATATCATGTGTAAACGAAATAATAGCCCAAGAATACTAAACCTGGAAGCTAATTTGATACTGTGTGGCAAAAGTCTTCTGTGACCGTGACCCAGCCTGCTGTCAGTTGCAGACTATAACCACAGGTCATCAGAGGGGTAATTTTCCCAGTCTTAATGATAGCGTCTTCATTAAGAGCATTCTGGATGCATCTATATATCATACAGACACCATCTTTTGTTAGTCTCTTCGTAATAATTTTGTCTCTGTGTGGTTCCCTCCCCCCTTCCTGTCACAGGTATGGAACACTAGTACCTGCGAATTTGTGCGCACCTTAAATGGCCACAAACGAGGCATTGCATGTCTGCAGTACAGAGACAGGCTAGTAGTGAGCGGCTCTTCAGATAATACCATCAGGTGAGAGACAAACTCCCCATCGCAGGGTTCTGTGCAAGCACGTTGTCTCTGGTGCCCTGGGACATGCAGAGGTTAGGCAACTGAAGTGCTCTGTACCCTTGTCAACTTTGAAATATGCTTTCTTTGGTATAGAACATTGGGAACTACTGGAAAGAGATATTAGAAGCCTGTTTTACTGTGTTGTCTTTCATCCTCTACATCTCAAGAGTCCCATACTAATCAACAAGTTACATTGCTCTGACAGTTCTGGTGTATGAAAGAGCTGGCAAGTGCCACTTTCTGTGATGTCCTCTTGTGATATTTTAATTGGACTATGTGTCTAGTTAAAGGGGTCAGATTTGTAGTAAGAGGCATTTAATCCTCTGCAGAAATCCTCCTGGGCTCTCGCCAAACTCTTCTTGTGGTACTTGGCACCTGGTTAAGTTTGGAACAGCTGGCTTAGAGCATGAAGTTCAGTTTGCTGCCTTTTGCACTTCTCCAGCTGCCCTGGTTGCAATCTGAGATTTAACTCTTTCTGGTATCACGAGCCAGAATTTCTGTCTCCATCCTGCAGCTGCTGGCAGAGGGATGTCCGGCTAATTTCAGGATGTACGGAACAAGCTTGAATATTCGTTTACGTGATATAGAATAATGGCTCTGTCATGGAAATGGGAGTAATAGTAACCTCCCTTTTCCCTTTGTCATTTCTTAAAGTAATTGTCTGCCTTCTGATAAAACTTGAAAGCTAGACAGTGTAAGCAGAAACCCTTCACTTTGCATGTCAGTAATAATGTTTCCTCAGTGAGAATGACCCATGCTGTTGTTTGCCTGTGGACTTGGTTTGCAACATGCTGCCTCTCCCTGCTCTGCATTCTGTAGGAAAACAGTGGTCCTTTGGTTGGCATCACCAGGACACTGCCAGATTTTAGTACAGGGCTGTCTGAGAGCATGACCAAGAGAGCTGAAGCTTCCATCTCTTAATCAAGGGCAGAAGTATTACAGGCATTGTGTAAGAGCAGCACCACTTGGTGAGAACTTCTGCGCTTCAAAGAGAAAAAAATAAGCCTCTGCAGTTGTACTATGAAATTTGGTCTCAGAAGTAGAGTAAGAAATAGTTAAATACTACCGCAGCTAGAGAAGGATCTAAAATATGCACCGCTAATAAAAATAAATGTCAAGATAGTGATAATGCTAAACAGGAATACAGTTACTTTTATGCTTGCATTGGACAAAATCCCTACTTGACAGATAAATTGTGCTAGAATTTCAGGAATGTTGACAGTGAATCTTAATGGAAGTCAAGTTTAGCAGCAGTGTGATCACGGCAAAAGACTTACCTGATGCTAAAAGAGAGTTTTCTCCTAGCCATTAGCAGAGGGCACAAGTCAGTGGAAGAATGATTAAGAAAAAGGTTCCTAAGTCATCTTTGTGGATGGCTTGGTGCTTTGTAGGTTTGATTTTAATCCACTACCAGATGTTGTTGTGCTGGACTTCAGTAGAGGCTGATACAGAACTTAAAACTTCATTATTCCTCAGTTGCAGGGAAACTTTTTTCTAGAAGATGACTTTGTGATTTCTAGTTTTTCTACTGCAAACATTAAGGACATGTGAAGTAGCTGAGACTTCTCTAGAGAGACTCCACATAGAAAAATTATTTCGGTTTTGATTTAGGCCAGAAATTTCACCAGTGTAAGATGACACAACTACATAGACATCACTATCATTGTGCTAATTTCCATCTAGCAGGAACTTGTTCATCAAGTTTAATCCAATCACTTCAGTATCTTAGCGTCTAGGGCCAAAGTTCTGAATTGCTACAGACAAACATGGTTTAGAAAAAAAGGAATCAGAGAATTTAGCACAAGAAAATAAAATTAGGCTGTATCATCTTGGGTTAAGTTTTTAGTGAGTGGTTGGTCTTCATGTGTGTGTTGTGTTTCTAGTGTGTGCACGTGTAAGTACCTGCTACTGATCTGTTTAGACAACAGCATTATGAGAGATGGGGTTTCCGATTCACCTGCCCTCTGTACATCCCCCAGCTCTGCTTTCAAGTGAATTAAAGGCTGAGATAATTGCAGACCTCCCTCTACTTCCAGAAGTTCTCCCAAAGTTATAGGAAGGAAGAGTGGTGATGTTTTTGAGTGCATACACTTTGTAGTGATTTTTTTGTAGTTAGTTCTCTTAAGTTTAGCTCTTTTTAGGAACCGTTTGTTCCTTTGAATATTTAAAGAAGTTCAAGAAACTTAGCAAATCTAGGAAGTACCCTTGGCACCAGTTCTGCTAGGAGACCCTACTCTTAATTGCAGTTATCCCCTTTGTACATGAAGGCCCGTTTGCCACGTGACGAGGGACATAATCACCTCTTGTAATCCCATTCAGATTCAGATAAAACCTCAGACTGGGACCTGAAAATACAGGCCTGAGTTAGTGCAATGCAGCCTCCCAGATCTGCTGGCAATTTCAGGGTCGATGGCAAGGAATGGAAACACATGGCACAAAAGTTCCTGGCACAAGATTGCTCTTCAAACCTTTCTGCACCAGTTAGTCTCTGGCATTGTCCATCCTGTTTACAGTCCTGGAGAGACGTAATGCTCTCTGACCAGCCACAGTGCCTTTGGCTGACCTTTGCCATGGAGTTGCTTGCTCTGACCTTGATTGGTGTGCTGTACTCAAGTGAAAACTATTGGGCCCTTCACAGATTCCTGAAAGATCAACTTCACAGATTGAGGAATCACTCTGTGCTCCTTGTTGGCTTCAAACATGTGCATAGAGTTATCCTTTCTCAGTTCTACAGTGACAGAAGCGTTCTGTTCATTCCTCTGTTGTCCAAAGTGAGAGCTAGTTCTTGTGGCGAGACAGCTGCAATCGTTATCCACCAGCCTTGGGCACACATCAACTAGATCTGGATTATTCCCTGGGGAACTTCAAGAGTAAAATATGTGGGGATGGTTTATCTCTTTGTCTCTCAAGCAGAAGTGACCTGACCTCTCAGCAGCTGTGCTGCTTCAAGATGTGTCACCCAGAGAAATTCCACAAACCCTCCATATTTCTCACTGCTGTGAAGTTTGTGCCAGTCAGAGCACTTATTGAATGAGCATTTGAGAACATTCATGACTGTTTTCTTTCTGCTGTGTGTCGGGGAGCCAGAGCAGATATTGCTGTTACAAGACTGCTGTATGAGCAGAGCATGTCTCAGCCAGAGGTGGAACACCTCTAGACAATACATGTCAAAGAATTTTAGTTCTTGTAGGCAAATAATCATTCTTTATCCATGGTAATTGGGAGTCATGTCAAAGAGCTGGCAAAAGTGTGGAAAACAAATAGACTTACTTCATAACGGTTTGAAGCATTTAACTATTTTTCAAGCTAGTGTGCAAGTGAAAAAAATTATGTGTTTTAATTTATTCTGCATGCTTAAAATCCATCACAAAAGCCAAAACTCTGGGATATTTGCAGTTGAGAGAATAAGGTGTTGCTGGGTCTCTTACTGTATACTGATTTGGGTGCCAGAACCTTTTTAAAATACTGTATTATTAGAAACAGTTCAAAGAGAGCCACAGGAGTTATTTGGGAGCAAGAAGAAAATACATTACGAAATAATAAACACAGAGCATCCATTTTATTTTATGTGTAAGATGCCTAGATTACAGATTAAACACACCTTCTGGGGGAGAAGTGACAAAGGAAAAGGTCTTGTTAATTCTTGTACCTCTCACCACTATATTGATGACTTAATTTGCCTGATGATAGTCTCCAAATCTGAAATGGGCGCATAGGGGAACAGAAAGGGGCTCATGCCCTGTGAAGGTGATCATGTCAATTGAAACAAGCTGCCAAGGAGATTGGTAAGTCTCCCTCTCTTAATATCTTAAAATCAAGGCACGACATTTTTATGAAAAATGAACCTCAGTAAAATAAAGTGAGGCTTACTGTGCAGATAACTGGGAGATACCCTGTGTTACTAGAGCAGTGGATACTAGACACACCTGGTTTGTGACTCATCTCCCATGTAACATCACAGGGTCATGTGGAAAATCATGCATCCATTTAACTGTGGGAAAAGGAGTGATGAGTGTAGTTTCTTCTTTGTTGTTCCATCATAATCTTTATTTCCAAGTTTCCATTAACTACAAGCAAAGACCAAATGTTTCATTGCAATTCTAAGGCTAAAAATTGTTAATGCTTCTTTGTACTCTTTTCCAGGCTGTGGGATATCGAGTGTGGGGCATGTTTACGAGTACTGGAAGGCCATGAAGAGTTGGTGAGATGCATACGCTTTGATAACAAGAGGATAGTCAGTGGGGCATATGATGGGTGAGGTTATCAGTGCAGTCAATGCTTTGCATCTTCCTGTCTGTCTCAGTGTCTCCCATCTCACTTTGTGCATCTTCTGTATAAATATCTGACTCTCTGTCTGTCATACTAAGAGGACCTTTTCATGGCCAGTAAATGAGGACCATGCTACAGAGCATAGCTTGCTTTCTTCTTTCGAAGTAAGTGCATGTGATTTGATGTGTGTGGTCCAGTTCTTTTGCTTGAAAGAATATCTGACCGACTCAACCTGAAACCTCTTCCAGCCCAACCACTTGTAAGAACAATCTTTCCCATCTGTGGTTATGTCTGCAGGACCATTTGGCATTACAGACTAGATGTCTGCACTCCCATGTGTTTCTGTTAGTTATTACCACCTGCTTTTTATGTGTTGTACTTTGTTGACAGCATATTTTTCCCTCCCATTAAAGTTCTATAAGCTTTACAAAGGGGAAATGCAAGAACCAGATCTCAAGAGCAGAAGGATTGCTGTAATTTTCCTTTAACTGGTGTATTAGCTAAGTTGTACTAACATTAATTTTTTTTCTGTGAGTACTTGCTCTTTTCTCTTTAACAGAGCCATGGTGTTTGTCTATTTTTTCACCACTAGGAAAATTAAAGTATGGGATCTTGTGGCTGCATTGGATCCCCGTGCTCCAGCAGGGACCCTCTGCTTGCGAACCCTTGTGGTAAGAGCTTTTGATAGAGGTGTTGAAAAAAGTGTGCTTGTTCAGGGCTGTCTTGAGCTGTGAAAACTCAAGTCAGTTTAGCCCCAGTCTGCAGGATCTTGAAATAATTTCTAGGGGTCTGGGTTTTTTGTGTGTCCAACTTTTTTTAATTTTGCAAGCTATTAACTGCAAGCATTAAAAGTTAGAATCTCTGGACTTTTTACTCCACTCTGGATTTCTTACCAGTTTTATTCTGTGATTTGACGTTACTAAGTGAAGCCACTTTTGAACTCATCTTTGGAATCCATATGCCAGTGGGTTTGCATTAACCTATGTGTACCTAATGGTGCAGTAGTAAGTTCTCTGAATTGTTAGCATGACATTTCTTAAAAATACTGCATTCCAAATTTGAGGCATGGGAACAAAAACACCCTTGGGATTGCTTTTAACTGCCTTTTGGGTGTTTAATGAAAAAGTTGGTAAGGACTGAAACAGACAGTGAAATTGGCTTGTGCTTAAACACCAGCTACTCTTTTCATGCTGTCCACTGGTTTCTAGTGCAGGTCAGTGATGGTGTAGTTAAAATGTTATCGTATGAGTGCTAGCAACATTCACAGTCATGTTTAACAACAGCTCTGCTTGGTCTTAAAATAATGTGGGAAAGTTGTGAGAAGAATGCCAGGATAGCCAAGGCCTTGGGATGGTTCCTATAAGTGTTCCTCCACCACATTCAGAAACTTAGACTGGCAGTGTTGCTGGGGATAAAGCAAGATTTCAACCAGTACCAAAATCTCATTGAAAAAGAACTACTATGTTTTTATTTCTTAGCTTGGAAGTGTTTGGGCAGTGTTTGGGTTGGTATATGTTAGACTTTTTCCTGCTGTGGCACATTACTGTAGTCTGTGCTCTAAAACAGGATCGTACCAAGGCTGTCTGATTCTCCGAAAGTGTGGTTACCTCTCATCAGCTGAGCTGTGCTGGCTGACCTTCTGCACACTCATCAACCACCTGAATTGCTCCTGTTGTTGTAGATTTCTCTGAAGTGCTTTACATCACATTTGGTGCAGGCTGTGAGGTTACTGGGACTCAGCTCAGGTAGTAAGATCATTAAGCCATGCTACCCATTTCCAATCATGTATTTGGACCGTCAGCTGCAGGGTAAGAGTCCATGAGAGCTTTGGATGCCCACAGGTACTATGCTGAAAGACCTTCTTGTTAGCCAAATAGAAGTGCAAATAGTTTCGTGGCTGAAATCCAGAAACGCTTTGTCTTTGGTCACCCAGTTCCAAGCTGTGGAACAACTCTGTGCCCATGAGCTCATATCCTGAGAGTCTAAGACTTGAGCTTGGTATTAGTAGTGTTTCTGCTCCAGCCTGAGACAAATGTGTGCCTAGTAACCTGTAGACTTAATTTAACTGGTGTGATTTCCTCTGCATTTTCCAGCAGTGGACAGCCAAAGTGCCCTAGCTAATTATATTATAAATCAGAAGCGGTGGGATGGAAACACTGTAGGAATCTCAACACATGGATACTCATAAATCCCAGTTTGATAGCAATGGAGGGGGCCAAAAGCAGGGTGGGGAGCAGAGGAAGCTGTTGTGGTGCTTTTAGGACTTTTATGACAACAGGGTGTCCTTATACCCGCTTACCCATGGTTTGGTTTTTTTTTCCTCTTCCCTTGTCCTCCAAAATTAAACCTGGCTGCACAATGAACATCATGAGTCTCCTGCTGCTTGTGTTCAATTTTCAAACAGTAGGAGGAAAGTGCACAGATAACAAATGTTCGCTGCATGCCAGGTCCCTTCCAGTTTTGTCTTCCGTTAGCTGGAACAGTGGCCACATGAATTTGACAGAAGCTTTCCATGAACAGAATAAGCTCACAGTTCAGCTTTCCTTATGACCTAAACAGTCCAGGTAGGGCAGCCTTACTTAGTCCACAGTGACTGGGATCAAAAAGGGAGTTTTGAAAACAGCTTTTGAAAGTACGTCTCTCTGTCTCTTTCTCGCTCTCCCTCCATGTCTGTGAGTAATCCATCAGTGGATCTGACTGTTGTAATGATACTTTTTGGAAGAACTTCTTTATTTCTAAAACACGAAATCTGGAAAAACACTTCCCTTAAGAATAGATAGGAAGACAGAAACTCATAAGGTGTTTATAAGAAAAATTCAAGTTATAGTTAGAAGATCAAAAAGGTTCCATTGATTAGAAATTCTAAAAAATTTATTTTAGAATATGACTTACATCTGCATTTATTATCAGATAATTTTGATCTAAAGATTTAGAAATTCACTTTAAAGCAGCTGTTGTGCTTTGTAAACTGAGCTGTATTTTTGTAGTCTTGTGCTATAAGACAAAGGCTTTCCATTCAGTAACTAGCAATTCTCTTTTGCCTAAATGTTTGAGAAACCTGTAGTTTCAGTATTAAAGTGTTTTCAAACATGTTTTTTCCTGACCCTCAGAAGCCCCTTACAATGTGTGAGCACTTAAGAGAAATGTACATTCATGGAAGAGATAGGGCTCAGCCTCATTGCACAGTTTCTGTTCCCTGATGACCAAGGAGGAGACTACTGCTCTTGGAGTGTTGTGAGCACCAAGAGAAAACAGTTAACACAAAAGGGAAAGCAGAGTGGATTTGCTCTGTGATATCCAGGATCTTGCCATTGCCTCCTGTTAATTATGGCCTGAACTCTTGCCAAATCGTCCTGCCATTTCTACTCAGCCTCGGAGCAGAATGCAAACTGCCTATAAAGAATGCCCTTTCTAGATCATATTTTTAGAACTGCTTAGGAGGAATTACTACTGTGTCACTGGACTTTACAACAGGCTCCTTAGTGTCCTCCAGAGTTAAGCTGTTTCCTCTTCAGCAGTGGCAGTGATGTTAAGTCTTGAATGCAAAGTTCTCATCTCTTCCCCTGTAACCTACTGCACCTGAGAATGCTGTAATTTCAGGAAAGAGTTTTGCCATGGAATAAGGAAGACAGTGCACCTGTCAGCCTCACCAGATGGAATTACATGGTGGAGGGAGTTTGGTTTGTTCTGCACAATGTGTGTCTAATATTGGGATTTAAGGAGTAGTGGGACAACTGTAATGTAAACTTCCTGCAAGTCAAGTACTCAAATATGGCAAACCCTTTTCCTTAAGAGAGGGTTGAATTTATGCTCTGTGATGGTGATGCAGTGTGTCATGTGGGGTTTACTGAGAAATTAATATAACACTGAAATCAAGCCTAAGTTCATCTTCCCTGCTACATCCCAGGTGCCAGCTAGTTTGCAAAGTTACATGCTGTTTCTCCCACTGGCGTTTCAGGAGCATTCTGGAAGAGTCTTTCGACTTCAGTTTGATGAGTTCCAAATCGTCAGCAGCTCACATGATGACACCATCCTCATCTGGGATTTTCTGAATGACCCAGCTGCCCAGGCAGAATCCACTCGATCCCCATCCAGAACATACACGTACATCTCCAGATAAATAATACTACACTGTACCTCACACTCGCACAGGTAAAAAAAGAAAAATAAAAAACTTTAAAAAAATAAGGTGAGGCTCAAAGGTGACACTGGATGTAGTGTGAGCCTGCTGCTTAAATAACTGGCTGGGTCTGTCACTGTTTCACATCTTGGTCATGCAGTAATTACAGCGTCCTGTAAAAGGACGGGAATGGTTCTGATACCTTAGAATAGGGACTTTATTTTAGGATTTGTGACATGTGGTGCCTGTGACTCCCCCTGAAGAACTCCTCCTCCTCTGTCCATCATCATCAATAATTAAATCAGTTATACTGCTGTCCAGAAGGAAGAAGGGTTTCTGCAGAGCGAGTAGAGCAGCTGCTGCCTAACAAGAGGATGCAGATGGCCTGACCCTGGGTAGTTGTAACCAGGCAGGAGGATTTTGCCAAGAACCTCCCTCTGAAGTGATGACCATTCTCCTCACTCTGTAGCAAGCTGATTCAAGATTACAGTTTGGCTAGGGGAGGAGACACTGAGGCACAAGCCCAGGCAAATTAAATCGAGATGCATCAATGCGCAAAATAATTTACTGATAGGGCCTAGCCCTTGTTCTCTCTTGCATAGCATGGATGTTAAATTATTCATATCAGAGCCTGGTTGGTTTGCCCATCACCTTTTGTCTTGGCCAGCACAGTGTGGGGAGGACAAAATGTTTCATATGTTTGGGTCAGTTATAGAGTGAATTTGATGCATATGAGTGAGGTAGGATAACATGATTGCCTGCGTGGGTGGGTACATGCACAATTACTGTTAACAGCAGTAAACATAAGAGAGAAGAATGGCAGAAGAGCTGACAGGCTTCTGCAGAGGGGGGTCCACAGTGACATTTTCCCATGAAAATGCTCTGTCATGGGGCACATCCTGTATCCTTTTTAGTAACTGTACAGTGATGCTCTGGACCTGTCAGATCTTGATTTTCTCAAACACTCTGGTCAATCAGATGTTATTTTAAAGCATTAAAAGGCTTAGTATGAATGGGGTTTGTTTGGTTTGTTCTGTTTTTTGTTCCCAGGACTCATTTAAGCTGCAGTATTTAAATGCCAGGACAAAAGAACTATCCACGTAACCAATACTTGCTGAAGAGAGAGGCTCTCAGACTTGTTTCTGGAACAAAGTTGGCATGCGGTTGATCTCAGACAGGGTCTACTCAGCGCGGCTGACTGCTAAAGTGCTGCTATATCAGAAGATGACTTTTATCTTTCATGAACAGTTAACATTTTTAAACCTCCCCATCCCTTTCTTCCCTCATTCCCTTCTTCATGTTCCCTCTTCCCTTTACGCCGTTTGGTACCCCTCCAAGCCCAGTCACCGATGTCCTATGAATATATTTAAGATGTTGCCAGAATGTGTTGCTTTGCTGTTAAGCAGAAGACTTCCAGCCACAGTGCATCCNTGGGGAGGAGGCTGCTACTCTCAGGCTGAAATCAATATCCATTGCTAGGCCTGTGAAAAAGCATTCAGCTCTGAAGAGCAACAGAAACACTTATAACAGCCAGACCATCACGCCCCCAACCCCAGCTTCCCTGCGGCTTTTGGCTGTTCTGACTGCAAACTTATTTTTTTGTGGAGAGAGGACCCTTGAAATTTGACTATTATGAGCCAAATCCATCTCTTTCCTCTCCTGCCTGCTATGCTAACCCTTTGGAAGCTGGATGTGTATTGTAGTCTCCCCTTAACATCTGCTTGGCTAGGGAATGCTAGTCAATGAAAAGTTAAACTCTCTCCTGCCAAAGTCCCAAGCATGATGGACTGGGGCTGAGATCCTGTCCACCCCCACCCCAGATGAAATGTTGGCCCAGGACAGTGTTTCACTAGCAAAGGGATTGTCTGTACCATCTTCCTCCTGCTGTTCTCCCTGAAGACAGTGTGTTGCTGACGGCATAGGAATCATTCTGTAAATTGGAGAAATTTGAGGCTGGGATGAGAAGGAAAGCTGGACATTGCTCCTATCTTTCCATTCCTTTTCCCCTCAGAGAGGCTGTAGCTGGGTACTGGAAAAGGGAGCTGTTAAAAACTTAGTGGAGCTCTCAAGAGGCACCCTAGAGTCAAGACACTACACGAACATTCTGGCCATGACAGTAAGACTTTGCCTCACTTGAATGAGCAAATGCACACCCTGGAGATGGTGGTTGAGTAAAATGAGTGTGGCCATGAGGACAATCATTGCATTTAGCAGTGACTCCAGGCCAGTTGTGTAGCATTTGTGGGGCTGGCTTTGCTAGAAGAGATTGAGGAGTTTTTGGTCTGCTTCTCTAACTTATCTGCATTGTGGTTTAGGGACACAGGCTGATTAGTTCTTTTGCTCATAGCTGAGATGGGTCTTTGCTTTCTGGCTGAAACTTCTGCAAATTGTCATTGTTTAGAAGACAGAAATAGCCCTGAAGAGGAGGTACATGAGAAACAATTCTGCATGTCTCTGAACTAGACAGAAGTCTGGGGGTAAACAGCTCTCTTCACAGAGCTGGGAAGAATTGCAGCTGGCCTGCATTTAGATCAGAAAAGACTCTGTTAATCAGTCCCTGGCCATTCCAGCTTTAGGCCTAGATGTTCTGTTGTAGGTCTGGAATAATCTCCACTGCTTTAGTGGGGAGTTGCTCCAATCCCACAATAGGAAATCAAGGCCCTTTGTCTCTGGCCTGGAGGGGTTTAAACTGGCTTTCTTAACACTCTCTGAACTTGGCAGATGGGATTTTTTTATAAGCTTTTCTCATCAACTTCACTTTGCTGGGAAGTGGTTGCATTGTTTCTAATTGCTTGGGATGCGCTTTTTCCACCAGTGAAATCTAGCAAGAAGCTGGTCCAAGAGTCCCCAAAGAGCAGTCCAGAGGGCTTGAATAATTTAGGTGACAGCTAAGACAGACGAGAAGGCAATGGAGTTAGGGAGGAGGGCCAAGCTGGTTCTTGGGGAGTACCTAGCGTGTTTCTTGAAGCATGTGGGCAGCAGTGATGAGCATCTCAGAACATGTGAGGACACTCCTCTTTTCTGTTTGAACTATTACTATAAAAGAGTCAAACAGGTTAACAGCTCTGTTCAGGTAACAGTGACACTCTACGTCTGCAGAGTCATAGATAAGTTGTGAGTCACAATGTTTATCCACAACTAATTTTGGCACTGCTTTTTAAGTCCAGGAAGGCTGTTTTGGCTTTCAGGCAGCTCTACATATCATGAATATTGCAGTCCCAAAGCCAAAGTGACAAGGGAGCCAAGAGAATCAAAGTTTACATCCCAAACTTAGTTGAATTCAAGTTCTGAGTCCTAATACTATTTGAATACTGTCCCTCTAAGTTCAGGTATTAAAAGGTCTGCAGCATGGCTGCATATCAGCAGGGGTTTATGTGACCTTGGGTGAAGATTTAATAATTATTTTCCTCAGTTTGGTCTTCCTCTGTCTTTTCCATTTCTGTTACTGTGGAAAACAATGATCTGTTACTCCAGCTGCTGAAGGCAGCAGAACTTCCTAGTATTTTAATCACATCTTTGTGGCCAACATCTGTAAGGATGTGTTGTATTTTTGCTAGTTGACAGAACTTGAGAAAACTGGCAGACTGGCTGGCCAAACACAAGAGACAGCACCATTGTAAATTGTCCTTGGTTATCATAGCCCTGCTGCTCCGTGCTGCTATTCTGTTGGGTCTTCAAGTGGTACCATACTTTGTACTCTGCTGTATAGAGCTGTTTAAGGTACATTTAGCAAGCAACTGCTGAAATCCATTTTTGGCACATGGTAAGAAAGATGTATCACCCTCAAGAAGGGATTGTGTGTGGGTACTTCAGACAGGACTGCAGAAGGGTGAGGATTCCTACCCCACTCCCCGAGTTGTACAAATTTTCTGATAGCTAAGAAGGAAACTGAAGTTAACTGATCTAACTTGAACTTGAAACTGCCACAGCCTGACATTTGGTGGTGTTTATTGTGCACCCAGGGAGGAGCAATCTGGTAAGTAGATCTCCCAATGTCAGAAGAAAGTGGCTTTTTCAAACTCCCTTCCCTTCCCTTAGGATATGTGTGCATGTGTGTGTGAGTGCGTGTGCAAGAGTGCATGTGAGAGAGAGGTTTCAGCATGAACAAGATGGATAATCCCTCAACCACGTTGGAGTAATTGCAGAGTTTATAATGAAAATAACTAGAACATGCCTGCTGAAAGGAGATGAAAAAGGGCCGGAAGTGTCTGTGGGCTTTAAGTGTTGCACATCGCTTTGAAATTAAATACCTCTGCTGCGTAGAGATCGGCACTTCTCCCTCAAGTAGGAAGCTCATGCTGGCCTTCCACCTTGAATTTTGGGATGGAAAGTACTGGAGGTGTGGGACAATCTGTTGTGGCCACGTCATCTCCTGTGTGTGACTCCTTTGCAATAGGGCACAGTTTTGCTGCAAATATTTCTCGTCCTCAGAGGAACACAGCTTGCTTTCAAATATGCAAATAGAAAATGGCATGAAGGAGTTTGCAGTGAGATAACTTCTACAGCTGTCTCCTCTGGAGCAGCTCCCTCTGCTCCCTGTTAACATTCAAGGACAGACACATCTGCTGTTGGAAAGGAAGGATTCAGGTGTCAAGTTGAGAAGTCTGCGATGATCAGAAACACTGAAATGCTTAAACTGGAAGCTTACTTGGACCACCATGCTCTACCTACCCACCACCTGCTCCTGCTCCAAAGGATCCTTTTTTCTTTTTCTTAACTTTTTTTTTGAACACTGAAAAAGCTGGAGAGTATCATGCACGTTTCTCCACTCCCAGGTATGTGTATCTGCCCCTTCCACATGTCCCGTCCTCAGTCTGAGCAGAGCTCCAGGCTTGGTTCTGAGTTTTTTGGCATCCTGGCTCCGATGGGAAGCGCTTCTCTGGGTTGGGCTCTTGCCTAATTTTGTTAGCTTCCTTTAACATGATTTTAGATTTGCCTTTTGTGGCTTATTATTCCTTAAATAACTGGGAAAAGGCAATATGTGTATTTAATAAATCACAAATACTAGCAGCTCTTCTTAGCTAGAGAAGGGAACAAGAAGGAATGCCCAGCCTTCCTACTGCAGGCTTGCTCTTAACTGTGGGAGGAAAAGGAGGAGATGACCCGAGTGGTTGAAAACTATGGGGTGGGTGTAGGGATGGAGATGGATCTCTACAAAAGTGGGGACAGTGCTTAAAATAGATCTTACCTTGTGCAGTTGACTGGCAAGAATAGAGGTTTGCCATTATCAGAAGTCATCAGGAGGTGATCAAGTTAGGCCTTCAGCTGTTGAACTTGTCAGTCGATGCCCCTTTTAGGATGGAGGCATAAGGAGAAAGGGATGGTCTAAACTGCACTTGCCAAGAGAAGAATGAGCTTTGCCAGGGTCTCCAAGTGGCATGCATGATGCATTTGACATGCTGAGCTTTGCCCTACTGTTCCCCTCAAAGTGATAAGCAGCAGCTTCCCAGAAGGAGGGGGGAAACAGCAAGTGACCCAGCTGTCCTCAAAGGAGGTCTCCAGATGAAATCCCTTATGCTGCTGGCAAATACCTACTGGATCGATTGGCATGAGGGGATCACAGTCTTTCAGCCCCCGCTTTTAATTCAGAGGCAGGAGCAGCAGGTCCCTTGGGTGTGTTCCCTCTCCAAAATCCCAGTAGTGGGTTGAGAGGAATGGCTGCCTGCTGAGACTGAGCATTTAGCTTCCCCTCCTTTTCCTCCTTGCCCCATTTTTTTAAAGATGAGGTGTAGCCAAATTGCTGGCCAAAATCTCCAAAGCAAACCCTGGGGGCGCCTTGGCACACTGCCAGAATAGATCATCCTTTGACTGTCAGAAAACTCTTCCTATGACTTTGTGCTTGTTCCCAAAGATCACTGGGCTTCCACATATCTTGTCCAGCAGATAACCCATGGGAGTTTGCAACATTGGTTGATCCTTAGGGATGTTAAGGTGATACTTGCAAAATCAGAGGGGTTCTGATGTACATGGATGTGCAGCAAGGCCTTTAGATGCTATAGACAACTCCTAAATAAGTCCCTTTTTTAATAGCCTGTCACCCTAAAAGATACCCTGATTTCTGCTTAAGCAGGAGCTAAGTGCAGATGTGACCAGAAAATGAGCATGAAATACAGGTCTTCATCACAGAGCAGCTCTGCTCATACCTCATGATGAACAGTTTGTTGCCTTCACAGGGAAAGTGTTTTAACCTCCTGGCACTCAAGCAGTGGTTTACATCTGAACAAAACCCCACATGCAGGAGGCAGCCCAGCGCGCTGTCTGCAGTGGCTTTTACAAGGAGCTACCTGTGAGAATTTTTGGGCAATTCAGTGTGAAAATCTGGAGCTGCTTTTGAGTGTAAAACTTTGCTTTTGGCTACTTTGTCTTTATCATGTGAGGCACTGCAGGGCTTAGCCTAGCCCCAGTTTTAGCATGGCAGAACAGTAGTGTGGACCTCAGCAAAGTGTATTGTTCCGTTTCTTCCCATCATTTTCCATCATGGCTTTTAGGAGAGCTGCATGCCTGCTGGGCCAGCCTGTGCTGCATCACTCCAGCCTGCTCAGGCTGAGGTGGCTGTGGAAGTGGGAGACGTGAGAAAGAACATGGTTTCTCCAGAGTTTTCTGTTTGTTACTCTGCTATATTTGTTATCTGGATTCTTAAGTAATGAGTGCTTTGAATTTTGTGATTATGTTACTGTGATGTGTAGTTAATGTACTAATGTTCACTTGAGCTAGGATCATGGTAACAGTGTGGTTTGTTTTTTTTTTTAACTGTTCGGAAAATAACTTAAATACAAAGATTAAGCTGTGAATCTCTCCTGTTTTCCTTTTGCGGGGGGGGAAGGCATTGTCAAAATACCAATCCTCTGTCTTCCTCAAGCCCCATGTGTGTGAGTCACACTTCAAGTACAGATGTTGTACTGTACACAACATCTGCAGCGTGAATACCTGGAAGTGCTGGGGACGAAAGGTGGATGGCTTTGCCCTTAGCCTGAGGTAGATGCAGCTTCACAGGACACACAGAGTCTGCAGTAGCCAGTCCCACCTCAGAGCTGCTGCTCATGGATTAATGCAGCATGAAAGACTGTCCTGGCAGGTTTCTTTAAGAAAAAAACCACTTATTCCTAAAACCATAGCATACTTTTTAATTAACACTCTCTCCATTCATAGTTAATGGCCTCTGGCTGGGGCAAATGAGTCCACCCTGTAAGCCAGAAGAGGGTAGATGTGACTGATAGAGAAGAACTGGAGCTGTCTTGCCCATTAAAAAAGTGTGGGGGGAAAGCTGTAAGGACTTTGTGTTTTTCTGGGTACTGTTGCAAGATCCTGGTAGGAGAAGCACAAATTTGTTTTATAAGCTAATCAGAATCCTGCTGTTCAATAATGAGTGAGTAATTGACATATCGCAGCACCGCCACACAGTTCCGTGGCTGGGGATGCTGCCATGCTTACGGCTCGCCCGAATCAGAACGCAAGCACCCTGGCCCTCAGAATACCTTCCTCTTAAAAGTGCTCCTTGGATAGCAGCCTTGGATCTTTCCGTTTTACTTAACAGCCCCTTTTAAAACAAAGGCCACCGCAGTTTTAAGATCCTGACTCCAGGGGTGGTCAGAAAACAAACAAAACCCTGCACTCCCGACATCTCTCTCCCTGCTGGCTCCATTCTTGGGAGCCAGCGGGAGACTGGAGATTGTGAAGGCTCCCGCTTTTCTGAAGTGCTGGGAGCAGGATTCTTGTCACTTCCAATCTCCATCTCTCCTTGTGACAGGGTTCCCAGCAGCCCCGTGCTTTATTTGGCAAGGCTTTGGTGTTTATATGTATGTGTGTGTGCACACATACATAACATATATTTTACATACATATATATGTATATAATATGTAAAATATATATATATTTACACTATTTTAACCTTTTCTGTTCCCTCTCTGCTATTTCCTCTCATACAATAATAGATTTGGAAGAGGAGCTACAGCACAGGCTTCATCCCTTGTTTTGGATTGGTCTGTAACACAGAATGCAGCTTGATTTTAACAGCCTGTGAGTGCCAGCACACACAAATGAGACTCCTTCCGTACCCACAGTCCCAAGTGTCTGTGTGTACCCAAACAACACACATACTGCCCACTCCCATGAGAAACAGGTTCTCCTTGTGGGTTATTTCTAGATGTTCTTTACATAGTCCTTCCCCTTCTTCTCCTTGATGTTTAAAGATGAGAATCAGGGTCCTTATTCCAGATTTCTAGGACTAGGACAGTGCTGTCCTGCAGGGCATGAACTGGAAAACTTCTCCCAGGAAATCTGGACTCCAATCCAAAAATTCAAGTACTAAAGAGAGTCTTTGAGAAAGAAAAGCAATCTCAGTTGTAAATTTCCACTGGAAAAGAATAAACAGCTTATCTTAAATAGATTCAGTGGTTAATTACCCTTTCTGTTTAAAAATGTGTGCCTTATTTCCACTTCAAATGAAGGAGGAAAGTAATGTTTGCCATAGCTTCAAATTAACAGCATTTGATCAACCTACAGCTTTAAAATGAAATCTTCTCTTGTTTGGTGGTTTTTTATTGTTATCTTATATACATGCTTTCAAGAGTATAGTAAGGTACTCTTTGGGAAGGGGGAATTGACCAGTTTAGATTAGCTAGGCTAGAAAGAATGTAATTCTTACAATAATTGTTTAGGATGAGTTTAGCAGTTGGTGGTTTGAAGAGGATGACGAGCTCTCAGGAGAGGAGGCAGCGTGGCCAAAGAAACAAAAAGCCCTGAGCAGACAGATGCGGTGTAATGCTGCCGTGGATTTCTGTGGGTGAGCTGCTGTCTGTCCTGGGAGCGAGGGCTGTGCCTGGCTCCAGCAGTGTCCTGGCCCCTTTTGTTCGAAGGCACTGTGTGGCACAGCTCCCTGTGCAATGGCACACGTATCAGTGCCCAGGATGTGGAAATGATTCGGTGTTTTGTGGGAATAAGATGCCACCCTTGGTCTTGAGAGCTCTGGATAGCTGTGTTTCTCCAAGTGCTCGAGTTGCTCCACAGCCAGCACATACACACTGCCCAGGACCCTGTCCCAGGAGGGGCTGCTGGAGGAGAAGGTAAGAGAGGAAAAATAAGCTGCTGCTTGCACTCTCCCATGCAACGGGCTGCAGCCATCAGAGATCTCAACCTGACCCCTTTGCCAGCTCATCCATGCCAGCAGTGCATGTCTGTGAGTACCAGCCACTTCGCTTTACCCTAACAGAGCTCAGACACACATTCATTATACCCCAAGAGAGATCTCTTTGTTTCACATCCCATGTTACCTTCCCATCCTGAGCTTTCTCTCCAAAATGATTTGCTGACGTGCACCTGGCTGGTTAGGAGCAGCTAGAAATCTCCAAACCAGCAAGAGGTTCCGGAGCTGTGGGGCTGATCAGCTGGGGACCACTGAAGTTGGATAAGTAGTACGACCAGGAAAACCTGGGCTTGGAAAGGTCTCACCTGTACAGGTAAATAGCCTGCCTGCAGATGGAGAACAGTCAGATGGGCTTTCCAGTGCAGCAAGGCAGAGACAGCAGCCTGAGCAGTGCTTTTACTGGAGACAGCACTGACATCCTTCTGGAGACCACTGTGGTTTGAAGAAACTCAAGCCCCTGGTTAACATCGCACAGCTGATGTATCCAAAACTCCCTGTCCCATGCCCAAAGCACCCTGCTGGCATTTACAAAGGTGGATCAAGGAAGGCTTCTGCTCCAAGGGGCAGGAAGGCAGGGAGGCTGCCAGACCATCTTCGTGTCTGCGGTGTCAGCTCCAAAAGGGCAGCTCTGGCAAACTGCTCTGACTTTCAGAGCGGCGGCAATGCCTGTGAACAGCTCTGCCCATGCTGCCGAGTTCCCTCTCCTCCAGCACAGGAAAAGGGGTCAGTGGCTGCTAAGCAATGCATCTTCTTGCCTTCATATGAGCTGCTCACTGCTTCCTTGTGGAATTTATCTAGTTTGGACTAGACAGTGCTGGGCAAACCCCCAAGACCAGCACTGAAGACCACATCCTTTCCAAGGGATTTCTAGCTCATCTTGGAAAGGGGGACAGACCTCCCAATGGGGAGCTGTCAGCTCAGGGTAAGCCCTCAGGTCTCCCAACTGCTTCTCTATCATCCTGGCCTCAGCAAATGCCATCACTCAGTGCAGGATGTGTGCTGGGACCAGCTCCACCTGCTGCTCTGCCTCTCCCGGTTCTCTTGGGTTCCTTTGCATGCCCCAGGCACTGTGTATCAGCGCTCTCCCTCCATGGAGATGTGTGAGCATCCCATGACATGGAGTGCTGGGACAGGGACAGCCCCAGTGCTGTGTCTGGAGTCTGGGGCAGCAGTGAGGCAAGAAGGGGTCAGGAGCTCTGGGAGTGACACTGGGTGGGGATGAGGGTGTTTTATGGCCTCACAGGCACTTTCCCAGCCATGGGGGATGTTTTAGCCAGGGATTCCTTGCATGGAGGCAGGGGAGGAATGCCTGTAAAATGTGGAAACAAGCTCCCTTGCAGCTCAGAGCAGTGGCTGTTTCTCACCAGCCCTTGTCTGTCATGTGCCACCATCACCGGGTCAGGTCACAGGAGTGTCTGCAATTAACCCAGCCCCCTGGTGATCCTTAATTGGCACTCCAGGCTTTCCTCCTCCCCCTTCTCGCCCCACCATGAGTTTCTCACCTCTACATCTGCAAAGCCTCTGCTCCCAGCATCCCAGCCACTGCTGGGAACCAGTGACAATAACCCATATTTACTCCCTAAATCAAGGCAGCAGCCATCCCCTGGCTTGGACCTGTGTCCTGAGGATGTCCGTGCTTGGTCCCCAGCATCAGGCTGTGTGGCAGGAGGAGAGGCTGTGGCTGCAGGGATAAGCACGGGGGGGATGGGGATGGGCTTCAGTGCAGAGGAGCTGGGAAGCTCCAGGAGGGGTTTTTGGTAGGTACTTGCTGAGAGAGTACCAGGATGGGGGAGAGATGGCTGCTGCTATTTCATCTTTCCAGTGCTCTTTCCAGAGACCACTGGACACATTTAACCCTCCACATGCTGCTCTCAGAGATGAGCCATGTACTTGAATGACCAGAGTTGCAGCATGGCTGCAGGACACAGCATGGCCTGGCTCATTATCCTGTCCCAGGTTTGCTGCTTTGCCCTGTCTTAGCAAGGGCTTGGGATGAGTCCTGGCCGTGTTCAGGGCTGCATGTTCTCTTGCCAAGTCATCTCACCCATGGGTATGTCCAATAAAATGAATCTTCATCCTGCTGCTCTGGGAATGAACCAGGACCATCCCCAGAAGGACTGTGGATCTTGCAGGTTTCCCCCACTGCGGCCCTGTCACCAAGGTCCCGGCAGCCACCTAGCACACCTGCACAAAGGTAAAGGTGATACCCTGATCCAGATGTGGAGAAACTGAGTCTGGGCAAGACACAGGAACTATTGAGCAGGGGCCAGCCCTGGGAAAAGCTGAACACTGGCAGGCAGAAAAAGGGCTGGTGGCTGGGGGAGAGGGCCCGATGCTTTCAGGAAGAGCTGGAGGCTCATGTGGATGGAGGAGACCGGAGCTGGAACATCCTCCGTGAGTGAATGCGGTGCCTGGACTCTCCAACACCCCAGACAGCCCGGCAGGGGCTGGCACGGCAGGCGTGGGGCTGCCCACAGGGCTCTCCGAGCTCTGCTCTGCTTTCCTGGCCCCGCGGGACCGTCCTGAGGGGGGCCAGCCTGTCGGGACCTGTCCCTTTTAAGCCCTTGGAGCTGTTGCCAGCCGTGGCTTAGTGGGGTCCCCATCCTTTCAACTGGCTGTTCGGCAAATTAAGAGCTTGCTATTAGGCTGCTAATTAAAGGCACTTCATTAGCAGCAGGGGAGGCAGCTCCTGGCCGCAGCAAAATTGGATTCCTCTGAGCTGCCATGAGCCGAGTCTCTCTTCTCTGGGGCTAGGAGCTGTGTCCCTTCGTGTCCGGGGAAGGCAGCTGCCCCGAGCCATGGCCGTGTGGCTGCCAGCCTCCTCCCGAGCGCAGGGGATGGGGCACCTCTAACCCACGGTGGGAGAGGGGCCGGAGGTGATCGGGGTGTTGGGTGATGCGGGGCCACCCCTTCGCCGCCAGCCCCGGGGATGGTGCAGTGATGCTGCCCCACTTACGGTTCCCGGGGTCACTCCCGTTTACGGGGGACATGCGAGACCTCTCAACGCTGGCAGAGCACCACGTCAGTGATTCCGCTGCCCCCAGGCTGCGCCGTGACCCCTCAGCGGGCTGGGCAGTCCGGAGGTGCTGCCCCTGCCCCCGGCGAGGGGAGAGGCTCCCGGACTCCTCCTCCGGCCGCTCAGGCGCCTCCAATGAGCCCTGGGGGCGTCCGGGCTGCACAGCCCTGCCCTGCCTTCCCTTCCCTTACGCCCTCCTTCTTCCATCTAAAAATGGGAGAGACCAGCCAGGCCGTCGGACCAGGGCTGCCTTCATCCCCCTCTCCTTCCCCTCCCTCCCCGCGCTCCGCCTGCAGCCTCGCCCCGCCGGTCGGGAAAGGGACTCCACGGCCCGGCGGGGACATCACTGGGGTGAGCTCCCTGCGGGCCGGGAGGGCTGCCCCATCCCTGCTTCCCGTCTGCCTTACGGTGTCCCTGTCCCCTTCTAGCCCCTGGCCTGACATCCCCCTCCCCTTTTTGCCGGCTTGGGATTCCTGATGGGATTAGGGGGGATTTGCTGTGCGTGAGCCGGGAGCTGCTGGGTGCTACGAATCCGGCTACCGTGCGGGGGGTGTTGCACGGGGGGCCGGACTGTGGGTGCTGGGGAGGGGGCTGCTCCCGGGGGACGCAGGCTCATCCCCCGTCCCCACCCTGCAAGCCCCGTCGCTCCGGGGACATTCACTGCTCCGGGGTGCAGCACCCAGGGCTGTCCGTGCAGCTGGGGGTGCTCCGAATGCTCCTGGGCACCCTGACCCTGGGGTGGGCTGGGCCAGGGCTGCAGGGTGGCTGTTCCCCGCAGCCACCGGTTCTCTGCAGTGAGGACCCCCAGGAGCCGGAGCGGGAGACAGAGGTGTTGGAGGGGGCAAGGGTTTAGGAGGTGGGTACATGTGGTGTTTTGGGTGGGACCTTCTGCGGGGACGTTTCAATGGTGTTGGGCCACTCGCAGCCGCACCATTCAGCTGCTCCATTGAGGTAGGGGGGTGGGTGTCCTTCCTTTCTCTACCTGCCTCTTTCCGTCTACTGCCCCTCCCAGCTGGGGGCAGGGGTGACCAGGTTACCCAGGCTGGGTCACTGCCACAGTAAAAACCTCACACCACAGCCACAAGACCAACCATGGGAAAGCTGGATCAGCTGGCCTGGGTACTCGGCAGCGGCCTGAAGCAGCACTCAACACAGGATTCCGTTGCATTGGGGTCTCTGCTCTGGGCCAGGGTCATCCCTACTGGAAAAGGCACAGTGACCCAACACAGTTCATGATGCCTTGGCTTCTGGCTCTCTGGCCAGGGCCGTGCTGATTCTTTCTCCTCTTTCCCAGCGTCTTACCTTCCCCCTGCTGTCTGTCACCGTTCTGGTGTCCTTTGGCTCCTCCATGCTCTATGGCTACAACCTTGCTGTGGTGAACTCGCCGGCAGAGGTAAGGGATGGGCAGCCTCTCTGGGAGCAGGGAAAACGGCTCTGCACCTCTCCCTTGTAGGGTAGGGGGACTGCTGTCCAGCAGCCCCACATCAAAACACTGGCATTTTCCTTGAGCAGTCACCCAGAGAGGAATGGCATGGGAGGGACATCAGAGTCCATGTTCACGTACAACAAAGGGGTCCCCTAGGAAAGCAGGGGCTGGAAAGCTGGCCACAACCTCCCTACTCCAGCTCAAGCTCTGTCTGTAGTATCTCTAAGTTGTCCTTAAGCCTCTCAGGTGCTGAGACTTGCTGAGCAACCAGACCAGTGCATCCCAGTCATCCCCAAACATGTTCTGCCCTGCATCTGCTTTAATGCTGTTAAACCCATGGTATTGTCCCTATAGATCCTGTCTTCCCTTGTCTTCCCCTTTCTGCCAACATATCTGGTGCCTGTGTGTGTCTTTGCCCTGCAGCACATAAAGGCTTTCTACAACGCCTCGTGGTCCCAGCGGTACGGGCATGGGCTGGCCCATGGCCCCCTGACCCTCCTCTACGCCCTGACTGTCTCCATCTTCGCCCTGGGCGGGCTGGTGGGCTCCTTGCTGGTGGGGATGCTGGTGGAGCGGTACGGCAGGTAAGGGTGTCACACCATGGAGCAGGGTGGTTGAGAGGTGGGATGGGACTGGAGGAGCTGCCCTGCTGCTTGTGCCTGCCAGGAATGGAGCTCTGAGCCGCAGCGCTCTCCTCGTCCTCCTGGCTGGTGGCTTCATGGGCTTCAGCCGGGAGCTGGGATCCCCCGAGATGGTGATCATCGGCCGCTCCATCACAGGGCTCCACTCAGGTGGGTGCTGCCTGGGCTGTGCACAGCCCCTTCCTCATGGCTCAGGCCCCTAAAGCCATTCCCAGAGGATGGAGAAGGCTTCATATTCCTCAAAGGCTCTGTGGAGGGGTTCTCTGGTACAGCCAGGGCCACCTCCAAGGCCATGGGGTCTCCACTGTGGATGATGCTGGGCATGGGAGGAGATGGACCAAGGGTACCCTTCTCCCCACTGCCTCTGCCATCCCAGTCCCTCCTGTGCCGCCCAGGTATCTGTCTCAGTGTGGTGCCCCTCTACCTGGGAGAAATCGCGCCCAAGAACCTGCGGGGATTCCTGGGCCTCATGCCCAGCTTCTTCATCTGCCTGGGGGTTTTCTCTGCCCAGGTCCTGGGCCTCCCAGAACTGCTGGGCGAGGTGAGCACGATACCCCAGCCCACACATGCTGGACCCTGCTCTGTCTTCCCCATGACACATCCCATTTCAACTCCTCTCAGGACAGGTTCTGGCCCCTCTTCCTGTCAGTGGTGGTTGTTCCTGCCTCCCTCCAGCTCCTGCTGCTGCACTGCTTCCCTGAGAGCCCTCGGTACCTGCTGATAGAGAGAAATGATGTCCGTGGGGCCACCAAAGGTGAGGGGATATCCCAGGGGAGACTGGCTCCGGAAGGTGCTGGGTGCTTCTCCAAGGTCTTCCAAGACCAAGGTGCATCCTCATGGCAGTCTTCCATACCCAGACCTGACAGCTCACCACAGTCCTGATGGTTCAGCCCTTCTGTCCCACCTGGTTGTGCCACAGCATTTCCATGGTGCCCAGCACTGTGGTGTGAGGCTTTTCCCCACTTCCTATGTATGCTCTGCCCCACAGGGAGGCTTCTGGAGAGGTTGGGCCAGGGAAGAGCCAAGCCCCTACCCTGTGCCATACCTGTGAGCATCCACCCTGTGCTGGGGACACGTGTCCGTGGCCCCCGCTCTCTCCACAGCACTGCACCGGTTTCTGGGGACCCCCGATGTACAGAATGTGATCGAGGAGATGAAGGAGGAGCAGCAGTCGCTCTCCTCCATGGAGATGGTGTCGGTCTGGCAGCTGCTGCGGGACCGCTCTGTGCGCTGGCAGACGCTCTCGGTGGTGGTGGTGAACGCCGGCATGCAGCTCTCGGGGATCGATGCCGTAAGCCCCACGGGGTCCTCGCCCCGGGACACGGCTCTGCAGATGCTGAGCTGAGACCTGGCAGCTCCTTCCATCGAGTGCCCATGGCTCCATCCTGGCTCATGCTGTGTCCTCTCCTTGGCAGATCTGGTTTTACACCAACACCATCTTTGAGAACACTGGAATCCCCGCGTCCCAGATCCCCTACACCACCGTGGGCACCGGTGCCATCGAGATCGTTGCTGGGCTGATCGGGGTAAGTGGTGGACGGACAGATGGACATGGCCCCTCCATGCCAGAGCCCTCTTGCCAGCTCCCAGCACCATCAAGCAGGAGGGACAGAGTGGACCCCCAAATATCACCTGTGCCACCGCACAGCCCCTTTTCTGGGTGGCAAGGGGTTTGGTATGGAAATGGGGATGCGAGATGGGATGAGACAAGCTCAATTTAGGAGTCACATCTGGGAGTGGTGGGATAATTTTAGGGTAGCAGGGAGGTTGGGGAGAGATGGCAGGCAAAGAGCAGGTTGGAGATGATAGAGGCAACTAGAGGTTCCTTCTGGTCTCACTTTCATTGTCCCTCTGTTAGCAGAGCCACATGTCTCCATTCCCCTCCCCGCAGCCAAGCCCTGGCCTGGCCCCAGGCTAGCAGCCCTGGCCCCCCCAGCCAGCCCTCATTTAGCTGGAGAGTTAGCACTGGGCCAGGCAGATTTATGGCCCTTGTCCCATCTGCAAGTGTCACCCAGGGCCAGCCCAAGCCACCCGGCACTAAATCCGCTCCCTGACAATTACAGAGATTGATGGGGGTGGCTGCTCCCAGAAAACGGAATGAGTTGGGGTCTGCTCCCCTCTCCCATAGCAGAGTGGGGTTCCCTGCCTCTCTGATGGGTACCCCCTTCTCCCCTCCCCTGTCTGTGGGGTTGTCCCAGCCCCCCAGCAGTCGCCCAGCGTAGAGCCAGATTGCTTGGGAGCAGCCCCACAAATGGCCCCCGATGGACATGCCGAGATTGGTTATGAAATTACAGGCATTTGTTCTGCTGTCAATACCCTGCCTGCTCCCGCCGCCGCCGTGCTGCCTGCCCACACCCTGCTGTGCCCACTGCCCCACAAACACCCCGTGCCCAGCCCAGCACCTCCACCTGGCACTGGTGCCGAAGCGGTTTCAGGGTCACCCCAGCCAGCCCCAACCCCGCACCCTAATGGTGCTCTGTGGGACCCATCTCCTGCCCCATGCATGCTCTCCCCTGGCATTTTCCCTGCCCCAGCCCCAACCCTGGAGCTCTGAGCTGGGGTTGCCCATGACTCTCAGATGCCCCTGGGAGTATCCTCCCACCTTCGGCTGGATCTGGGGTTCAGGGGTGCTCCCGTCCACTTTGGAGCTCCCCAGCACACCGTCAGTCTCTGCTCTCCCCTGGCAGTGCTTCACCATTGAGCGGGTGGGCCGGCGGCCTCTCATCATCACCGGCTTCTGTGCCATGGGTATCTGCTCTGCTGGCATCACCGTCTCCCTGCTGCTGCAGGTAGGGCCTGGCCACTGCCACCCCCTGGGCCATTTCTGGGGCTGGGTGATGGAAGGATGAGTATCATCCTGGGGGAGGGAGCATGCATGGAAACGAGAGGTGAGCTGGCTCTTCCAAGTCATGTTTTCCCTTCAAAGTTAAAGAGAAGATAAATTTAGCACCAAGAACAACAACAAAAAAAGAAAACACAAATCCATATGAGAAAAATCCTGCTGCTTCTGGTAGCTTTTTTTCAGAAATAGTTGTTCCCAGGGAGGCAGCTGTGAAATGCCAGCGCAGGTGGAGGGTCCTTCTCCTGCTGTCTGCTTCCAGAGGATGCTCCCATTGCTCTGGGGATACTGCAACATCATGAGCTGCTGAGCTTGGCTGAGGCTGACCCTCACCAGCTTTGCCGATGTGTCCTGTGTGGCCACTGTCCCCAAGAGCCAAGGGCAGGCATGAAGCCGTGTCCCAGGGATGCTGGGTGCGAAGCTCAGGACCAGCCCCAGCAGCATGCCCAGCCCAGTGTCCCCTCGCAGGCCGCCCTGCCCTGGATGCGCTACGTCAGCGTTGCCTGCGTGGTCGGCATCATCGCTGGCTTCTGCATGGGACCAGGTGGGTCTGGGGCCAGGGGAGTGGGGAGCAAGGGGTGGGAATGGGGGCACCAGTGGGATTTGCAGGCAGATGACAGGATCTGAGTCTTGGCCCCATCCCCAAGGTCAGGCCCTGGTTTATGATGCTGTTCCTCCAAGTGAAACCCCACCACACACCCCTCCAGCCCCACACATCCCCAGGGCACACTCTACCTCCTTCTCCTGGGCCATACTCCAGGGCCAGGCAGAGTGAAAGCCCTTGCAGCCTTCTCCAGACCTCTGTGGAGGTGTCACTGCTCTGGTCACAGTGCAGCTGGTGAGAATCATCCTGCCCCTAACTGAGTGCAGGCTCCAACAGCCAGGAGTGAAACCTGGACTGGTTTACCCAGTTGATGTATTAGCAGAGCTCTTAACAGATCTGTAATTCATCCTCAGCCCAGACTTTATTCACTGTAATTACATCTTTAATTAGGATTTTAATGGCTCATTGTTCACAAACAATGATGAATAGGAGTTTTAAAACAAAAAAAAATATATATCTCTGTTCTGGGCGAGCTGTGAGTAAGAGTCCGTCAGGGGCTCCACTCCTCCCTCACTTCATACGCTTGTTTTTTGGTTCATCTTTTCCCTTCATTTATAAAGGGCTCCAGCCAGCCCTGTCCCAGGCAGTTGGGACCCCAGGCATGTCACCATACCAAATACCATCGCCAGATTCCCGGGTGTCTTGGAATGTACTCTGGACCTCAGATCCTGCCCCCCAGTACAGGGACAGTCCTGGCACCCAGGACTTCCGGCTCAGTGACACTTGGCTGGAGAAGCTGAGTCCTTCCAGGAGAAAGAGCCACAACCTGTGTTCAGTTTTCAGTCCACTTACAAGTTGGCTTGGGAAATCACTTCCATATATCCTGGGTTTTTTCACCATACATGGGAAAAGCGGGTTGGAAAATAGCATTTCTGTGTCCTGCGGGAAATTCTGATGCTCGGAAAAGTGGTTGCTTCTTTCCTTCCTAAATCAGCCACAGTGGTGACAGAAGCTGATTGATAGAAGGAAGTTCTCTAAACTGTTTTGATCGAGGGAGTCTGGAAAGGGCATTATGAAGGGTGCCAGGAAGATGTTTCTCTATGCCTGTGATCTCTATGAGATTTAATACATCAGCATTTAGAAACATTTTTGGAAAATAAGGATCCACGTGAAATGCTCCACCTTTATTTTGACTCAGTCTGAAACTTTGCAGTCATGCAACTTGCGGAACTGGCCTGAGCACCCAGCAATGTGCAAGCGTGGTATGTGAGGGGGACATCACCCACCCCCCCAGGACATATCCCAAGGGAGACCAAGGGCAGGACACTGTTCCACAGCACTCCCTGTCTCCTCCAGCTCTCCCAGCAGCACCAGTTTGAACCATGAGTCTTGCTGGGCTCCAGCCCTTTGGCCACAGGACTGAGGTGGGCAGAACCTGTTGACCCCAGGGATACTTGAGTCAGCCTGTCTCCCATACCCTTGATCTGTCCCCTCCCTCTGCAGCCGGTGTCCCCTTCCTGATGACAGCTGAGCTCTTCATGCAGTCGCACCGCCCGGCTGCCTACATTGTGGGGGGCTCTCTCAACTGGTTCTGCAACTTCACCGTTGGCTTCATCTTCCCCTTCTTGCAGGTACCACTCCAGAGGGGCCCTGGGAGATGGAGGGAATGGACACAGCCCTGTTGCTCTCCCAGGAGGGGATGCCAAGTCAGGGATGCCCGTGCTCTTGGCTCAGCTCAGTGCTGGCCAGAGCCAGTCCAGGGAAGGGTGATGGGAGGGGACACTGCCTCGCGCCCTGCCCAGTTTGGGAGTGCCTGGCTCTCTGCCTCATCCTGCTCTTGTCCCCAGATGTCAGCCGGTGCCTTTTGCTACCTGGTTTTCTGTGGTGTCTGCCTGCTGGTGGCCCTGTACGTCTACCTCGTCATCCCCGAGACCAAGAACAAAACCTTCATGGAGATCAGCCACATCTTTGCCACGCGCCGCTCCGTCCTCTCCGTCCCAGCCCATCTCATTGGCATGATGAAGCTCGATGGCTATGGGACTTTGGAGAGCAGCTCCCTGGAGGGCTCAGGCTCCAGCCTGCCCTGATCTGAGGGGGCTGGGGGCCATGGGGATGGTGGAGGAGGCTCGGGGCTGGGGAAGGTTGTGGGGGCCAGTTTGTTCCAACCTGGTTATCTCTGGGTCTCCCAGGACATCTCTCCATGGCACAGCCTGTGCCCAGGAGGAACCCCACTGATGCACCAGGGTTGCACTGACTGCTGGGCATGACCCCCATGCTGGAAGAGATGCCCCCACAGAGACGAGGGGACCTCCTGAGGCAGGGGGTTCTCATTGCTCCTGGGTGTGGGGCCTTGCCAAGAGCTTCTGGCATGAGCTGTTAAATAAAGAGCATTGCCACCAGAGCCATCGTTTGGCAAGTTCAGCCTGGAATGGCAGCAAGCAGGAGCGTGCTGGAACGGGCAGGTGCTTCCCCAGTACCAGGGAGGAGCAGAATGGGAAGAGGGGCTTGTCCTCCTCCCCACTGTGACTGGCTGGAAAGGTCAAAGTTTCCCCACCTTTTCTAGGAAGGGTTGTCAGGATGGCTCCCAGGCTCTTGCATCTCACCCCAGGCTGGTCACACAGAGCTGGAGGCTGTTGCAGAAGGGACCTAGAGCGGCTCTGAGCTGCGGGTGACTGTCCAGCCACTGTGCCCCTCCACAGACTGCTGGAAGCCCTTGGTGCCTGGCCTCGTGTGCTGGCCCCACACAGTGCTCCCATGGGAATCCTGCACACTCCCCAACTCCCTGGAGGACAAAGGGATCCAGGAGACACCCACATCCCTTTACTGCACCCCGTGAATTGCTGTGACCCCAAGGTGCTCTCCAAGCACGACCTCTCCCACATCTCTGCCCCAAATCCTGGGGGCTGTATTTGGACGCCCACAGCAGCTCCCACAAACACTATGGCAGACCATGGACTCCCAGACCCTCCAGGAGCTGTGGTACACAGGAAAACTACAACATTTTGTTGTGGTGAGAGGTAAACCCAGGTGGTGGGGAGGGCTGTGCAGCCAAAACCCTCTCATGCCAATGCAAACATAATTTTGTTGCAAATAATTTAGCCCTTTTTTTTTCCTGGTTTCTCTCTCTGTGACGGGTCCACAGCTTGTGTGTTTGGTGCTTGTGGTCGCTTAGTGAGGAGCCCACCCTTCCTGCATCCCATGGCAAAGCCTCAGGGCACCTCTGGGGGTGGGTGGGCGCTGGAGCTGTGGGGACAGGGACTGGGCCATACTGGGTCCCCAGTGCCTGGTCCTATCCCTTCCATCCTCAGCCACCAGCTTGGGTCTCTCCTGCATCTTGAGCCATTTAAAGGACATCAGTCAAAGCAGGGTCACGGCTCCGCAGCATCAGCTGCTTCCCACTCTGCCTCCCTCCCGCCTCGGCTGCTCTCGGCAGCAGAACAGAGCGGTAAATATGTGCAGCATTACATATGTATAATGGAGTGTAAATAACCCCAAAAAGTGCATTGTAAATAGACTCCAAGTTTATCCTTTATTAATGAGGCACTGAGTGCCCTGCTGTTTTAGAGCAGCGAGACTTTGATAATATCAAAACCTAAATTACACTTGTGTCTCTCATTCCCAGCAAACGACAGCATCATTTCAGGCCTCTTTGCCACTTGTATTTATTTATTCTAGTATTTATCCATCTCTCCCACCCAGCATGTGGGGCAGCTTGGAAGATGCCCCCTGCCCTCCATGTGGGAGGCAATGGCCCCCCTGAGACCAGCCCCCCATTCCTGGGGTCCTGGCACAGCCAAGAAGTTGGAATGTTGCCTTATGGCCAAGGACTGCTCTGTGTGGCCAGTGAGATGCGGCAGACTTGGGAAATGTGGGGTCAGGACCCACTTCTGCCAGGGTTTCAGACACCACCAGATCCAGAAGTGCCCTCTTTCCAGGGACTGGGGGTCACTGGCAAAATTCTATGGTGCCTTTTGGTGCATTTTCTCCTGGGGACCCATTTGAGGGTACCATGTCGAAGGACATGTTCATCCTTTTTTCCATCAGGACCTGGGGGTGAAGAACCCCCATGCTCATCACTGGCAACTCATCAGCTTTTTTCTGAAGCTATTGGGGCAAGATCTCTCTTTGGGGTTGTCAGTTCAAACTGCCCCATGCCACTGACCTGGTACTCTTGCAAAAGTGAGATTTGGGCTTCCTCTGCTTCTCTTGCCAGGGAGGCATTCCCAGCTGCTCCACTGCAGGCTTCTCATGAAGGATATGGCCGGGTGATCTCCGAGCGGCTTTTCCATGCCCAAAGCTGCTTCCCCATGTCAAAATCCAGTTCCCTGGACTGAGGCCTCCAAAAGCACTGGTTCTGCTTGGTGAGGATAAGGCTGTATTCTCTAGCAGTGTCCAAGCAGACCTCAAAAGAGTGAAAAAGATGCAAAGAGGAGTCTGAGAAATTACTTGGACACCTGGAAATGCTGCTGATCCTCTTAAGGTTTGCAGAAACAAAGATGAAGGTGTCTTTTTCCAAATGCACAGGTGCCTTCTCCTGGTGTGCCCAGTGCTAAGGGGTGGGTGAGTTCAAGTGCTGAGGTATTCACATGGAGGGCTGGGGCTCAGCCCAGGAGAATCTGGAATGGGAGAGAAGACCCTGGTTTGAACTCTCCAGATACTTTGAATGGGGCTCCTCAAGCAAATGGCCTTGGCCCATCACTGGATATCTGCAGATCCTGCATGGAAGCTCTCCAGGAGGGTACCTGGCCCCAGGTGAGTGGTCACATCCCAACTGGGAAGTTGATTAGGCTTGTCTCACTAAGAGTGTCCATGCTTCCAGCATCGCAGCCATGGGAGCGGGATGCTGGACACAGGGAGCATTGCCTGGGGTCAGCTCGGTTTGCAAATAGACCCTGTGTTTGCAGCCTGGGCCCTGGATGTATTTGAGGGGTTCAGGGGCTGATTCAGGGACTTGGAGGTGGATGAGAGGCTTGACATGACCCTGCAATCCATGCCTGCAGCCCAGGAAGCCAATCATATTGTTGAAGCTGCATCACAAGGGGTGTGACAAACAGGTCAGGGGATTCTGTCCCTCTGTACACTCCAGTGATTCCCAGCTGGAATACTGCATCTAGCTCTGGGTCCTCAGCACAGGAAGGACGTGGAGCTGATGGAACAAGTCCAGAGGAGGCCATGAAGATGCTCTGAGTGCTGGAGCACCTCTCCTATAAAGACAGGCCGAGATGGCTGAGGTTGTTTAGCCTGGAGAAGAGAAGGCTCCGGGGAAGCTTCACTGGATAAAGGGGAGGCAAGAGACTCGGGAGGGACTTGTTACAAGGGCATGTAGTGACAGGACAATGGAGAATTGCTTTAAACTGGCAGAGAGTAGGTTTAGATCAGATATTAGGGAGAAATTCTTTACTGTGAGAGTGGTGAGGCACTGGCACAGGTCGCCCAGAGAAGTTGTGGATGCCCCATGCCTAGAAGTGCTCAAGGCCAAGTTGGCCAAGTGGCTGCCTTGGACCCATGAGTGCTGCTCACAGTAATAACTGCCAGGACACAAGTCACCCAGAGGGAGAAGATTGCACCCCCAAAATTAGGAACCCCCCACAAATGATGAAACACCCTCTCCTATTTTGGCATAGCAGAGGAATCTTTCAGCACCATCCCAGGGCATCTTCTGCCGGGGAAGGGCGATTTCATCAAGGAATGGGTCCTCTTGGTGCCTTCTTTTGTTATTCCTCTGCCTGGTGGTGTCAGGAGTTTCCCAGGGAAGGGAACAAGGACACAGAGTGTAGGTGTGACCATTCCAGGTGTCACAGCCCCAGGTACACTCTTGTGCTATGGTAAACCTGGCTCCCTCCTGGCTGAAAGTCATCCCTCAGTAGGGCCTCCCCAGGCTGAGACCACAGCTCTCATCTCCTTAAAGTGCAGAGCCAGCTCCAGCCTGCAGTTCTCACAGACTCTGGTCAACAGTCTTCTTGCAGGTAAAAATCTAAAATGGGTGATTTTTTTTTTGCTGTGTTCTGGGTAACAGGCACTCAGCTGAGACCCAGCACTTCAGAGAGGTGGAGAACAGTGATTCGTTTCCTTCAAAAGCCTAAAATATTTATTTCCTTGGCATCAACCATCCCCACTAAACCTCTGGGAAAAAAAGTATATATAATGAAAAATTTTAACAGTTTGTGGGGGGAAAGTGTTTGTTACCCTCTGAGAAATACAATAATTCCGTAGGGATGCCTGCAGGCCCGTGGCTGGGGCTCTGCAGGCCTCCACAGCGGTTGCAGGGTGCCAGGGCTGGTCCGGGCTGGGTGGCCGGAGCGAGGGTGCCCGGCGGAGGGTGCACACCAGCAGATGGCACTCCCAGAATTTATTGCTACAGCAAGCTGCCTCTCGGAGAGCACTCATGTAGGAGATGTCCTATTATATGGGCAGTTGACTTTAATAGTCATTGTGTGCTTAAAGCACAGCAAAACAACAGTGGGGGAAAAAAAATCCCCACTCCACTTGGATGGCCCTTTTCCCCCCAGCCCTGCTAGTCTATTTGTACAGTAAATTAAAAATATGAATCACTTCTCTCTACTGCCTCCCCAAACACTCATCCTGTCAGGCTCTGTGTTGTCTTCATTTGTATTACCTTAATTTAATGTTAATTATGTTCTTCATTTACAAAGAACAAGCATTTACACTCCCTGTCTGGGGATTTTCCACACTCGCAGTCTCCACAGACGGGGAGGAAGGGGAGCGGCGGAGGCAGCGGTGCCGGGGAGGAGCTGTTCAGGGCCGTGGGAACGGGGGGCGGGGGTCCCCCCCCCCCGAGCGGACCGGCAACGATGAGCGCTATTGCCTTTCGATTTATGAAACCGTACGGCTGCCTGTGCTTAAATCCCCCCTAATAAATCCTTTTTAAAAGGTCCTCGGCCAATGGAGGGCAGTGATTTACAGCGGGGAGCTGGAGTGGAGGGAGGCTTGGTGGCAGGGTTTGCTGCGGGGGGGTTGGGGATGTCACCGGGTTGGGAGCCTGACCACTGCTGGGCAGTCCTAAGAAAATTTCCTGCACACCTTTTCCCTGATGTCTGCAGACTTGTCGGATGCTGC
Source organism: Oreocharis arfaki (assembly GCA_013398015.1). Classification (NCBI taxonomy): domain Eukaryota; kingdom Metazoa; phylum Chordata; class Aves; order Passeriformes; family Paramythiidae; genus Oreocharis; species Oreocharis arfaki. Next base: position 167,514 of record VZRR01007721.1, on the reverse strand, counting down.
CAGTCATGGGATGACCTGTTCGATGTGGAAAATCCGCAGTATGGATGAGGACTGCAAATCCCTGCTCCAAGCCTCAGTTTCCCCATCAGCACCTGGAGATAACAATCCCCCTCCCAGCTCTACCTATCATCAGTGCTCACCGGTGAGCCAAATTTCGGGGTGCACTTACAGAAATGACTCACGGGTGTGTGTGTGTGCAGGAGTGAGTGTTCGTGTGCACACACAGAAAGGACCCAGATCTCTAAAAACACCCCACATCTCACCCCAAACCTGACTTTCCCGTGCACAGAGCCTGTGGCTGGAACGAGGAAGGACAGAAGTGAAGAAAAAGAAGAAAAACAACGAAAGAAAGAGTTGTGAGTTTTCCTGGGCTACGGGATGCATGTTCCTCTTCACAGCCCACCCTTGGCCATCCCTGGGATGGGGGGCATGGGCGTGAAGGCTCTGTGCAGCCACATTTTCAAAGCTTGAGCCCCCCCCCATCTGCACTCAGCAGGGTTGGAGCGCTGCCCATGCCTGCCATTACCTGTTCCTCTAGCGCTGTGTCCAGCCACAGGTCAGGATCAGCAGAGGCTTTTCCCAGGGAACCCGAGGATGGGATGTGAGCAGGGGAAACAGCATCTTTGGCTCCATTTGTGTAAGAGCTCCTAGAGTCACATTTTGCACATTTTTGCATATCGGGGTTGTACCAGTACATCGTGGGAGTCGGGTACATCATCTGACTGAGATGCCCATCCCCAAATCCTCAAAAACACAACAAAAAGATAATCAAAGAAAAGAAAAAAGCAGCCCACCAAGCCTTCCTGCCCTATGACACAGGAACCCCAGAAAAGTGCAGAAAACAAACTCCCACTGCCAGGAAAACTCAAGATACCACACACACACTCCTCCCCATCACCCATTTCCACGGCAACGGCCACACATTCTGGGGTGGGCACCTGAGCCCCCTTGCCACTGAATGGCCTCAGGACCTGGGCAGGTCTCCTCACTGGTTGCTTAGGGGGGACATCTGAGCTTTGACCCTCTAGACTTCTCCTGCCACGAGCCCATCTTGCAGCTGCAGAGCCCTGTCCCAAACCTCTGTTTGTGGGGTTGCAGCCCCACAGCCCATCCCACACCTCACTCCTGCCCTTGCCCAGTCGTGGAGCAACCCCACTGCAGGGTTTCCTTCCCCTGACCCCATCCTTCTGCCATGTAGATTTGAGGCCACTCACTTACTTCATGACAGAAGTGGCTCAACTACTCCCCGTGGGACAAACACGCCCCCGGCTCCAGGGGGGTGACAATCTCCTCCATCCTCCACTGGCCATGCCTGCGCCCTCCCCACGTGCTCCCGTGTGCTCTCCCTTATTAACAATGACCTTTCCACCGTGCTCACCGCTGATTCCCCAGCCCCAAATATCTTTTAAATGGGTTTCAGGAGCTGATGCGAGCTCCGTTAAAAGGCCACCGCGTCGCACCCGCGCCGCACCCGCCCCGCGCCCTCCCGCGCCGCGACCCCCCCGTCCCCACGCAGAGCCACCCGCACGCACGCTCACACGCTCACACTAACATTTTAATTAATGACAACCACTTTTTTTTTTCTTCCCCCTCCCCTCATAAGCACTTTAATGTGTGTTCGCAGCCCGGCTGATCCCCACAGCCATGGAAATATTAGGTTGACGGATGTGGTCTGTCGCCAGTGCTCCCTCAACGGGTCTGCCTGTCAGCTCGCCGATGATGACATTAACACGGGAAGAAAGTGATGACAAATGCCCGTTATCAGGGAACGAGGCCTGTGACAAATCGCACGGCGCCTTGCGAGCAGCCCCATTACGCTGTAATAAAAAAAGATGGATGGCTCAGCGCACCGGGGCCCCGCGCTAATGCGATTTCGCCTGGTCTCTCCGGGTTCTAATTAAGGCAGAAAACGGAGAATGAACAGGAGTCCCTGGTGCCCGACGCCCACCTAGTTCCCCCTCCCCCCCAAACGCCCCACGATGCTGGGCACTCGCCCGCAGGGACGATGTCCCCCAGCTGCCGTGGTGCCCCAGAGCCTTGGGAGAGGGCTTTGGTGGGGCTGCAGATGGTCAAGAAGTGCAGATGTCTGGGGGGAGTGCAGTAGAGGTGGGGGCTGGAGGATCCCTCAGCCTGTGCCTGCCCATCTTGCCTCTGCCAGGTGGGCTCAAGGTTCCTCCATCCAGGGCGAAGGGAGGAGGGGGGACACGGCCACCGTCAAATGCGTCACTCGGAGACAAATGTCACCTCCACCATCTGCTGCAGCATGCGAAGTGGCGGGGTTGCGCAGCAGAGAGGGGACGGGCGGGACAGGGCCACCCTGGGAAAAGGCTCAGCCGCTGTGGAGCAGGACACCAGAGCTGACCACCAGGTCCCGTGGGGACAGAGAGGGGGTGGCCATTGACAGGGCTGAACAGGGGTGCATGGGATGCTCATGGGAAGCAGTGACTTGCTTTGGGACAGGAGTGGGAGAAGGCAGCTGTGCAGGGGTCAGTCCTCTCCAGGAGTTCTGTGTGTCCCTACCCACGGAGCACACTGATGGCTGTGCCCTTGGTGACAAGGACATGACCACAGCTGCCAATGAGGTGGGAGTTGGGCCCCTCCAGCACCTGCTTGGGGAAAGGAGGAGTCATCCCCTGCCACGGGTGCACAATGAGGATAAACACCCCACAGCCCGGTTGGGGTGCCCAGACTGCGCAGACAGGCACTGTCCCCACTGTCCCCACACCTCCCCACGGCCACCCAGCTGCCTGCACGTTCCTCCCAGCTCCCCAGCAAGGAGGTAGGTCAGGTGTCCCTCTCCACCTCTGCCCACCCCACATCCCCAGCCTCCTTGGGTGTTTTCACTGGGAGAAAGAGACGTGCAAGTGACAACTCATTCCCCGCCCTCTGCCCACAGATCTGAAGACCACTCACAGATGTGAGTCAGACTTGTGGGGTGTCTCAGCGGGCTGTGGAGACACCCAACAGCGCCTCCAGTCCAGCTCCTGGGAGAGGAGCAGTGGCACTGCCACCAGGGCCCTCCCGTGTGGCCAGGTCAATCTCTGATTGCACCTTGCAGATGTGCTGAGGGGCCACACCGAGGGAGTTTTCCCATCTTTTCTATATGCAGGGAAAGTCTGGGCAACCTGCAGCCCTCACCAGCCCTGATGAGGGTGGTGCCAAGGGGATGCAGCCCCACACACACTCTACACCCCACAGCACAGCACAGAGCAGCATCTCAGGCTGCAGGTGCCGGCCAGTTCGAGCACGTATTTACCTCATGCCAGGCAGTCTGTAGGCTCAGATTCTCCATTTCTCTGGCTTTGTGGCATACATCTTAATAATTCCAGGCAGGATGCAGCGAGGCATGGGGAACAAGTGGCACAGGAACCTGCCAGGGAATGTCACTGTCCTTGGGTGATGGAGAAGGAGGCTTGGACACAGGCTACTCCCTGCCTGGGAACCACATTGTGCTGCTCTGAACATGCTTTTGAAAGTACTTTTCCTTTTCAATGGAGTGCTGTGTTTCTTCAGGAATGATCTCTGAATTATTCCTGTCATGTCCTGGGGGATTTATTGGTAATTTCAGGAAGATTTTTAAGGCTCACACTTATTTACAGCTCCCTCTCTTTCACCTGCCCAGGCCTTCAAAGGGGCTTTGACAAACTTGAAATACTGGTGGAGCAAATCTGATCCCAAATGGCAACCACTGTCAGTGGGAGCATCCCAGCTCTGTTGTAAAAGCTGCTAATTTGAAGCCAGACTCACGTATCTGTTGCTCATCAACTTCTGTATCCCAGATCTAATTTTAGACCTATTCAGAGTGAGAGCTGAGCCAAGTGTTCCAACAGCTTCTTCTGGATGACACTCAGCCTCTGGTGCTGCCTAGCAGCCTAGATTAAACCTGCTCTCCCGAATACAGCAGCAAAAATAAGTGCAGAGGCCATGGAAATGATTTTAAACAAATCACCTTTGCTGAGAGCCAGCTGGGAATGCACCAAGTTCCTGTTTCTGCAGCAGGTTCAACCAGGGGACTTGCTTCCCCAGCTGGGATGAGCTCTGGATGTGGCACCTGGACCTGTCAGTGGCCAGTGCTCAAGGGTGATGCTTAAGCACTGGCCTCAAGCTGCTGCTGCCTGAACCCAGCTTAGCCCTAACGAGGACCCTAAAAAAGATAAATCACCCCATAACATCGCAAAAACAACCTGCAATGGGGTCATGGGGAGGACTTGACAAACTTGTTGGGGAGGAGCTGCTTAGAAGGATGGGAGCTCTCGCTGCAGCCTTGCAAAGTTAAAAATGCTCCTTGGCTGAGAAATGGGAGCAGAAATGTGTTAGCAGCTGGAAAGCGCGAGTGACGGTCTGGACACCAGCACATCCCTCAGTTTGTAACCAGCGGCGGGAGCCTGGCATGACTGTGACAGATCCACTGCACCTGTGGGATGGCTGGGCAGTGCCAGGAGAGGCTTGCAGAGCCCTGCCTGCCCTGCCAGGGGGTTGGCAGCCTGCACTGTTCACCAAAAATGAGCCCTTCCCAGCACAGGCAGGCAAGCAGATACGGCTTATCCCTGGGAAAGTCCTTACTCAGATATGTTTTGCTCTTCTCCCCCTTCCCAAGCAGAGAGCAAAGGCACAGTGCCAGCAAAAATGTTGTCCCTTCCTGCTGGACAGAGGGGAGCTCAGTATGTGGCCAGGAGTGGCCAGGGTGTCTTTTATTGCACCTCCAAGGGTTCCCCTCAGCCCACTCAGACCACCTAGGCTGGCAGGTCAGGCTGGCATCATCCTAGGATGGGGAGCAGCTGCTTGGTGGGTACATGAACACCCAGGTTTACAGCCATTCTGAGGTCCCACCTCAGCAGCTGGTGCAGGCAGGGACTGGGGTGGCAGCTGATATAGCTGTCCCCAGAGCTCAGCTCCCCCAGCCTGGCTGCATGCTGGGCTGGTTATCCACTCCAGCTGGGAAAACAAGCAGGGCTTATTGCCAAAGCACACAGAGGGTGCTGAGATGGGGCTCAGTGATACAGGGCCCATGTGCACTGGGGGTCTGAGGCCTGGAGGTAAACCTGTCCTAAGGGTACAGGAGGGGTGTACCCCCCACAGGAGATTTCTGCACCCTAAGGCTCATGGATCAAGCAGAAGGTGAGAGCAACCGACCGAAGGGGACATTTCAGGCCACCTACTGTGGCATCGCCCTCTGCTGTACCTGTGTCAGGTCCACCCGGTTCCTCACCCCAAGTCCTGGGCAGGAGCCGGGCTCAGACACCTGGTGCCCTCCCTGGCTCTGCTGTTGATGTCCATGAAACCATCAGTCCATGTGTGCCTCAGTTTCCCCCCAACAAGGAGCAACCTTTCCAGGCGTGATACCACTGACCCAGAACATCCTGTGGTTAAAACAGAAGGAGAGCGTGGTCAGAAAGAGAGCTCAGGAGCAGTGGACAGAGTGGAGGGGGTATGCTGGGACCTACACCTGCTCCACCCCTGCTGTTCACTGCTCTGGGCAGCTGTGCCATTGGAACCGGGATCCTCAGCACCCCCTGCTCTGCATTCCCCCTCCCTGACCCTTACCAGCCACTTCACTTTTGCTGTAGCTCCACTGACCTGCCATTAGTTATAATGCCCGAGCCCCAGCAGGAGGTCAGCACAGGCTGGTCCAGACATAAATCAGCTCCCTATGGGCAAGGAGACTTGGGGACGGCAGTGACAAGTGCCCACCAGTGCCCCCCTGGGGATGCTTCCCAGGGATGGAGGCCTTACCCCCATCACATCCAACCAGGCTCCCTGGGGACATTGTTGTCCCACCAGCAGGACCTCAGGGTGATGAGAAGCACTGTGTCACAGGGAGGGGACGAGGAACTGCGCCACAGAGAGAAGCTACATGGCTCCCGAGAATGACACAGCAGGGCTGAAACCCTAAAAGCCCAGACAGAGGATTGAGGGCCAGCTCACGAGGTGTCCACCACCGAGCTGGGCACCCACAGGGGTGATGTGTCTGAGGGGTGACACAGCGGGGCTGAGGGACAGTCCCCCTACCCTGCTGGGGGAGGATCTGCGTGAAGAGGGGTCTCTGTGCCGCCACGGGGCTCTCTGAGCTGCCCAGCCCAGCCCAGCCCAGCCCAGCGCAGCCCAGCCCAGCGCAGCCCAGCCCAGCACAGTCCAGTCCAGCCTCCTGGTGCCTGCCCGTGCTGCCATCCCCAGTCCTCCAGCTCCCTCTGCTGCCGGCGAGGACGGCGGCTGCCCGAGCCCGCCGGAGCAGCATCTTAGCGGCCCTGGGTCCCCAGCAAGATCCTCAACCACGGGCGACAGGGCACCCGCACCAGCGTCTCCCACACGTCCCCCTGCCCGCTCACCTGGAGAAGGGGTGCGGGCAGAGGATGCTCCCAGCACGCTGCGGGAGACGTGGGACACCCAGCCCCAAGCTGCCCCCGGTGCAGGTGTGCAGCCTTGCCAGAACCAGTGGGTGGCTGCAGACTCTGGAGACCCCATGGAGGGATGGACTGTGGCAAGATCTCAGCCTCAGTACTAGACACCAGGGACACCACGCTGAGACTGAAGGTCCGAAGTGCAGGCATTTGCAAACCCATCCTTTCAGCTTAGGTGATTTCTCTTCTCTGGGTAGACAAGTGTGTTCATGCCATGCACACTGCAAGTGTCAGGAGCTGCTGAGCAGCCAGTCTGTTTCTTTTTAAAACTTGACATAAGCAGGTAAATTATCCCCAAGTAACAATTTACTATGAGAGGAGAAATGTCGGTGCTGCTGCCACCACTGAAGCAGCAGCTCCTGCCTCCCATTCCCCACGGTGACGGGGAGCCTGAGTTATAGCCCTGTTGGAGAGACAGCGGGTTTGTAAATGCCTCTGTTTGTGCTGTTTTCCAGCCCAACCAGAGCCCATTGATCACCGGGACAGGAGTGAAGCCAGTGAAGAGAGGCAGGAGCTGGAATGGTGGAGACACGCAGCCAGAGCCATGACAGGAGCTGGACACATGGACGGATGCTCGGATCTGGCCCTCTGCATTCTTTTGCCTCTGTGAGATCCCCAGTCTAAGGACACAGACTGCTTCTTTCACCCCTTGAACAAACTCATTTGCTTGGCCAGCAACTGCAAAAGGGTTTAAGCCAGGAGTCCATGGTACTACAGGGAAAGGCTCCTATGCCAGCATGGTGCAAGCACAGAGCCTTATGGCACATGTATTTGGTGTGAAACAAGGCTGTTTTGGAGGTGAGGACTGAGCCTTTGCTTGGCCACATCTCACAGACACTAAATGCTACCAAGAATGCTCAGGAACTGGGATGTTATTTGCACCCAGTGAAAAACAGACCCTGCCCAAAGGAAAAACAGCCTCAGGAAATGCAAGGAGGGAAACTGAGGCACAGAGCGCCCGTGTGGCCTGCAGGGACATCATGGGTTTCAGCCAGGGCCTCAGTATGGGGGAATCCTTTTACAACCTCAAGCACTTGCTGTAGCACAGCCAGTGCTGAGATTTATCCTAAGCAGCTACAAACTGCCCTGAGTGAACTGCCCCCAGGCAGGCGAAGGAGGAGCCCTGTGCCCAGGGTCTGACATGGACCTGAGCAGCCTGGGGACCCACAGCCCCACACTACAGCAGCCCTGCAGCCCTTTCCCTGCAGCGAGAACCACGGGACAGGGCAGGCATGGGGGTCACGTTGGAGACAGCTGCCCCCACAACACGTTCCCTAGAAGGGGGCGACATGGCACCGACACAGCCGGGCACATGAGAGCTGCTGTGATTTAGGCACATGGTCACTGCCCCATGGCAAAGGCACTCCCTGGCTCTGAGCCCTGCACAGAGTTGGGCCACTTCGCACAGAGGTTAGGAATGGCCAAGGGGCTGTGAAGAATCAGGACACTCTGCTCGTGAGATCCTACCAAGTAAGCTGTTTCCTATAGCCCAGTCAGGGAAACTGAGGCAGGGAGGGCTGCTGGGACTCAGGGAGCAAGGGAAGGCGGCAGTAGGCCTGTCCCAGCCACACCATCACTGCTGAGCCATAGGGAAAGTCACTTGTCTACCAAGCATGAAGCCCCTGTACAGACCACTCCCATGGGACTGGGGTCACAATCCCTTCCCCAGATGGGGGGGATGATCCTGAGAGGGCACTGACTCCTGGCTTTGCTCCTGCAGGCCCAGGCTCATGCAGGCCACAAGACACTACCATGGTATCCTCTACAGGACATGGCCCAGCATCCTGCCATGGATCCATGCCATGTTCCCATCAGGGCAGCTCTGCCATCACCCAGCTGGATCTTACTCCAGACAGAGGAAACAGTGCTGGAAACAGGGACTGTAACACAGACCATCACAGCAGGACCTGGTGCATGCCCTGCTGCACTCCTTGCTCCTGTTGCCCACTGGCTGACCAGGCAGAGCTCTCACTCTGCATTATCCCTGGGAAAGTATGCCCTGCAGGGTGCTCTGCCCTCCAAGCCTTCTCCAACCAGGCTCCCTCAGCTACACCCCAGCAGCCCTTCCCTCACGCTCCGCACCACGCCGACGTCACCCCGGCCATTAATAGCGCTTGGTTAATTAATTTGATGAGAACAGCAGGGACCACACTTTGCATTTAGTGAACTTCCGAGAACTTCCAACCTCATCTTCATAATTGGCCTCATAAATTCGAGGAAAGAGAGAAATCAGCAAAGCCAGAGAGGCGCGGGAGGCAGGAGAGGCCCTGCACGCGGGAGGGCGGGCGAGTGCGTGAGAAGTGACTCTATTTGGTGTCCTTATTTAATTTTATTGCACAGATCCATCTTCGCCCGCCCCCTCCCTGCCTAGCCCTCTCTCTCTCGCTCTCCCTGCTGAGTTCACCTAATCATGATAAATTCATATTCATTTCCCTGCCTGCTCCAACGGGGGGAGCAGCAGCTCCCCTACATTCGCCAAGCCATGCTGCCATTAGCAAATATTTACTCATGAATACAAAGTGCCAGAGTTAGAGGCCAAACTACCCTCCCTGCACCCTTTTTCCCCCAGAACCCTCTCATCCCTGCAGGAGGATGAGCAGGACAGCTAAGGATGGGTGTCCTTCCCACAGGGTAGTGAGCAGGGTGGGAAGAGCTGCCTGATGCCCAGAGCTTTTTCTTCATCTGGAGTTTTTCTTCCTTTTCAATGGGAGAGGCAGAGAGATGCTTTTTGGGGGGACAGGAAAAGCCTGAGACCCCAACCTGGACTCACCTTTAGAGTGCAGGAACAGTAGGCTGGAAGCAAAGGGCTCTGCGGCAGAAGCTGAGGGCCTGTCCCAGCTCCATGGCTTTCTACTCAAAGTGCTGCTTTGAGTAGCACTGAGTGCTACTGCTTTTTGTTTTATTTTTAATTTTCAGGATGATCAGACTCACAGCCAGGGAGAGCGGGAGGGGGTGTGTTGGGGAGGGGGGAATAGCTGAAGCTCCTTCCTGGGAAGCAGAAAACAGGCAAGACCTCGCTAGAGATGCCTAAAACCATGTTTGCTATCTCTGCCTGCACCCATCCTGGGGACTCAGCACCCACTTCTTCCCAGACACCCCAGGAGCCCCATCCCTCATACCCTCTTCCCAAGTGTGGCATCCTGTGGTTTAGAAGAGGCAGGAGGTGTGCTGTGATAAGGGGGTGGTCAGGCCCTGCCCGGCTGCAAGGGCAGGGATTCGAGGTATAAAGAGGAGCACATGCGGGGCAGCTCTGTCCCCTCTGCCCAGGGCAGGGCTGACTCACAGCGGGCAGCACAGCCCAGCCCCTCATGTTTCTCCCCTTGCATCAGGATGAAGGAGAAGCAGAAGCCTTCAGCACCAAGAAATGCCACCCCCAGCTGCTCTGGACAAGCTCCATTTCTCCCTCCTTCACCTCCTGCCCCTTTCAACCCCCCCAACTACACCCAGGGAAAACGGGCCTTTTCCATCCGTAGCCCATCTGGCTGCAGTTAGCCACAGGAGGGCCCTCTGCCCCCTCCAAAGAGCCTGGGCAGGGATTTGAGGGGTGGGAGGGGACAGACAGACATCAGGCTCATTCCCTCACAGAGCAGGGGACTGGTGGGATTTCTGCCCCAGTGGCCTCCGCATGACACAAATGTACTAGGGCCACCCTCCCTGACATTTCCCAAGGGGTTGGGCACAAAGTCCTGCTCCTGAGGAGCCCTGGCCCCACGCATCCCCATATCCAGCCTCCCTCTAAGTAAAAGCAGGACAAACAGCAGGGTCAGGCGCTGCTGCAGCACCCCTTTGGCACCTGGGTGTGAACTGCAGCCCTGCAGGAAGGGGTGACAAAGGGGAAGGAATTGAGGGCCAGCAGAGCCATATTTCCCATGCCACTACTGATATCTTCAGCATGTGGCCCCACTGAGAGAGGCAGCCACAGCCCTCCAGGAGCAGCTTGCCCTGGCATCCAGAGCTGGAGGCAAACCTGTGCTCATCAAGGCACAAAGCTGAGCAGCTCCACATTGAGCTCCCTGCCTCAGCCTAGGCAGAAAAAGGCTCATGGCCTGTCAGACACGAGGCAGCCTCCCCCTCTAACCTCCTTGTGGGACAGGACTATCCCCAGCTCTGGGCAAGGCCAGACGTGGTGCTGCCCAGCCAAAGCTGGGTGACTGTAAAGATGGGGACCCCTTTCCCTGAACGGTGGCCCCTGGGCTGCACAGCCCTCCTGGTGTCACAGTGTTCTCCCTGGACCTGACAGGCCCCTGGTCTGAGGCTGCCTCCCCTCTGCTCCTGGATAACCCAGCTCAGTTCTCGCTGCCTCTGCCACAGCAGCCCCTGTCCTTCTCCAGCTTCTCCATCTCCCTTTCGAGACAATCATTCCTGCTGCTGATCTCCATGTGCACCCCTGGCTTCCAGGATGTTCAGATTCCCCTTGGATAACCAAAGCATTTCCATGCTCAGGAGTCTGAGCTGTGTTCCAGGCAGAGAACAGGAGACAGAACAGCAGCCAACTCCCACATGCCCTTCTGTTTGATGAATATGAAAAAGCTGACAGCAATCCTTTCCCGAGTCCACACCTGAAGAAAGAGCTCAACCCAGGGCTCAGAGCTAAAGAATCACTCCTTTCTCTGAGAACAGCCAATCCCAGCTCAGCCGCATGGCCAGCTGGATTCCAGGACAGAGGATGGTATGGGAGGATGGTATGGGAGGATGGTGGCCAGCAGCTCCCTGGCCAGAAGTGCTGGTCCAACAGCGTGACAGTCTCCACTGCATGTTCTCCACCTCCACTGAAACTAGGGAAATGGGCCAGCACAGGAGGAGCTCCTGGTAAGCCACAGGAGAAAGTCCCAACAGTGGCAGTGCAGAGAGCAAAAAGACAGAGATACCAAGGTGAAAGAGTGAAGGGATTTATTTATTACACTTCAAATTTCAAAGCACCAAGACATGCCAAAAGACATTCATTTCCCTTAGGTGTCCAGCAGCCACAGGAACTGTGCAAACCCACCTGGTTTGTGCCTGCCCTAGCAGCAAACATGCAGCTTTCTCACTGTGTGTGATGGGACCAGCTCCCCCACAAGGGAGCAGGAGCCCCAGGGTCCACCATGACACCTCTGCCAGGAGCAACCACCTCAATACCTGTAACAGACAGAGCACTCAACGGCTCTGGGAAATTCTTCTCCACAATATAAAACAGTCCAGGTTTCCTGAGAAATAAAATTCACTCCCATTGAACTGGTAGGACCAGCCACACGCACATGCATACACAAAGACACACTCTTTCCCTGATCAAAGACCAGATGACTCCATGGCTTCCACACAAAAAAAAGGGGAAAAAGCTTTGCTTTGACCAAATTAGAACTTAACTATCTCTTTGTGTTCCTCTGTCTCCATGCCTCCTACAGACAGACACACAGCCCTGCTGGGTTACATTCAGTGCCATTACATTCAAATCCTTCCTGGGCACAGCTCCCCAGGCTGTGAGCTCCGCTCCTCTCCTGCACTGAGAGGAAAGGAGCTCTTGGACCAGACCAGGGCTCTCAGTGAATCTGGAGGACCCTCTGCACACAAGGCTGGGAGCAAACAGGCACAGCACCTCAGGTCCCTACATCTATTTCAAGGCTTAGCTGGCACTAGGGAAAGCTGTTGGCAGTCACAGCAGCCTGGCCCCGTGCAGTGGGACGCACCAAGGGACACATGAGCTCAGACAGGACACAGCAGCAGCACAGGTTAACCCCTTGCGATTCCTGCAGTAGCAGCTGCCAGTAGTGAGGAGGGGGAAGGCCTGTGACAGAGCCAAGCCAGACCCCTGTTACCTTCATTCACAGCTTCAGGAGAGAAATTTTGGAGTGCCAATGCTCAGACACAGAGGAAGATGCATCCTACTTCCCTTGCTCCCAAGCACTGTCAGGGGCTGGATCACAAGGTTCTGCAGCCCAGTCTTCCAAAGCTGGGGAGAGCAGGGCCAGGGTAGCTGATGGGCAGTGAGCCCTTTTGGTAGCTGCACCAAGACAGCACTTCCAGCGTGGTTCCAGCCCACAGCCTCTGCTGAGGACACCACAGAGCTCTGCCCAGCAGCGGGGCTTCACGCTTGCAAGGAGCCCCACTCTGCTGGGATATGTTCCTCAGCCTGCAGGCACCACAGAGCAGCACTGGGGAAATCAGATCCTTCAAAACAGCAGCACAGCAGTGAGTCCCGGGTGACAACCAGGCGTCACCAGTCCCGTTCCGAGGGCTCCCGGTACGGCAGCCCCAGCTGAACAAAGACATCTCTCTCGGTGGGAGTGGGCAGAGTATGGCCAGACAACACCTTGGCACCCCCAGGGCCCCGCACCACGGCCGAGCTGAGCGCGTGCTCCGACAGGCTCATGCCCTTGGTCTTGGCCAGGGCGCGCATGGAGCGGTTGAAGTGAGCCGAGCCCGTGAAGTAGAGCAGGGCACAGGCGAACTCCCGGTACGGCACCACGATGATGTCGAGCCGGCGGTGACGCTGCGCTGGCCCGGGCAGGCGGCACACGCCCAGGTACTTCTTCTGATCACCATTGTCCTCCTGACTCACCAGGTCATCTGTAAGGAAGCCTGGGGAGAAAGAACAGGCTAAGAGGAGCTGTATGGCAGAGACCGACGCCTCCATGCTGAACTCCCCACTGCCCAGAGAGCAGCAGAGATGTCTCATTAGGTGCTGTGGGACCCCAGGGATAACATGCTGAGCTGCAGCAATATTCCTTCCTTAGCACTACAGCTGAGCCACGTCCAGGGGAAGTAATTTTAAGGACTAACAAGATGTCCCATCCTTAGGACAAGTGATCACCTATCCTTCAAAGAATGCCATCCACCTCACGGCCTCCTCGCCTTGGCCATTCTAAGAGCAGCTTCCCCACCCTCTTACCACTCCTGTGGAGGCTGTCGAGCAGCTTGTTGAACACCCCACGGTGAGAATGCCCATCTGGGTGAGTGACCAGCACATCCACATCTCCACAGGTGGCCTTCCCCCGACGGTAGGAGCCACAGGCCACACACACGAGGCCAGGCTTCAGGGCCAGGGCAGCTTGTCTGACCTTTGAGAAAGAGGGATGAGGAGTCAGAGACCAGCTTCTTCATGCCCTTTCCATCAAGGCAGCAAAGGATCTTGTGCCTGCCTTGAGACCCGTCCTGCATCTCCAGAGTCTCCATACACTTAGCAAGCATGGCACACCGCCCCACTAAGAAGGCTGGCCTGCTGTCAGGGGAGGAGTGAGCCAGGGTGGCCTCCACCCAGTCGTGCAAACACCCAGCACGATATCACACTCTCTATACAGTGATCAACCATCAACTCTTGGGAGCATTGGGTTGGGACAAGCAGGAAGATGCAGCACTGCTGAAGGGGCAAAGTACTGCAAAGACTTCAGAGCCTTCAGTTTCTGAGGCAGTGAGAGATAAGAGGTTTTTCAGCCGCCCTACAGGCACAAGGCTCATCAGCTCTGCCCACAAAGGGAATCAGTTCAACAGGTGATGGTCACAGATCCTGTTTCAAAAACAGGGATGGGATCATGAAGTCTCCCCAGCAGGACCCAACACAGCAGAAAATCTGTGAGTACCCCTTGGAGTTCACTTCTGCCAGGACCTCTGCCTCTGCAGGAGAGCTAGGCTTCCTGACCCAGAAAAAGCACAATTGTCCCAGCATTTTAGACCAAATGGATGCCAACATGCTGCTGCCAGCAATCAAACACGTAATCAGAATTTCCCCTGTTACAGTCTTCTCCAGGCTGGACCCTAGCTCCTGTTTTGTGCAGACAGTGCTAATTCTGATGGCTTCATTCATTACATGTTTAAGAAAGGCTCCCAAGTCCCTGGACAGGCCTAAAGTATTCTTGGTCTGATTGTGCCAATCACCCTGCTGGCAGCAAATAATGAGGGGCTCAGCAATTCCCAGTGATGAGGCCATCACAGAGCTGGGGTTCAGCAAGGCAGTGTCCATGCCCACAGCCCCTTGTCACTCTTGGGGATCATCCTTCATTAGCAAGAGATAAACCCATTAACCTTTGCCCCAAAGGTGCTCCAAGAAGCCACAAGCCTTTCTCATGCGGAGCAAGCCCTCCTCTGGTGTTCTTGCCCCCCTTCTGGCTTTAAATGAAGATTTCTAGAAAACTCCCAGCTGCACCCGAGAGCCTAAAAGCTCCTCAGATCTCACTGTGACAGGCAGCACAGACAGTGACTAATCCCTCATTCTCTCTCCTGGGCCTGGATCAGAGGTGTGTGCGTGTGTATGGAGGGCAGCACAGTAATCCCATCAAGATAACAATAGACCCACTCCCAAGAGCCAGCTCCTCAGTACAGCCTGCCTGGGAAAGGGACCACTCACCACCAAAATGGCTAATCCGGCACACAGGACTGACACCCCAGCAGGAGCCTGGCAGGAGGGTATTCTTCGTGGCCAGGCCCTGTGGCCGAGTGACAGGGTCACACTGGCTGCTGCTTCCATGGTGACTGGAGAGCGCAGGGGTAGCAATGACAGTGTGTCCCCCAAGCCCTCTGCTCACATTAGGGTACACTGGCTTAGCACCCCATAGTCATGGAGTGCCAAGGGATCCTAGAGCAAGCAGCATTCGTTTGCAGCCTGGACCCCCTTTGTTTCCAGCAAGGATATCCACCCTCTGTCCTCTCACTGACAACCAGATCACAGGGTGCTCACAGCTTCCTTTGGAAGAGAAGGAGGGAGACGTCAGCTGAAAGCAGACATTCCAGACGATGAGAGGCAGGAAAGAAGAGCTGGAAACCTGCTTATCCCACCGTGCCACATGCAGCCTTTTTCAAAGCAGCATGTACAACTGACCCCTGTGAAGTATCCTCCTCCTTGCCAGGCACTCACACTGAACTTTCTTATGGGGCAAGGTAGATGCCTTGTGTGCCCATGCCCAGAAAGGGTCCCCAAGCACTGACCCCACTCAGAGGAGAGGCTGAAGAGCTCAGCTATAACACAAGGGCCATTTTCAGAGTGTGTACCTTCCTGTTGTGTCCCAGCAGGTACTGCACTCTGAGTCTGGGGCCAAGCTACTCACAGTCTGCTCTATTTCTGCAGCTTCCTCCCGAGGCATGCGCTCCAGGAAATCCACGTAGTGCTTCAGCCCCACAGCCTGCTGGCTGGTCAGAGTGGCCTTGGTGCGGATGTCATCCAGTGTCCGGAAACCCTAATACAGGCCATGTGCTGATATTCAGACATCTACCAAGACTTTGCTCTTCACACACCTCCCACCAAGATCTGAGGAGATTGTATTTAGCCTGTCTCAAGTTCAGGCCAAGTCACAGCTTCTGAGATCACAGGTAGAGGACACTTTAGAGCCTGGTTCCTAAAAGAAGGGATTTAGGCAATCCCACTACCCATGCACATCTTTAATGTCCACCCCTTCTCTGACAGAAGGCTACTGCTCTTAAGGCACGGTGTCCCTACAGTTTGAAGGAAAACACATAATGCAGGTAAAGGAACAACACCCACAGGATCCCCATGAAGGAAAGCCAACAGCATGAACACTACCATATTTTTAAGACAATCAAGAATCCAGTCACAAATCAAACACTACAGGAAACCAGGCTTCATTAGCTTGTACTCAGGAGACAAACTGCTTTTAAAGAAGGAACCCATCCAGTGGGCTGAGCTGTTCCTATTGGCACAATTATTTCAGCCTCATTTTTACAACTTCCAGACAAGATGGATGGCTGCTCTGACAGCTACAGGACAACAGCCAGCAACTGCACCAGGATCTTTCATGGACAAGATGCCCTGATTCAAGCCTGGCTCTTAGCAACGGCATTGCCATGACTAATGTGACATGAGCTCCAAGAAGCGATGCTAGAGCAGAGGCAGCAAGTCTCCCACTCCTCCTCTCCACGTCTTTGTCCTTTACCTGCCCCACCACTATTAAAGTCTCAGCCAGGTGCTGAGACACAACGGGACCCAGCCTCATAGTTCCTCCCAAAAAAATCAGATTTAAATCTTACCTGTAGATATTGGCAATTAAAAACTATTTGTGAAAGTAATTCTCCTACACTCAGCAGTGGTCTTCAAATCATAACCTGAAAGCTTCATATGTAAAGGCATTGAACTTACCTGCTGGTACCACATCTGAGCTGTCTTGACCCCCGCTCCCCAGATGTTGGAAAATAACTCCAGCACAGGCACACTCTCACTGATGTGATCCAGTTTGCGCAGGTGCCCACTTTCCAGGATCTCCAGGATCTTCTCTGCCATCCGCTTCCCAATGCCAGGGATTTTACAGGCTTCCTAGAAAGAAACTAGAGCTGCTAGTGGAAAAGCAAAGATCATAGACAAGCTGGGGAGCTGCTACTGACTCAGAGCCTGGTTATGCCATTTGATGAGTAAAGAGTAAGTGGCAGGACTAGTTCTGCCTGATGGTCTCCTCTCTAGCTCAGGCTTACCTTGATCAATTCAAGGGGAAAAGAACATGCCTGCAGAATGGGACTGAAACATGAACACATTGAACTGCTGCACTGCCACAGCCTATAAAACTCATATTCAGTTAGTTTTATGTGTTATCTCTATTGATGGCCAGTTGCTGTTGATGAAGAGGAAGGTGAAAACGTCCCTGCATTGTGTCCAAGGAAAGCATTTATCTTGTGAGTGTTCAGATCTGGCCCTAAAAGGCTCAGATTCCATTTTTCTGCTGTTCTGAAAACACTGCGTGTGGTCAATAAGCCCCAACCTGCACTTGCTATACAACTTCCATCGAAGATCTATCTCCCTGCTCCACCCCCCCTGGGGAGGTGTTTTACCTGGTAGGAGGTGACAGGTTTGTGGTAGCTCTTGAGCGCATTGATTGCTTTGGAGTAGCCCAGAGCTCTCCATTTGTCCCCCTGGACAGAGTAAGCCTTTGCCAGCACTTCCAGCTTCTCTGTGATGCACTGGTTGTGATTTTCCTTCTTGGTGTTGGAAGACTGGGCACAAACCCACTTGCTGGGAGGCTGGGCCACTGAGCTGTCACTGATCTCCTCTGATGATTTTACAGGGTAGCGGCCAGAAATCAATGCTTCCAGATCTCCCTGAGTGACACCAGCATCTTCTCCTTCACTGTCTTCATCATCAGAGTATTTCTTTAGGGAGAGATCAGAAAGCAGCCATGTGAGAATAAGTGCATGCCTCATATGTCCCCTTGGCACAGGCTACTTCTGAGACTAGGAAGCCAGAGCACTGATCACTCTCCCTCCCAGGCACGCCATGCTCCAATTGCCACCTCTAGAAGTGACTGCCTAAAGCTACATATGCACACCTCACACTGCACAGGAGACTGTCCACCTGCGATTCAAGCACACAGCCCTCATCTACAGCCAAGCCCCTGAGACCTAACTGAGGTAAGACACTGAGTAAGTGAGCAACTGCTGCCAGCAGCAAGGTATGACAATGCCAAAATCCCCGGCTGGCAGAGATCCTGACTCCCTACTCCCACTGGGAAACCTTTAGCTCGTCTGGTGGTAGCATAGGCACATCTCTCACATTCAGACTCAGCAACTTCTACCCCATGATGCAGATGACAGGAGATAGGCACTGAACTTTGTTTTCAGTTTACAGACACAAAATCTTAACAGAGTAGTAAATTAAACCCCCCTCATTTTCCCCATGGCTATCTGCAAGAGAAAAGGGGGAGGAAGGAATGACACAAAGGACTCCACATTCCTCAGTGACAGAAGAAAGAACCAATGTATGCATTTGCTGATACCCTCAGCATTAGGATGCCTCTGTGTAGACTTAAGAAACAATGAGCCTTGGCTGCAGGTAATGAACAAAAGGGGATGGAAGTGGAAAGCCGCACAGAGGCTTTGTAGACTGCTTTGTTCACTGGGGTCCCCATCTCCCCTGATATATAAACACAGGAGCCTATGAAGATCCAAGAGCTTCTGTTTTGTGGAAGTAACTCTGAGTGATGCAGGGTTGTTTGGGATCAGTCCAGCAATTATATGCAGCACACTGTGTCCTGTTACAAGCTTCTGCAGAGTGTCAGCCTAAGTCAGAGCCACATCCTTACAACCTCTGGTTCTGCTGGCTGAGGAGGTAGGAGGTCTGGAGACACAATTCCTGCAAGATACAGAGCTGAAGTCTTTCAGCAAAACAGAGAGGATGTGTTTTGTAGTCTTGTTTTATAACTCTGAAAACTGGGTCAGATTGAGGATTTGATAGACTAAATCAGTTTAATTTGTCTTGAAATGCAACTCCCTTAAGATGCTGTTCTCCATTAGGGCAGCAAAGCCTCAGAGTGCTCCGATAAGTCAGTAAGCCCCTTAAAAGCATTTAAGGAGAACGGTATCCAATCACAATGCAAAGAACTCTGCAGCTGGAGCTGGAAGCAATTCCCATCCTCTCGGCCAGCAGTGTCACAGAGGTGAAACAGCCCTTAAATCCCTGACTCCCTGTGCTTCGTCAGCAAAGCTGATGGACTCTTTACAACCACAGGGGCAAAACCAACTAGTAGCAATAGGCTACTTGAGAGAGAGGCAGACAGCTGGGGGTGACAGCCCCGGGTTCACAGAGAGTAACTGGCACTGCTTACAGAGGCTGCCTTGCAGAGACTGCATCTGAATGCCAGTCAAAAAGTGTAACTGGTAACAGGATTTCCTCACACAAGTTTACATGCAAAGGCAGAACTCCCAGATCAGTCCCCATTTAGTACGAAACACTGGCACACTCATCATTTCCTAGAGAAAAAACATCCACCCAAGCTAGAAAAGACTCTGTGCTTAAAAAACAGAAGCTACTTCTACACTAAGTTTCAGCTTTACTGTTGTAGCTGGGTCTCAAGTGGTCGTCTCTAAAGTCTCAAGGTACCAAGACCCAAGTCACACAGTCTAAGCTTGGGACAAGGGATTTTACTGAAATGTCTACAAATGGGGCTTTTGTGCCCCCGGTGAGCTATCAGGTAGAGTGCAATTGCAGGGTTTTGTGCAACAAAAATTTGGACTGTGCTGCAAAACAGATGCCAGCAATACAAGGCAGCTGCTGGGGATGTTTGAGGTAACTTTGCTACAGATAGATTTGAACGACACAAATGCCCAAGAAGAATTCAGCAAACTTGAGCAAAAACACAGAAAGGAATGAAAGCTTACAGCCGGCCAGAGAAGCTGACTCACAGCAGAAGCCACCAATAACCCAACACAGATATTTTAAGAACACCTCCACAATCCTTCTGGTAGCAACCTGATCCACTGTACAAACATGTGTCTGAGCAGAGTGTTTGCCAAGGAGTGAAGAACTGGTCTGTATGGCTAAGGCAGGAACACAGGATGAAATATCAGAGACAGCTTCCTGAAAGGGAGATATTCTCAGACAGGGAATATTCCTCAAAAGGACATATGTGAGTATCACCATAGTGAGCCTTGGCCTGATCAGAGCACCAGGACTGCTTCAGCTGGAAATGTTCTGATGGGAACAGCAATTTAAGGGGCATTGTTTCTATTCTTAACACCTAAAAAGGACAAAGAGAAGCAGTAACCATGTCCACAGCCTGAGTCCGGCAGTACAACTCACTGAAACATCCAAACACCTTCCCCTTGCTGAGAAAATCTCACATTGTACCCCTTCAGGGATGCTCTTCAGGAAAAGCAACGTGCAGGATCTGTTCACAAGGAGATGGATCTGTGCAGGAAAGCCTCACCTCAGCCAGCTGCTGCTGTCCAAGGGTGCCCAAGTCTCGCTGTGAGGAATCCTCCACCTGTGATTCAGTATTTGGTTTCACTGCTCCCTCCTCTGCTGGGGGCTGGATTTTTGCTCTGTCCAGGATCTGTTGCTGTTCTTTCTGGAATTCTCCCTCCTCCAGGTACCTGCCATGGATCGGATGTCTTAGTACAGGAGAAGGAGGACTTCTCAGCACCCAGAAGTTTGACCAGGAAATCCTTCTGCATGTTTTGGGATGGACCAAACAACCCATATGAACTGTACTCTCTCAGATAACAGATTAATTACTCTGTCTTTAGCTCAACTCCCCAGTTACCATCTACCTTGCTGATCTGCAACTTCCACTCCTACCTACCTCACTCTTAGACTCTCTCTCCAAAACTTTGCCAAAACATTTTGATCCTAACCTGTGCCTGATGTTCCATTCTTTATTTCCTCTTGTGCCTAGTTGCCAATTCTCTCTCTACCTTTCATCTGCAATAAGTAAGAAACAGTATTTAATCCTCAGCATTTTTAAGGGACATCTTGTTATCACCGATAGATCAGGAAGACATGCCTTTAGCACGTGCAGCAAGTGACAGGACTTCTGGTAGTATGTCTGGGCCCTACTACATGTTTTGCTAACCCACAGAACTTTGAGCCATGCTCATAGGAGCTGCAAGGAGTTGCAGTCCAAGATTTTGATCAGAGGTCAGATTTTCAGTTCAGTTTAGGGCAGAAGAACTGCAGAGGGGGATGGCAGTGTGGCATTTGCGTACCTGGGAGGGATAGAGACACCATAGCCAGCAGTACTCAGCAGCTTCTGGTCTCTAATGCAAGCACTCAGCCAGGATGCCTTCACCAGCTGCAGCCCCGGGCGCAGCTTGGCTAACTTGAGGAGCCGAAAGGCGCGATCGCAGTCCATGTCCTCAGCCACAATGACGTGTGTCACCTCCAAGGAGAGCTGGCTGCGTACGACACCCCCGTTCTGGACAATCTGCCTGCGGAAGATCTCGGCCCTGGCCTGGCCAATGCCGGCTTGCAACACGTAGGCGATGACTGGTTTCAGCCACTCTGCTGAGGAAAGCACAGGGGCAGGGACACAGTGACAAGAGAAACTGCCCCAACCCAGCAGGGCTACATCTCTCACACAGGACTTGATGGCACCAGCCCCAGCAAGCAGTCTTCAGGGGCTTCAGCTGGACACACCAAAGCAAGCTGGCCATGACCTCTACAGAAAACACACTGAGGGCCAGAAAAAGCCTTTGGGGAAGAGCACTTGCAGTTAACAAGCTGGGTCTAAGTATTATATCCCATATCATAGGGACACAGGACTCACCCTCAGGCATCTCTGTTCCCTCCTCTTTTGAGATCTTTGGAGGGATGCTTTTCCCCAAGTCATCCCTCACCTTCTTCCTCTTGGGAAAGGCTTTGACAATCCCTCGCGGCTCCATATGCCTGGTGGGAAGGTTAGCAGGAATTGCTAAATACAAATAAGAAAGAGCAAGGTTACCGAATCACAATAACTCAAGATTCACTCATGTTGCCCACTGTCTTCGTTGTTACAAAGTTTTTTGTTGTTGCCTTCCAAAAATGCTCAGCCTGAGGGAAGCACCCAGAACCAAGAATTGCAGGCCATAAGGTCAGAAAAACCAAAGTCAGATAGTCGCTTAAGTCAACCCTGCCTGAATGTCTTAGAAACCTCTACAGCTGAGTTCCTACAATGGAAAGCATTCAACTACTTTAACATTTTAGAGCTCTTATCTGCTCCGCCAAAAGAAGCAACTTTAATTCCCACGTATTTCTTAAGCACATTCCTAAGAGGAAAACACCCATTGTGCCAGGGCTGAAACCCAGTCACCTATGAGATAAAACAGCTGATTGACACCAAGTGTTTCATACAGCCACAAGAGGAAAACTCCCAGCTTGGCTTCATCTGAAAACAGCAAATCACTAAAGACTAACTAGCCAAGTTCAATATGGGTACAAATGTAGCTTTACCATTACAAGCCTTGCAAAAGCAAACTTTGGAGCTTGAACTACCAGGATACAAGGAAGCTCAGTTTTCCATAGCCCAATTCCCTGAATCACTGTATATTCCAGCAGCCCCTTCCATGTGGCTGCAGCCTTGAGTCAACACCAGCTTGGTTTCCTCTCTGTGAAGCACTCTGTGTTTCTCTTAGAGGTTTCTTAGGCACAGTCCAGCACAAACCTGGAAAGGCAGAAAATGGTCCCACCTGTCCACGGCTTCCTGCTATGGTCACCTTCTTATCTGAGCATTAAACATAATCCTCTGAAGACCAACCCAGAGCTCGACTTAAGTCCTTGCTTCAGCGAGGGAGAGTTCAGCTCCAGGAGAACAGAAAACCTGCTACGTTTCTAAAACTCACCTTCGCTGAAACGTTTCCATTTGCAGGTCGTTTTGACAAAAAAGAGCCCTCTGGGAACAGTAATCCTTTCTACTGGATTAAGAAAAGACCCAGACCAAAAGCCCACCAAGGTTCTGAGTGCCCAGGTACGTTCCAGAGCTCGGAAGTGTGTTTCTGCGGGCTGTATTTTAACTCCTCTAAACCACAACCCACGCGCCGGGTACCAAACCTGCCTTGCCAGCCTCCTCAGGCCGTGAAGGTTTCTAGGCCACCAACCCGGGGCTGGCAGCACCCACAACGTCGGGGGCAAGACTTCGCGGCTGTGCTCGGGGGAGCCGACGGGGGCGCAGCCGGAGAGGGCAAGAGCCCCGAAGGAGAGCAGGGCCCGAGCCAGGGCCGCGGCCGGGCAGGGCCGCGCTCAGCTCAGCCGGGCCGGAAGCGCTTCCGGGCGGCGGGCGGAAGTTTCCGCGTTGCCGCGGCGACGGCGCGGCCGCCATGGCGGTGCCGAGCTGGCTGGAGCGGCTGCGGGCGGCCCGCAAGACGGCGCTGGTGCAGGACGGTAACCGCGGGGCGAGGGTCGGGACAGCCCCCGCCTGCCCCCGCCGCGGGGTGTGGGGTGGTCCTGCAGCGAGCGGGCGCGGAGGGGAGCGCTCCCGGGCACAGCCCCGCACCCCGGGCCAGGAAAGGACACAAGGCCATCAACGCGGGCACACGGGGAAGTGCCCCGTTCCCCCAAGCAGTGGGACGGGGTCCCGGACAATGGGATAGGGCCCCAGACAGTGGGACAGAGCCCTACACCCGGAGGTATGTGTATCCCGTTTCCTCTCACCACCTGCCTTGCCTCTAGGGAAGCGGAAGATCCACTACTTGTTCGAGGATGGGAAGGAGATGGCCGAAGAGTACGACATTAAGACTGGCCAGTTAATGAGTAAGTGGTGCTCTCAGCTGGCTCCCAACAGACGTGGGTCGGGGTAGAACTGCAGGGCAGTGGGTCTATACCCTCAGCGCTGGAGTGTTGAGAGGGACCACCTGGTCCACCAAGAACAAATCATCCCTGCCTATTCTGGGAGACAGGCATGGCTGTAGCAGAATTTTGTAGGGACAGAAATAGGATTCAGCTTGCAGCCAGGGTTCTCTGATTTTCATGGTATAGTAGACCTTGCTTTAGCCCAGGATCTCCCCCAAACATCCCATCTGTCACAACAGACTTGGATGGACTACATGGGATTGCCATCATAGTTGCCAGGCACTGAGTCTGTACCACATGAAAGGCTGAAATATGCTTTTTGGTGGCTTCTACTACCGCAGACAAGGTGTCGATTATGGCTCTTGTCCAAAACCACATCAGCTGCAGCACAGCACCTGTTGCAACCCCACCATGGCTTCAGCACCAAGTAGCAAAAAAGAGAGGGGCATTTAGTACAGAATTTCTGACTTAGGAATAGACCAACTAGCAGATCAACTTACACCAAAGTGGAAATTACTGGAATTAAGATACATATATTCATATCATCTCAGTGGGCTGGGCAGCTTTGGCAGTCAGTTGCTGGAGTTCTTACAGAGCAGAAGCATGAAAACCCTTCTTCTCTCTTCCCCAGGTAGAAAATGGAGAGAGAAGAACACCCTCGGGGGCACCGGCAAGTGGCAGGTGGAAGTGGGAGAGCCGACCTCGCCGCTCCTGGGAGCACTGGAGTCAGAGCTTATAACAGAGAGCAGCTCAAACGTATGTATGGGTCTGCAGGTACCACTGCACCTAAAACTACGTTGTCTTGTGCTTACAGCAGTAGTTGGTAGAGAGCAGATCACCAAGAGACAGCCTTAATGCACCCAGCACTCTGCTACAAATCACCCCAAAACTGCAGGGCTGAGTAGAAAGAAGGCTGTCCCCCCTTCTATCCCTAGTGTGCAAGGGCTGAGGGGCCCCACCTTGCAGCACGTGTCTCCTGTGTTAGGTTCTTTAGGGGTCTTCAAGAGATTTGTAGTTTCCTTAAGTAAAGAAACTGTACTGCTGTGTTGGCCAACTACTATCCTGGCTTGAAAGAGCAGGC
Organism: Oreocharis arfaki; assembly: GCA_013398015.1. Lineage (NCBI taxonomy): Eukaryota > Metazoa > Chordata > Aves > Passeriformes > Paramythiidae > Oreocharis > Oreocharis arfaki. The sequence goes on along the minus strand of VZRR01007721.1, from coordinate 143,084 downwards.
TGACAGGAGGGCCAGTGCCAGGACAAGTCAGGGGATAGAAAACAGGTGATAGCAATGAAAGGCACAGGCAATGCATAGCAGGCTGCTCCCTAATAGAGCATAGCCATTTTCATCTTCACACCCCTCTAGCTTAGGGGGCAGATGTTTTAGTCTCTCACCATCTTTTCTACAGACCTGAAACACAAGCACAGCTCTGTACTGCAAGTTGGGGCAGAGCTAGGACTGAATCCAGCAGGTTCCTAGAGCAGGCAGAGCTCAGTATTTGGTTGCCTGTGAGGAAGAGGCCCCTGTAACCCTGTACTGCAAGGCTTCCTCACTGAACATTTTCAGCCTCCTGCAAGCAGTGCCCTGGGCAGAGGCAGAACAGCCCTAGCTGTAGGAAAGTAATGCTCAGGCAGCTTCTTGAGTTAATCCCTAATGCTCCAGTGTGAAAGAACTCCATGTGGAGTCTCACAAGGTAGTACAGGAAGGAGACAGGGAGGAGAGGAGACAGCTGGAGGGGCCTTGCTAAAGGTACTTGTTTGCTGTAGCCAATCTTCATGAGGAAGGATACCCTGAGCAGCTTCCAGTGGCGGATCCGTAACCTTCCCTACCCCAAGGAGGTCTACAGCGTCTCCGTGGAGGAGGAGCAGCGCTGCTGTGTCATCCGGACCACCAACAAGAAGTCAGTAAGGACAGCACTGCCAGTGCTGACAGTCCCTTGGGGTGGGCTGGCGCAGAGGGCAGGCTAGTGATTGCACAGGGGGCTGTCCCCCCTTCTATCCCTAGTGTGCAAGGGCTGAGGGGCCCCACCTTGCAGCACGTGTCTCCTGCTGCCTGATTTCCACTCCCAACTGCCTCAGACACCTTTACAGCAGGGCTCCTCAAGCTCTGCACTGGCCACTGCAAGCTCATCTTGGCTCCAGTAGGGTGGTGCTTGCTCTGTTCTTGCCCTGTCAGATGTAGCTTCCTTAGAAAAATAAAGTAAGAGCCTTGCAGACCTCTTGAAGCTACAACATTCCATCATCTCCTTCTGATTTAGTCACTGCATCTCAGAATGCCGCAGGATTCAACATACACAGCAAAGTCGTGGGCACCCAGACAGACAGATCTCCCTGCATAAGGATGTCCTGTAGTCATAATACCAATAATACGATCTGGAGGTAGCAAGCAAAAAAGACAGACTGAATCTGGAAAGGAAACACCACAGTGTTCTGCCAAAAGAGATTTGAGATCAGAGGAAAAAAAATGCTTTTAAAGCTACATCTTTTAGTGTGTCAGTACATGGCATCTCACATGGAATGAAACACACACTGTGTCCCAAAGCATCTACAGCCTCAGATAAGCCAAGATGAGCTGTAGTATTGGGAAGTGAGTGCACGGAGTGAGCCTTGGGAGCACAAGGGAAACTGATGGAAGTGGCTGTAGGTGGTGCTGTCGGCACAGAACTGCGGCCCCTCGGCTGCCGAGGGCTTTGCGACGCAGCACCCGAAAGTCTCCCGGCAAAGGGCTGCTGGAGCTCTGCACATCAGCACACCTGGGGGCTCAAAACCAGAAGGCTGGGAAGAGGGAAGTTACCCCATAGAAACAGCAAGCAATTACAGCTCTAATACAGAAATGTTGGCCTAAATGCACACAGAGGGATTCACAGAACAGTGGTGCTTTAGTAGGGAGACCTATGTAGCAAAAGATGAATGATATTCCTATTGGCCACACATGGATACACGTGGAGCTAGGACAGGAATGGAATACTTGATCCTAAATCTAACCACATACTGTCACAGACAGGCTTATCTACTCCCGTCCTACTGATAGTGGTGTGTGTGGGGGAACTTCCTTGCCTGTGTATAGGGAACCTCCTGCATAGGTGCTGTAAGGTTATAACGTAGCACTGAGGCTTTACCTACGCCCTACCTGACTTCAGGCTTTTTTGTACCGCTCTCAGGAGAGTCCTCCATGAGCAGCTGACATTTATTCTCTTGCAGACTAGTGTCAGAGGACCCAACAGCAACTTATGGCCTGTGTCTGACAGTTAAGGATTTTTAGAATTAAAGCTGAAAGCCACCTCACTAGGGACAAGAATGACGTTGCTGTCAGTAGGGAGCAGGGACAGACTCCAGCACTAGCACACTTAGTACAGGCTCCAGGATATCTTAGATCATTTCTCCTGGGTCTCAGCCAGGGCAAGGCACCACTCAGCAACTAATTCCAAGATAGCAACAACAGCGTGGAATCCACAGAGAGAGTGCACATCACTACGGGAGAGAAAGGAAGCCTCGGAGCCTCTCCAACCCTTGGAAGTCAGCCACGCTGCTTCTGAGCAACAGAGCTGTGCTGACCGCCAGCCAGAGGCACAAGTAACAGGATGGGCTGCCAAGTCACTACTGAGTAGTTCAGCTCTAAATTCTCAGCATACCAGTAGCAGTTTTCCCTACGGGCTGACAAAAAGTGGGTTTCCAGTAGGAAAATAATAGAGGTGATTCCACATACATACTGTGGATCTCGGGCCAGGACTTGGGCTCAGAGTGTAATACTGCCCTTGGCCATGGGGTGAGAGGCGAGGGCAGAGAATCGGCCTGCATCGGCTGGGATAACCACCCATCAGCTACCTCCCCAGCTCAGACAGGAGCTCTTCACTTCCTCCAGTCACTCCGTTCCCTCTGGCCACGGCAAGGGCTGCTCAAGTGGGATTTGCTTAAAACCTCTTGCTGTAAAATAAATCCATTAAACTGAACTCTAAAAACAAACCTAGAAAGCCACCTCCCCAAACGCCAAACCTGATTCAATTATTGTCGTGAGAGGCACTGGTAATGTTAGGAGAAGGAGGGGGTGGCAAGGCAGATCTGGTTTCCTTTGATCTTGTCACAGATTTTAGTTTGAGGCCAGCCAAAGCCATTCTTCTCCCCTTCTCCTTAGTCCTGGGGCAGCAGAATGCTGCTGTTTCATTGATGACTCCCAAGGCCCTTTGAAACAGTGGGTTTTTTCTGTGTACTGCTTTTTTTTTTTGTCTAATCGGTAAGAAGTTAACACTTCCTTAACATGTCTTTGTGTTCATCTAATCTCTGCTGTTTAACCTTTGACATCTCCCTTATTATCCATGTCTGCCACCTTTTCCAAATACCGACAGCAGTGACAACACAGAACGGTTTGAGCCCTGCGGTAACAAGCCGTGTACATTCCTCCCACTGCACCGGGAGAGCCATTTGCCCTTTGTAGCTGTTTTCACCGTGACTTGGAAAATAAACTGCAATTGGGGCAGAGGTAGCTAGAGAGGCCAAGCCTCACACATAGCCAGCTGAATTGAGAACCACCCCTCATGGCATGGTAGCAGCGGTTGCCTGTTCCCGCTTTGCTCCAGGCACCTCAGTACCAGCTACAGGCCAATTCCTTGGAGACAACTGCCCACAAGAGTGTTGGAACAGACTAAGAATCCAGCCATGCCTCTGGGTGGGCACAGGACCACCGGCCAGTGTATTTGGTGCAGCCCCAGAGAACTGCAGTAGATACAGGGTGATCAATGCCAAGCACAGAAGATCTCAGGCAAACACACAGACACAGGTCTACCTGCTCCAAAGTCTTAGGAAATCTCTTAGCTGGTAAAAACCTCTGTGTCCTCTGCTTTGATGTGAGAGGTTATTGGAAGACTGAGATAGAACCCAGGGAAGAAGCAACTAGGAGAGCTGTAAGTGCAGAGGAGCACCACAACCACTATGGGGGGCTGCATGGAGATGCTGCAGAGCAGAGGCTCAGGTGATTGTGGGCAGTTACACCTGCAGATCTGTGCCCATGGGTATGCCTGAGCACCACCATGCCACCAAAGCAAGAAGTTAAAAAGAGGGATTTAGGAAGGATTGTAACACAAAATGGTGCATCACTGAGGAAAGTAAGTCATATGGCACAAGAGCTTTGACAACTATTTTGACAAAAGCTAAAGGAAGCTGCTACATAGAGGGAATGAGAGGCCATGAGCAGTGAAAAAGACAAGGAACAATGTGGTAGGGCTGAGTAGTCTATCTTTAACCATATCTGATACTACACATGAGGGCAAGCTGGAGGACCAAGCCTGTTGTCACACACCAAAGCTCTTCAGGACTTTGCCAGCTCTGATTTCCAGTTTGGAGGTTTGTTTCTCATGCTCCTGCTAGCCTGGGGGCATTGGCAGGCACACAACATGGCATAAGGGTCTCTTGCCAACCCTGAGAGGTCTATTGTCCTCATCTACACCTTGTAGAACAGCAGTCTGTGTCTCAGCACTGCTAATGGGGGAATAGAAACCCCACCTTCCTTATTTCTGTCTCCTCTCTCATTTGTAGGTACTATAAAAAGTTCTCTATTCCTGATCTGGACCGATACCACCTTCCCTTGGATGCAGCTGCCCTGAGCTTCACCCATGCCAACAACACCCTGATCATCACGGTGAGGATTTAGTCACACAGAACAGCACTTCGCCCTTCTCTTTATGTCCACAAAGAAGCTAAAATTCTTAAACGTGGGGAAATGAGGCAGAGCAGGGAGATCTGCTGAGGGTCACCCATGCAGCCCCTTCTCTGTCACACAGTCAGTGGGAGTTTCAGATTACACTGGGCATGCTGACACTAGCCAAGAGATCCCAGGCTGCAGGAGGGGCCCTGCCTGCTCCTCAAGGTGACATGCAGGTGGAAGAGTGTCTGTCATGCCCTGTTTTCCATGTATTCCCTCCATCAGGCCCAAGCAAGCCTCCACTCTCAGTGACACTAAGTTTCTCTTATCTCAGAGCATAAGAGTCCAAGGACCTGCTGCACTTTGAGGTCTCACAGTCTTAAAAAAGAGTAATAAAAAATAACCACCTGCTGCTTTGTATCAGAGAGGGAACACTTCCACACACATGGTGGAAGCAAGAGACTAGCAATGTGGGCACACACTTCTTGTTGCAAAGAGCAGACATGCTTTTGAGCAACAGGTGCTTGTCCTATTCAGTGCAGAAGTCAGCTACACAGAGGGCACACCCTCCGTGGGAAACTTGGCAGCAGAGCTAGGCTGCACGTGCAGAGGAAATGGGCCAAGAGGAGCACCTTGAGTCCCCCTGAGCTTCTGTTTGCTACTGGCCAAACCTTGCAGAAAGCACCTGCATCCAGTGCTAAGCTGCAGCTGGGTGAGGGACCTCTGAGGGGAATACAGAGGAACTGCAACTCTTACTTCCTCTGCATAAAAAAANNNNCTTGCTATAAAAAAAAAAAAAAAAAAAAAAAAAAACCATATTTTTTATATATATATATAAAACACTTGTGAGCATACAGTCAGTGAGCACAGCAAGGATCTGCTTGCCAGAATATTCCAGAGGGGCTGGTGGGGGCCAGGATTCCACATCTAACTGGAAAGTTTTACTTGCACTGTAAAAGACACTTCAGAACTTGGCAAATGTCTCTAGCTTGATGGCACCACCTCTCTAAACGGGCTTCAGAGGCAGCTGGTAATGGCAAGGCCTCCCTTGGCAGGAGGGCCCCTGCTGGGCCAGCAGCAACAGGCCCCAGTTGGTCTGCTTGGAGCAGAGGCTGAACAGGAGTGCTAAGGGCTCTGTCATTTCTCTCTGTCCTACAGTACCAGAAGCCAAAGGAGATCCTGGCTGCAGAAGAGCAGTTGCAGAAGGAGCTGAAGAAGATAAAGGCAGCTAACAGTGGGGATGGAGACTGTAAGACTCAGTAGGCAGTGGCTGCTTAGAGGTTGAGGTGAGGGGCAGCTCTCTGACACAGCTTCATGGTGTTTATTTTGCCTTATCTAATAAAAATGAGTTCTGTTGTTAATAGAGCCATTTGGAGGAATCTCTGTAAGCCCACGAAGATGGCAGGGCAGTTGACCTGTCTGCTGCCTGGCCTGCTGATTTATGCAGACATTTCATAAAACCATAGAATGGTTTGTGTTGGAAGGGACAAACCATTTGTCCCTTCCATCTTTGTGTTAAAGATCATCTAGTTCTAACCCCTGTCATGGACAGGGACACCTTCCACTAGACCAGATTGCTCAAAGCCCCATCCAACCTGGTCTGGAACACTTCCAGGGATGGGAATGACCCTTCTCTGAAGTGTGGGAAGCTGTAGCATACAAAGGAAGCACACCACAGCCAGCAGCCCTGTCCCCATCCTCCCTGAGCAATGTGACACCTTGGGAATTCTCCATCTGCCACCGTTGCTGAAGGCAGTAATGTCTGGAAAACAAGAACTCCCTCCTCACACCCATTACTTGCCTGGGATGTGCTTAGAAGCAGCTCCCTCCTGTGCACTTATGCAGCTCCTCTGCAGTCCGGAGGATGCTCTGGTGACTTTGGTATCTCTGCAAACAACATCAATGCTTAGACCTGAGTGGGCACAGCCTATGAAACAGGGTAAAGAGGAAGACACACAGCTCCTTAGTGCCAGCCATCCACAACGTGACAGGGCTGTGCAGAGCACTGGAACCAACATGCACCTGCCTCCGTTTGCATGGCACGGAGGGGAAGCAGTGGCTGGGCTGCTGGCCAGCTGAGGAGCAGCAGCTGCCCACCCTTCTGTGAAGGCACAAACATGGCCCATTGCAAACCTCACTGCACAGGCACAACCCCAACAGTGCTGTCTTACCAACTCCTCTCCAAAAGCCACCCCCCTGCTTAGATTTCTGAATGTTATTCCATCACAGTTCATACCTGAACAGTTACTAACCAAATAAACCCTACAAACCCTACCTTCAAGTGAGCTGCCCGTGGGCTCCCAGCATAGCTCCCTTGATGAGGCTGCTTTCAAACCATGACAATTCCTTAGAGTCCGGGGCTCCAGCAAACATATTTCTCCAATTCTTGTGCATCACAAGGGAAGAGCAGCCTCTTGACAGTGGAAATGAACTAAGTTCTAGCAAAGCACCATGCTGAGTACCTCACCCTAGAAGTGCTCCCGGTGTTATACAAACCTCTCCTTTACCTATCCAGGATACCCAAACTCAGAACCAAGTAGGGTTCCTGCACTTCCTTCCCCAAGGAGGCCCAGACCCCAGACACTACTGTATTCACTCACAGCACATTATCCACATCCAATCAGACAGCACAGAGCACACTGAAAGCTATGGTTGTTCAGAGACCCACATCAGGTTCAGAAGGATGACACAAAAAGGAGCAGAGCCCACTTCGATGTGCCTACAGGATCCCAGTAAATCACATCCAGGTGTTTGTAACTGGTCTGATTTGCTGCTTCATTATGCAGGCACCAAATGAGTCACAGATCCTACTTTTAAAATTCTTGTTTGAAAAAGTGACAGGAGATCCAAGCTCCCAGGAACCACCTTCAATAGAGCAGTGTCACAGGGTCTAGCCAGGGAGAGAGATCTATTAGACGTGGAGACAGCATCTGAAAATAGGTCCAACCTCCCCCACCCAGCCAGGCCCCTACAATCAGGAGGTAACATCACAGCCCCTTCAGAAGCTGAAACAAAACATACAATCTCTTCTGTTTCCTTTCAGTTTTATTTAGCAAAACACGACCACTTCAGCCCTGCCAAGTGCACAGCCTGACCTGATGGCCAGCTTGGGGAGGCACACTGAGAGCAGGGCTGGTTCTGCCTTTTAGCTCAATTGTTGCTCTTGGGTGTGAAGGACAACACAAGCAGCTGTGAGGACAGCAAGTTAAGGAGAAAGGTGGGCCTCACTCTAGGCACCTTTCCCTTCCACCAAATCAGTCCACCCCACACACAGCCTAGTCTTGCTTCACAGGCTTAGAGCTTGGCTGATCTCAACCTGACCAGCACACAGCTGATGGGGCATCCTGGCTCAACTTGCCCCTCAAATGATGTATCCACAGGAAAAAAAATGGAAATTTAAAAAAAAAAAAAAAGAAAAAAAGGAACACAATTAATAAAACAAACCTTGACTTGCACAAAATAAAAAGGGCAAAGGACAATTGGCCTATTATTTTCACTAGCAGGCAGGTGAGGTTGAGAAAGTTTGGCCCTTTGTGCACTCTTCATTGTAGCTTTCTAGCAGGAAAAAAGTCCCTTCAGAAGCCTTGTGGGCCTTTCTCACCTCCCCTGCCCTGCAATTCCCTGAGCCAAGTGTCAGCTCTACTGAGCTGGGGTCACCAGAAGCAGCTGTGGTGCCCTTCACGAGGCCGTGAAGTCCAGGACGTGCAGGGCTGATGCCAGGGCAGCATACAGGTGGGTGGTGCTGAAACGGAGGCAGTACACTGGGCTGCTGGTGGGTGAAGACAGATGAAAGCTCTGCAAGAAAACAAGAGAATCAACCTTTCAGAAAAGAGGTCAGCCCAAAGACCCCGGCCGGTGTTACAGATCCAGAGGCTGAGATGTCTGAGAAAAGCAGGTTTTTTGCGTTTAGGTTAGGTTTGCCATGGTGGACTAGCCCCAAGACAGCCCAGCAGCTCCTCTTTCTTTTTGCCACAAGGCATGAGCACTGGGCTGCCAGAGAACAGCTGAGAAGCTCTGCTGCTGCCCAGCCTCCCACTGGTGCTCACCTGCAGGCACCGAGTCTGCCGCTTATCCCAGAGGCGTACCACGCCGTAGTAGGAAGAGCCGCTGGCAATCATATGGTTCTTATCACTCCTTATGCAGTACAGGGCACTGTCATGGGGCTCTTCCCACTCCTGGACGCACTTCCTGCAAGGGCAACACAAACCATAGTGGGACTGAGCCTCCACTCCTCCATCCACTTTGCCTGAAGAAGCTAATTTAGTGAGAAGCTGGGCTCCCAGATGCTGCACAAGGAGAGTCCAGGAGCCTTGCGTGGGCCCCAGATGGCAGCAGGGCAGGCTCACCTGGTGCTGGTCCGTATGTCCCAGTAGCGGATGTAGGTGTCATACCCACAAGAAAGGAGAAGGGAGGGTGTTTCGTAGAACACATCCAGGACTCCAGCTCCACGGTGGAAGTCGGTCCCTAAACAGGTCAACAGCTGACCGCTGCAATGAAACACATTAGGGGAAGAGTCATTCAGAAGCACATTAGGGGAAGAGTCATTCAGAGCAAAAAGCCTTTCCAGTTCAGCTGGCCAGAGCAGAGAATGGTGTCACAGAAGTCTTCCAGTTCTCATTTCTGTGATTTAACAGAATACAAAAGCCTGCACAGTTTTCCTCTCCCACCCCCAGGTTCTGCTTCTGGTTGGATCACTAACTGTCATGAAGGGTGACCAGCAGGAGTCCCAGCTGAAAGAGAAAGAGCCAAGGCACAGGTGCAGCTGACCCCTAGCAGAATGGAATCCTTTTCCCTGGGAGAAGTGACCAGTATTCTGAATCATATGGCTCCACTTTCATAGGAGAGAACTCCCAGCTTACTCAGACTCCAGATAATCTGCATGAGCCATTTACCCATCCAATCCTATCCCATACTCTGTCCTTCAAAGTACTGCCCACTGGGATATTTCCCTGGATCTTTGACACAGCACAGATCCACAGGCAAACCAGACTCTCCCAACCCAGTCTGCCATGGCTGCTCTCCTCAACCCCCTCCAGTTACAGCACATTCTGCAAACAACATTCTGGGGCTGAATGTGATAGGTCAAAAGCAACCACCTCAAGGTTGCTCTGGAGATGACCTTCCGAAGGCAAGATTATTTTTTTTTTACCCTTTCCTCCTTTTTAATTCCTTGCTTGCAGTGAAAGAGCAAAAGTAAGATCTCCATGAAGCTCTGTGCTGAGTGCTTTGTGGCAGTATCACTTTGCTGCTTGTTCATGTGCAGAACCAGCAGTTCACCAGGCGGATGATGCTTGGTGAGGTCCCACTCTGCCAGACTTCAAGAAGAAGCTTGAGCCCCTTCCCTGGGTCACATGAAATTGCATCAGGTGCATGGCACAGCCCATCCCAGCATCACTCCACCTGCTGCAGCAGCCAGTGACATCCAGACATTACAGACTCTTGGGAGTGGAGAGGACAATCTGCCCAGCTGCTTGAAATGGCCACCTATTGCAAACCCTCCTTTTCTTCCTTCTCCTTCTCCTCACACTCTCTACATCAAAAATGCTGGACACAATAAAACTTGAAGCACCTGCTTTTCAAACTCTGCTGCACAGCCACCCCTCTCCAACAGCCTCTTGGTTCTCAGGACAATGAAGCAGTCCTGAAAGCCAACAGCACGGATCCCGCAGTGGGGTCACTCCCAGCATCTCCCTCCATTATTTTGTTACATTCTGCTCCTTGATCCAGCATCACACAGTTCTGAGGCACATCGCCAAATGCCTTAATTCTGTCTGTAATCTGGGCTAAAGCCCTCGTCGGGGGATAAAGACCACACAAAAGGAGAAATAGAGTCCTGGGAGATGTTAAAACAAGTAAACACCTTTGTGTCAGGAGAGAGAAATCGCTGATAAAGCAGATTAGCGCCTCGAGCCCTGGTGTCCCCAGATCAGAAGGCGAGCCCTGGCCGATCTTTGCAGCCAGCACGCTTCTATGATCACAGAGCTGGCGGCATGCTGGGGCCAGCCTGTTTCCCCACAGTCACTCTCCAAAGAGCAGATTATGTAGAATAACAATTTCTTTGTGGCTGTGTAATTCCCTCCGTGACCGTGGCTGTGGGCAGCTACATTGGCCCTTGATGCCAGGGCCCTAGCAACCATTTAGAGAGGCCAACCAGCCCTAGCAATGGCCCCCCCATGCAAACCTCTCGGACAAGCTTTAACATCAAGTGCATGAATTAATCCCCCCCAACACGAATCCAGGGGTGCTGGCTTATTGGACTTTGTGTTTCTCCAGGCAAGGGATCGAGGGGATTCCAGGCTTCAGCCCTTTGCAACCTTCTCACAATACATTAACCCTTGGAAGGTTACTTGTAAACCAACCCAGCAGCAACTCTGCACCTGTCTGCAGGTTGAGAGGTTGAAGCACTCATGGTTTGAGCACCGTGAGCAAGAGCAATGGGGTTTAGTTGGCACAGATGAGTCCTCAGATCCACCACGGAGTGAGACATGGATGGGCATGAGTGCTCTGGTAATCCCCCGCCCTTTCAAGCACACAGATCCCCTCCATCTGCCATTCTGCAAAGCCAGCAGGACAAATGGACAGGCACACAGCCCTTCTCAAGGCTTCTGCTAAACCTTCTTCATCCTACAAGTTGTATGTGTGGCCCAGAGTTGTAAGACATATAACAGAGGTATGAGGAGGAGTCAGCTGCTCGCCCAGCAAGAATCCTTGGACTACCTGTGAGATGCGTATAGGGCCAGACTGCTCAACTGACAGAGTCCTCTGCCAGTTGCTCAGGCAGCAGCAAGGAGTTACTCCCCAGAGATGAGCGACCCCAGCAAGCCCTAGGCAGCACCAGCAGCTCAGACCCTGAGCACCACCCAGGTGCTTCACTCCCAATGTTCCTCCATGCCTTCACACCTCACTGCAGTGGTACCCGAGCATTCCAACAGAGTCACACCAGTTTTCCTCCCTCCATTTCCCTTTCCACCCCAGGCAACAAAAATGAAAGAAAAGGCAACAAAAAAAGGGAAAGGAAAAGAACAGGATTAGTTTTTCTCTGTAGGCATAAAACAAGCACAGATACTTGCAAGCTAATGAGGCAAAGCAAACTTTGCTTTGCTGGTTTGTTAATCAGTTCAGTTCTTCTGTCCCAAGAACAGGTCAGCCAAAGCAGCTCTCAGGTGGGAGGTGCAACCCCAGGACACAGGAGCAGCTCTTCGGCAATTTACAGAGGCAACGTGGTAGTTGCTACAGTGAAGCACTTACCATCTGGCACCAGGGGAAAATTTACTGTGCTGTACACTGGGCACACAAACCAAAACACTCATGTGTTCTGGCACGGGCACACTTGAGGTGATAAAGATGCAGAACATGACTAGTATTTCCCCTTTCTTTCAGGTGTCTCTGGACCAGCTATCACCATGCCAGAGTAACTCTATGTGCCTGCAGCATACACAGCCAAGCTGAGCCCACGCTGGGAAGGGAACTCTGCCACCACAACTCTTCCAGTCTTGGGATCACAAGTCAGTGCCCACAAATTGTCCACTCTTTGCTATCCCAAATACTCCCAGCCCTCAAACCCTGTACCTGAAGAGCTTCCCCTTTCTCAGGAGCAAAACCCATAGCTAATCCTTAATAAACCATAAAGGATCAATGTAACCCATGAATGGGCAATAGAAAAGCAGCAACTACACCAGTACCTCACCAATGGTTTCTAACAACTTTGATCGACCGAAGACACCTTCTCCACGAGGGACAGAAAGAGATGGCATAGCTATCTCGGACCTGTTTCACCAGCACCAGCCAAACACAGGAGGAAACAGCTGCCTTCTTTCCTTTGCGATCCCTTTTTCACCCAAACACTTTTCAAATCCCAGGTGGGCTGATCCTCAGCACTTCAGAGGCCCTGTCCTTGTTATGGGCTATGAAGGTGAGTCAGGAAGTGTCTGTGATGACCAAGCGAGACCAAACATGGAAGGTCCACACCATCTCCCCACCCTGCCATGGCCCTCCAGCTGGCAAGTAGCTCTTTCGCTCCCAGGTCTTCTTCAGGCAGGCCAGGTTACCTGTGCAGATGGTTGGAGCTTTGCTTGTCTTTGTACTGAACAGCTTGGGCCAGACAGTGCCCGCGTTCAGTCCCAGTGCTGGGTGGCACCGACAGAAACAACTCTGCACCAGAGCTCTGTGAAGTAGAATCATAAATGTGATTCTGTGTGCAGGTTTTCTGGAAAGACCAGTCTAGAGCAAGAGCTCTCAATTTCAGCACTTTAACCACAAACCACCTGGGCCAATGCAGCACCTACAAACACACACGTAGGCCTCCAGTGTTGAGGAATCTCATAATATTACTAATTTCTCATACTTCCTGTTAAGCATCTAGACAGACTGAATAATACTGGCAGTAATCCAGTACCAGCCCACAAGGAACAGAAACAGAGCAAATCCAGCAGCCTATTTCATCCTTAGCACAGGAAAGCTGTGTTAGCACTAGGCTCTGGAATCCTTGGTGACAGAACAAGATGTTTAAACAAAGTCCATGTGCCTGGTAAAAATATAGAACTGATGAGTCCAAAAATGAAAGGCATTTTGTTCAAACACTACAGAGAATCCTTTGATTCATCTTGATCAATTTCCAAGTTATTCAAGACTTTTTAAAATTATTTTTAAAATAAGATAATTGTTCAGGATTTCCACATTTCACTCTTTCATTTCCATGCTAGAAATCTAGCCATGAGCATAGCTCTCCTGATACCTCCAGAAGACAGGCAGCCTGGAAGCAAAGTGAAGGGAAGAAACAAGCTGGTTTCTTTAAGTTCTTGCTCTTCCTTTCAGAAACAGCTTCAAGTTCTATTCCTTCTCAGTCATCAATATAAAGACATGATAAGATCAGCCATGGCAGAGCCCAGATGGTTACCTTCCAGGTAACCCATGGGATGTTGCTTCACCAAGTTAAATTTATAAACAGCCTCCCAAGCCACTGCAACTACTTGTGTGGCCATAAAAGCTCAGGATTTCCCTGAGATCTTTCTGATAGTCAGAGTCCAAAAGAAGTCTGCACCTTCCTCCCTGGACCCTGCCCATTTGCTGCAGGGTCTTGCCCAGCTGTCTCCAGTACACAAGAACTACACTCCAAAAGCTGGGATGAAACAACACTTTATTCCCTACTTTCCATTTCTGATCCCAATTCACTAGAATTGATATTATATAACTATGCAAACTCTAGGAAGCTGCTGAATTCCAAACATCTGTTGAAAGCAGAGATGTGCAAAACAGGACAATTCGTTTGCTCTGGAAACCTCATCTGTGAACTGTGATCATTCATCAAAGAGGAGAATCCACTGCACATAAGCAGATGACTATTCAGAAACCAAATAGAGCTCTAAACCAATATTTCAGCCCCAATAACTGTTAGAAACAAGACAGGTGGGAAACATACTTTAAAAAAAAGGTGTAAAGAGCCCTTCAGTTCCAAACACTGGGATATTTGATCTGAGTATCAAACAGAGAAAGGAAAACAAATCCATTTTAAAATAATTATCCCAAGTGCAGCATTTGCACAATTTCTGTCATCCAGTTTGGAGAGTGCACCAAAACCAAAGGGAAGAGCTGAGCTCTTGTCTCTTCCAGGTGCTTTGCAATAGCAGCTGAGGCACTGATGCAGCAACTTATGCTAAGAAGGGAAAGGCTTGATCAAACAACATCTGTATTGTACATAGGGGGAAACACAGACCCTTGGCAAAGTTATTCTTCTATCCAACTCCAAAGTTGCCTTTGCATTTAGACCAGGCCACTAATTCCTGCAGGGAGGTGTGGGATTGGCTTGTGGAATTTTGAAGGAGCACCTCTAAGTGAAACGGCTCAGAGATGCTGTTTCAAATGATTTTCAGGGCAAATGCCTCTCTCTGATTCCTCAGTGCAGCTGAAGGGACTCGAGGCAGTAGGGGGGAAAGACACCAACGATGGTCTGAGATTGTGTTGGGGGGAGAGACAGAAGAGGGAGTTTTGCCTTCTTTTCTTCTGCTTTCTCTGAATTGGCCCACACACGTTTTAAATGGTCCAATAAAAAGATACAATTTCTTTACCTTTCCAGCTCTGGGACCCTGTGAGTTTTTGTTGTTCGGGTTCCCGTAAGGTTAAGTTCAGAGGATAAACTGACACACTGGGCTATGGGAAAAAGCCAGTTTCTTCAAATAAAGCCACAACGGTGCAAAAGAGACCCTGCTGGGGCTTTTATTTGGGAAAACAAACAGAAATGGCACCAAGCCCTTCTGCTTTACGAACCAATTTAACTATAAAACCAACGTTCTCCCTCTCGGGGGTGAGGAGGGGAGAGAGACAGGACATGACAATAGTCCAAAACCTTGAGGGGAGAAAAAAAAAGAAGATAGGACAAAAAAGGTTGTCTATCCCCTTTTCTTTCTTGTCCATGGCTCCTTTTCTTAGCACACGTGTGTTCTTGTAAAAACGATTAGATTGCAATTTGTATAACATGGTGACCCCCAAATTCAGACATTTAACCCCTTTTCTCTGCAAAGAATGTCAAGAATGCCTTCCCTGTCTTTCTTTCTTTCCAACGGGAGGAGTAGGGGGGAATTCTCAAACTGTGATTTCTTGGAGGAAGAGAAAAAGAGGGAGGCGAGGAAAAGAAGCAGGGAATTCTCAAAGCCTCTCGCCTTTCGCCCCACTTGTGTGGGAACAGGCGGCTGTATTGCTCCCTTTCTGGACAGAGCTCTGCAGGTCTCCTTTAGAGGGGAGACAAAAAAATGGAGAGTCCAAATCAAAACAAAGCCATCTGTTTAAATGAGCTACCACTAGCTAGTGACAGAGGGGGTTCCTCATTCACTCCTTCCCATTCTTCTCTCTTGCGTCTGTTGATTCTCTCTCAACCCAGGGAAAAATAAAGATTACTTTTGCTTTGGCTCAGAGGGATGAAACTGATTGATGTGCTTGGAGTGTCCAGCCCCCACGCATGCTCTCTGATTGTTCAGGGCCTTGTAAAGTTGTCATAAATACGCCTGAACAAGAGTTCAAAGGCCACAACATGCCCTGAACATGCACACATCCGAAGGGCAGGAGCTGGCCTCACGGTCCTCTCTAGTGAGACAGGGCCAAGACTGCCATGGGGAAGAAAGGATGTGGGATAAACACCTGTATGTTCCTCCTCTTACAACGATTTTACATTTAGGTTAAGATGGACCAGAGCCCTCTTAACAAAAGGAAGGCAGAAGACGCCCAGCTTATGTGAGAGAGTTCACAAACACAGTGTCAAAAAAACCAAAACACAACCAGAAATCAGTAAAGAACAACAAGATTTCAAACAGTTTTGAGAACACATGCATACTACGGGAATACGTTGCACAGGCAAGACTGAAGCTATCCATTATAGACAGGAGACAGAGTTCTGAACACAGCAAAGTCTTCTAAAAGGGACAGTCATCCAAGAAACCACCACTTAAGAGGCTCCCTGCAGCAGCAAGCTTTCTCCAGAACAGGCTCAAGCTGGCCATAGGCCTGGTGTCCTGCTTCCAACAACACTCAAGATGTCAAGGTCTGGATTGGTGATTGTGTTTTAAAACTGTGTTCAGCCAAGACACAGATGCTGAGAAATAAAGGCAAGTCTGAAAGGAACAGGGAGCCTCTTTCCCACAAAACCTGGAGGAGTTTCCTTGGTAAAGAAAGATGCCTGGCATACTAATCTATAGGAAAGCAGGGCCAGAAAGGTTATTCCACATCTACCACATGCTATTATTCTTCTGCTCCCCAAATCCTATGAAACTGTTATCAATGACAGGATAATACTTGCTATTGCTTGTCTCTCCTGCTCTGTTATCAGACATATGCACCCACTTCTCTGGGACTGGATAAACCCAGTTTGAATGCCTGGGGGAAACAGACTCCCCACACTTCTCAGAGTCAGTTACCTTTTCTTTTGATCTAGCAACTCCAGTTCTGAATCCATGTGCTCTCTTCACCCAACAGCTCCTTTGGTGATTAAATTAGAGGGTCTCAAACTTGTATATACCTCAGAGTTCAAAGCTGTGGAGAGAATGCTCTTCTACAGAAATTATTTTAGAACACAATGCTAAGAAGTCTCGAGTCAAGCTTCTACATTTAAAACTTTTATTGAAAACATTCAACAAGACTTATAACCAAGAACTAGACCTGCAGATTCTCATTTCACTCATCTATTTCTACACAATTAAAAAACTGGAGCACAACACGAGACAAAGACAAGAAGGATTGGATTTAAACAGGAAATCATCAGTAGTCATCAGCTGACCGGGGTGTTCAGTGCTATATGCTTCAACTCTCAAACTACACTTGCTGTTTGAGACCAGTACAGGGAGCCCAAATTTTAACTCAATGGGCTCTGAACAGCCACCAAAATGGATGCAGATCAACATAAGCCAAAAGTTGAAAACACAGCAACTAATTCTTGCCCCCTCCATAGCCCAGACAGATGTAACCTAGCAAGGGATCCATGGAAACACACACTAGAGGTCCAGCAGTAGCACATTACCAAACTTCAACCAGCTGCTTTAGGATGGTAAGCTGGCTCTTGGAAAGAAAGAGCACAGTGCAATGTACCACAGGCAAAACAGATTACTAACCTGCTCAGCAGCTGCCTGGCTACCTGAGACTCCTCCCCAACCCTCTGCTGAGGGCACCAGCCATACACCTGAATCTCCCTTCTCCTCCACTCCCAAGCCACTCTCATGAATCCTATACCTCCCACCTCCCCAAAACCTGCAGACATCAAAGGCACCTGCCTTGAACACCTGAAGAGCAGGGGGGCCTGACGGTCAAGAAATGCAACTCTGTATCTTCCCCTTCCATGCACTCTCTATTTTTTTTTCCTCCATCTCTTTGAAAAAGGTGGCAGAGATAAATGGAGAACAAAGAAACAAGAAAAAGCCACAGCTTTGGCCCACACCCTGCCTATTACTTAAGGGGGAAGGAACTCTTCCGAAAGAGGAGGAAAAAAATGTGCTCCGACACAATGGCTCAAAAGGCCAGGCAGCAAACCGGGCCACTTTGTACTGCTAACAAGGGAAACCTAATTACAGGAAGAGGGCAAAGAGGGACAGATAAAAGGGATACAAAATTTCAACATCTGTTGCCATAAAGGGATAAGAAGTGGGGAAACGCAAAGTGTCAGTTTGGTGTCAGTGACGGCATAAAGCCACTTTCAAAGGGCTCAGGAGCGGGAGAAAAACCGAACAAGAAATTAGAGGGTTCTTAAAAAAAAAAAAACAACAAAAAACCAGAAAACAAACAAACAAAATCCCCACGCTGCCAAAAATACCTTCAAAAGAGGGGAGGAGTTGGACAAAGACTGGATATTTAAAAGGTAGAGGATCTGGGTGGCTTGCAGGGCACAGCTAACTTTGGTTCAGTTTTCACAGCTCTCGTGCCCTGCAGCGTGTCATGTCATGTCACAGGAAAGAACACTGCAGGATTTCTGCATTCAAAGTGTTTATAGCATGAAGACTGCTATGTCAGACACATCACTGCCCATTTCAAATATCAGGCTTTGCAGAATAGCTCCAAGAGTTGCTGCAAAGACTCCTCTGGAGTATTCCATCTTATGGAGAAGCATCCTTGAGACAGGGGCATTTGTCACCTAACAACATGGAGACCACCCCAATAACATGGGAAGCAACAGCTCTCTGCAGGCAAATGACAAATGCTGGCCTTGGAGCTGTCAGTGGTGCATGACCCTCATCTTCCAAGGAGTTTAAATTCCCAAAGGCAATAGAAAGAAGAAGAAAGAGGAGGAGGATCTGAATAAGGTTTGCTTTTCTCTTGCTTGCCATTAAGTGGCTGCTCTGTTGAGCCACACACTCACAGTGGCAAACAAGACAGGATGGTCTGAATAGAGAAAGGCAGAAGTGAGCAGAGGAACCTGACCTGCAAGAGGGTCAGCTGCCATCATATCCCTCACTGAAGGAGGGACAAGGGGACTTGGAAGAGGACAAGGAGTCAACAAGGGCTGATACTTCATGCAAGGCCACAGGTTAATATCCTGTGGCCCATACTGCTCACTGTTCTCCTTGCAGACCTCTAATCACTGAACTTACAGCTGCCTTCCACACACACACCTTGATCCAGAGCAGGAATAAGTGCACAGCAATTTCCCCACATCTAAAAGCCATCAGATGGCACAATGTAGAATGTGTGGGGTGAGAGATATCCTCCAGAAGTGCAGCTAGCCAGCTTCAAAAGCCCAAGAAAAAAACCTAAATCCTCCTTCATTACAGGAGACAGGGCCAGGTGTAGCAGCAGCTGGAATTTCAGCCATCAGAGACAGTGTCTTGGCATTACACAGTCATTCCCCTGCTTTAGACTCCCTTGACAATTGCTTGTTGCTGCCTGTTGTGGCTTTGATCCAACGCCATCATCTCAGCAGAGTCAGAAATGAAAGACAGTTGTGGGGGGGGATGCAGCAAGAGGCGTTTCCTTTCCCCACTAAAAATTTCCTCTACACCAAAACCAACCAAACCCTTTTCAAAGCACAGGACATATTTACAGGTGAAGATACTATCCTCTTCCTCTTGGAGGGATGAGAATGGCTGCCCCAGGGTCAGGGAATAGCGAAGGTCATAAATACGAAACATACCATGACCAACAGCTACAAGCAGCAGCCAAGGACTTATCTGGCCTGGAACTAAGATGATCAGTACACAAAAGGTTATTTAAGCTTTAAATCCTTTTGTAGCATGTTCCAGCTCTCAGCTGTTCGGTAGAAGACCACCTACCCTAACGGAACAGAATGGCACAGAAACTGCTGTAGTGTTACTTACTCACCCCCTGATGCAAAGAAAACTCCTCTAACTGAACTAACTGATCCTGGACAGCACTAAACACATCAGTGGTTCTGAGGATCCTGTGGTTTTCAAGAACACACCTTATGCATCATTCTACCCTGCCTAATTTTTCTTTGACAGAAGTTACCTGGATTCTGCTCTTAGAGAGAATATCCTTGCCATGTTCAGCCTCTGGGCCTTTTTGTGGCCACAAGAAAAGGGTAAGCAGCAAACTCAGAGGCCCTGGCTCTGTCTGCCAAATGTTACCAGGACACACTGAGCACAGGAGGAGTTTTCAAGTCCTAGATGGCTCTAAGATTTTAAGTTTTCATGCCACACTCTCACTCCCGGAGTATGACCAGGGAGACAACATTCAAAAGCCTCAAAGGAAGACACAGCACGCCTTAGAAGATCACTTTTGGCAATCACTGGAGTCTTTGAAGATGGATCCAAAGCTCTGCTGGGAAGATGAACAGTTTATGGAGAGTCAAGACCTGGAAGCATAGCCCTGCACTCCCTTTCTATGAATGATGACATCAAGCTTCACATGCTAGAGTCCCAGCCATGCTTCCTACTCAGCCTCCTATCCTGCACGTGCTGATGAGTCTACCAGCTCACACACAGGTCCCTGGAGAGGAAAAGACCCAGTGGCATGGTGCATTCCAGCTGTGACAGGTGAAGAGGGAAGAATAAGTTTGACACTCTAGCCATTTCAACAGAGGCCCAGTGGCCTAGGTTGTCTTGGCTTTTTTATTTGCCTGTCACTCAGGCTTTTACATTATTGAAAGATCAAACTCCGCTGGGCTTGTTCATTACCTTAATCCTATTTTCTACACAGCTTTATTATCTCTTCAGGCTTCCTTGGGAAAGGCTGTCAGAAAGGCGGGGGCAGGGGGGAGAGTTGCCCATCTCCTCACCCCTGTCAGATGCCTCTATTCAAGAACAGCCAGAAGACTTTATGGGCAGGGGTATCACAGCACAGCCTGCATCCTTCTGGGGTACTCCAAAGGCACCACTGGATGGGTCACTAAGAAACATGCACCATAGCTAAATGCAACTGGTACTCTTTTGTGCTCCAGCTTGTCCTTTGTAGGATGCATTGTTGCAAAGCATTTCTGTTACTTCAGAGAAAAAACAGCTAGTTTAAATCTGTATTTGATAGGGCCGACTTAAACAATCTAAACCATTTAAACTATAGATTAGAAGGCAATTGGTCTCAGACCCGCCCTGTGTCCACACCAATCCTCCTCCACTCCCTTTCCCCAAATAAAGCTCTACGGACATCCCTCAGGCCCCTTCTGCCATTGCTCACCTCAATCCTGACAGCTCTCCTTTGGATAATCTGGGCCGTGCCACTCCTACCCAGAGCATACTGGTCCTGGAAGGCAGGGCTGCACAATAATCCTGTGAAATATTTGCTATCTGTCCATCACTACGCTAAGACCCTCGGGCTGAGAGTTTCAAATTTGTCAGCGTTGAGTCTCACATGAAGATTTGAGAACAACATTTCCCCAGTTGCTAAGGTCAGCACCTTCACCAAACAGGAACTACTCAAAGACCCTAAATCAGAGGCCACAGCAATTAACCTCCTCAGTACTTATTAGGACAAAGAGAAGACAATGTGCCTAAATCACTTCCATAGATAACCTGCTACCACACCTCACCTCCCTGAGCTACTGGAATTGCCAGCCAGGACAAGGTGACTTCAGAGCCTGTGTTTGCCTCTGGCTTCCCAGCACCACAGAGAAGTGGATAAATGGGAGGATAAGGATCACCTTCCTCACCTGCTCTGGCTGAGGCTGAGGCATAGGCATCAACAGAGACAGATGAAAAGGAAGGTGTAATGGGTATATTTTGACTGTATGCAGGTAATGGGAAGAAACCAGGATGGCTGTGCCATCAACTGGAAAAGCTGAGAAGAAAAGTCAGGTTACTGAACCAGAACCACCCCCCATATATGCCTTTCCACACCAGTTTGCTTTGTCCCCCACTCTGTAATACATCTCATCTTCAATCATCCCTTGCCTATACTGACAAAAGGAATGATACCATTTTGCAGCATTTCCAGTATTGCACTGTTATTCACTTTTCTCGTCGAGTCCCTCCCTGTAATCTGGAAGCTCACTCACCTCTCAAGGTCCCATATTCTCAGAGGTGAGGTGTGTCCACAGCAGGCTGTCCCCGTCACAAATGAGCTGTTCAAAAAGAAAAAAGAAGCAAACAAAAACCACTTACTAATCCTCATGTTCTGAAGAAAGTGCATAAGCAAGACAGAGAACACAGGTTACAAGACAGACTTTGAATTCTTGTTCAAGATGATTTCAGCATATCCCACCACATTTCACAAGGGACAGGCAGCAGCAAAGGGAGAGCTGCTGCAGGACTTTCAGCAGCTGAGCTTCCCAGATGCAGCAGGTCACAACTGCAGAGAACTGGCAGGACATAAAAGATGTATTTGTAAACACAAAGGGAAAACCTAAACAGGAACAGTCATAAACAACATTTTCAAATGAGTCAGTAGAGTACTCAGCATGTTTCATGCACAGTCAGTGCTGTAAGCTGCAGAAAGACCCCATGGAAAATTTACTGTTATTTCCTACTTCATGTCTCACTTCCGTTTGTTGGCAACTTCTGAGCACAATTATGAACTGGCTGCAGCACCACAGGCCTAAAGAATCACAGAACAGAGCTGGTCCAGCCTGCTCAAAGCAGGGCCAATTTCAAAGCTGGATCAGGTTGCCCTCCCCAGTGCTCAGGCACTCTCTGTTAGAGGCAACACAGCTCTTCTGCAGCAATATTTGGCTCAGTTTACACCCTCCAGCAGGGTCCATTCCAAAGTCCTCTTGGCAATGCTATGTCCCTGCTGCACATGCTGGCTCCAGAGGTCACCTGACAGCCACTGGCCTCATACTAGTTCATAAAACAGAACAAATCCTTAAAATCAAGCATCAGGAACATGGGATGCTGAGGCTCTCCAAACCACACTGCTTGTTTCATGCCAGCTTCCTACCCTCAGTCCAAATAAGAGGAAGCAGCTCATACAAGGATTTCTAAGTAAGTTATAAATGACCTCTCACAAAGCCATATTTATTGCAGCTACTGAGAATGAAATGCCAAAACTATGTTTAAGTCAATGCAACAAGGATAGCAAGAACACAGGAAATGGAACCTGCTCTAAATAGAAGCCATCTCAATGCTTTGCCTAAAAAACTTTCACAGTATGACACAGGGCTGGCAGCTGAAAGATGAAAGCAAAATAAGAAAACAATGTAATGTCTGTAAAAATAGCAGTTAGAGCAGTTTTTAAACATTTCTTTGATCCTCTACAGCATTCTTCCTTTGGAAGCCAAAGTGTCTCCAAGCCTCTACTGCACCAGGAGTGGATTCTTGCAGCGTCCTTGACTTCTGTGAGAAGTGCTACTGCTGCTGTAAGAAGGCATTCAGCAGCCAAGTGCTAAACACAGGCTCAACTCAACCAAAGCCAGAGCAGGGCCAGATGGAAGCAAGGCCAGAACTCAGGACTCCCCCTATCTCTGTGGTTTAGCCGAGCAACTGGTTTCTCCAAACCATAAGGCCAAAGCAGCACTGACAAAACACTCTGCAAAAGAGGCAAGCAGATAACATCAAACCATTTCAAAGAGCTACAAGAATTTAGGAAGGGCTTCAGCTACCAAGGCTCTCTTTTGTGCTGACTCTATCCTTCCACCCAAACTCACATACCTGGAGGTGTCCACAAGTTCTGTGACCCTTAGCTGCCCTTTAGGCTAGAAAAGGTCTGCAGGACCAGAGCTATTTCAAAGTGTCTCCAAACAGGATGTCTTGCATGCAAAATTCTAGGTTCATTGGCAGTGCACATGCGATCAGCCAAAGCAGCTGTAGCACTGGACTGTCCCTACAGGTGCTGCAGGGTGCAGACATTAATCTTCTCTGTGTAAGTCCCTGACCAAAGCCTGAGAATCTATGGAAAATCCAATTCCTGTTGCTGTGCAGCAGCCACCAGGATAAATTAAGAAAGTGTGCAGCATTCCATCTTTGGAAACAGGGAAGGCTCAATGCCTGCCTTCTTTCCACCATAGTGCAGGACAGGAGGGAACATTTCCCTTTTGCCAATGTCTCCCATCTCAGAGGAAAATAGGCAAAAGACACCCGCTTTGACAGCTTGTCAGTCAAACCGCATGTCTGGAAAGCAGCGTTTTGGTCAGGGAGTCCCTCTGCTACAAAGCTAGGCGTTGGGTTCTGTCCCCCCTCCCCAGTCATAATCCATTAATAACTACTAAAGTCAATTACTGTGGTTAGAAACATAATAGCAGTCCGAGAGTCAGTCAAGCGGGCAATTGGGTGCTTAAGACTTTTCTTTTGGGGGACAAACTGATTCTGTCCCAGCAGAGAACGCCCTCACGTGGGAGACAGACCCCTTTGTGCAGAAGGTATGCACAAGGCTTTGATGGTTGCCACAGGTCTAAATTACCATGGAGGCACACCAACAGGGAGAAAAAGGTGGGAGGAACAGCTAGGTCTAATCCTCCCTCATGCTGTCCGTTCTGGACTTCAGCTTTCCCTCCTTGGTCCTTACCCCTCCGCCCTCAGAGAAAAAGGAAAAAAAAAAAAAAAAAGAGAGAGAGAGAAAAGCACTAGATAAAGAGATTTTTTTCTCCAGCATCAAATACAGGCCTTAGGGCCACAAACAAGTCTCTTCTGGGTAAAGCTGACTCCATTCAGTCAACAGGAATTTTGTCTCATACTTCAGTGGGATCAGGTTTGCAGGCCTTATCTTTAACAGCCTGAGCCCATTAGCAAGCAAAGATAAGACTTCTCCCAAAAGAGCAAGCCACCTTCACTGCAGCATTAGAATGCAGCAATCACAAGACAACATGCACAAGAAGTGGTGCCAATGAGAAATTCTCGAAGCCTGAGAGTGAACTGACCTCAAAATTTGGATTCCAGGGCATAATACAGGGCCCCTCACCTTGAGTCTGATCTGCAGGCATACATCTTGAAGCCCCAGGTGTTTCAAAACTGGGAACCCCTCAGAGGTGACAGTTTCACTTCAGGCAAAAAGGCAACACAAGTCAGCTTTCATAGGTCTAAAACAACATGCATATTGGAGGTAAGCATGTAAAGCTTGGCTCCAAAACTTCGGCAACTTCATTCAGCAGAGCTGAAGCATTCTATCAGGCTTGCTTCTTTCAGTCTATCTTCAACGAGGCTCTTTTGTCTTAGAAAGCACAGAGCACACATACGAAAACCCTCTAACATAGAGAAGCGCAGATTTTCACAACTGTTGTTGCCAGCTGTCCAAGAGAAACAATTCAAGCTGAGTTACTAGCTTAGAGTGTCATTTATTTTGCCCACACTGCTTTCTACAGCCAAACCGAGGAAAGACTAGATTGGGAAGAGGGCAGTACAGGATACCCTAAATGTATTAATGCAGGCATGACTCATCTACCTGAAGTACATACAACACTACTGATGTACACTGACACTGATCAGATGCATCTTTGTCCACCATAAAAGCTGCTATGGCAAATCTCCACAAGGCCTTGGTGATGTGAAGCCCTTTCCCCCCTAAGCTTTCCTCTGCCGTTTGAAAGTTGCTGGCTACCATGACTACAAGCTCCCTCTAATAGGCCCTTCTAAGGGGAGAAAAGCACCATTGCAGGGCTTCCATAACAGGGCATTCTGTCTTCACAGGGATCCCCTAGGAACTAAAACCAAGCAAACAACCAAACCAGGAAGGCAAGAATTTTGCACAGCATTGAGACACACATACTTCATAAGCAGCATATTTTTGTTGTCCAACACAAGGAATTTTCCAACTCATCTGATACTTTGATGTTCTCTTTCTTATTTGAAACTCACTACTGACAGAGAGGAAGGGAATAAACAAGAGGGAGAAAAACCTCAACAAAACAACCAAAAGCCTGCTTCTCCAGAAGCCAGACCTTTTCTATGTTGCAGAAGAGACATTTCATTAGACATCATACTCCCACAATACAAGCTGGGCCAGGGAATGAAAGAGAACACACATCCTGGCAGTGCTGTTGGAAGAAACACAAGAACTCTCCATCTGACTGACTTGTGGCTGTTGAAGATCCCATGGCATTTCTGGCAACAGCAGTTATGCTCTGGCTACAGTCCAGCTGCAATAATCCCATGGCTGCTCCCAAGGTGCCAAGTACAGTTTGACTCGTGTAGCATCCCTCTTTACCCCATCCTGGACAGACCATTACCAGGTGTGAAGAAACCAGAGGGACAGAGGTAGATGCCCATCAGTCCTTTTCGAAAGATGCTGTTTATCCTGAGGTTTGGAAACACTCTCAGCTCCAGAAATACAAGTCCCATTGAACAACACATACCTTCCCCATCAACCCAGCCTCCGGAGTGGGCCCTGCCTGAGCTGGGAATCCTGCAATGCAGTCATTGAAGTGACCTGAGTAAAACAGGTCCTTTCCCACCTCTTCTCACTACACTTCCTCTGTGCCCCAGGCTTGTGCCCTTCCTCTGTACTGTAAACAGATTGCTTCTCTAGTCCTATTCTGCTCTTCAGAGATTTCAAATCCAGAATCTGCTTGACACGTGCAAGAGTCTGTTCCTTCCTCCTGGCGCGCTCCCCCGCCCCCTGGAATTGGACATCGTTGTTCCATTTTGGAAACTATTATATGTGGAGACTCATTGGACTGGGAAACAAAGAAGTTATTACTCGACAGAGCCCTGCAGCTGGGAATGTGGAAGGTGGGGGGAGAGAAGGGGGAGAACCAAGGGAGACAGGATGGGGGGGTTGGTAGCAGTGTTATGAAAGCGATCAACAGAAAGAACAGCTCAAAGATGGGAAACATCTATTTTTAAAAGTCTCAAGTGAGATGAGAAAAGAAGGAGAAGAGAAAGCAAGTCCAAAAGGGAGATAGGAGAAGAGAGAGAGCAGTTGGTGCCGACGGTGCCGCGGGTTAAACACACGGGTCTGTGGGTTTGTGTAGCCTTTGATTCAGCACTGACACGCTTTGGCAAGGGAGGCCACCGGAGCTGTCAAATCCTTCACCAACGTGCCCATCAATTGTATTCAGCTCTCCCCGACCCGCACTGGCATTTTAATTACTGTTGGGTAAACTAATTTGTACAAATGAAGGCAACTCTGCCTAATAGAATATGCAAGCTCTCTGACCTCTGACAGGCGATGACACAAGATACAAAGGAGGCAGAGGAAGGCTTTTTATCAGAGCCTTATTACTCTCTATTACTCCAATTAGTTAAGCTCCAGTGCTCCTAATTGGGGGAAAAAATTGCAATTAAATCAATTTTTGATGGGCTGAAAGTGGGTTACCGAACCGCCCTGCCTGTGAAACACTGATATTATAGCAGCAAAGGTCAAAGTCTTTGTCGGCACCTGTGGGGCCCCCACCTCCCCTCTCCAAGCCCCTCTGTGCCCCCCCAACACACACACACAGCTCGCTAAGGCGAATCATTAGAACATGTCATGTCTTATCGCGGCCGCCACCATCCCGCCAACCTCATCAGTTGACATCATTATGGAAGGTAACTCCTCCAGCATGAATACAGTGCTAAGGTCACACAAACTTGATGGAGCCCCTGCTGAAGAGCAGATGCAACAGTAACAACATTGTGAAGAGGAGAGGAGGGGGTCAGAAACCCAGCACCGGGAGTTTCGCCACCTCCAGCATGAGACTTCTCCAACAGACCAGATACACACAAAGGGAGAGAGAGAGTGCAGGGAAGGAAGCGCTCCTTCCCTAGGGGCATTTAATTTGCAAGGGGAAAAAAAAATAGCACAGCATCAGTTTAGCATTTTCTTCATGAGAAAGCAGGCACCACAAACATGCAAGAAATCCCACCTGCCTTAGACGCAGGCAATGCTGGACAAACCCAGGACTGGGTGGTCATGCAGGGACAGTGTTGGCCCTTCACTGCCCCAGACCAGGTCCTTTAGCCATACTTTGTACTTCTTGCAGGATGACCAGAGAATTGAACCAAGCATCTTCAGTATCTCAGAAATCAAGACAGCTGGCTTATATGTTAACATTCTGTAACCACACATTCAACAAAAATCAGCAGGTAAGACAGTTGCACCTAAAGCTCTCCTGAGCAAGCAGAAGAACCCCACTGCAGCACAGCCTCACCTTTGTTGAATAACCTTGCCAAAAAGATCCAGCAGCTGAAGGCAAATAACCAGGCTTCTTCCAGAAACAGACTGGAAAGTTCTGGCAGGTTTGCTGCTACTTCTTTGAGCTCATGCACATGCTACAGCATCCCCCAAGGCACCAGTCAACTGAGAGTTGAATTGTGCTCCTGATATAAATTGTAAATGCCACACAGAGGAGGTACAGAAGAGCTCTGCCACACCCCACCAGGGACTCAGCAGAGAGAAGACCATGAACCCTGCAACACTGACAACCACTACTGCTCCAAGAGGAAATGTTGTGCTCTTGCAAGGAGCACCAGTAACATGCATGAACAGATGGACTAATAACTCATTCCTATGCCACCTGAAGTGGACCCCTAGAAAGCGGTCCCCAAAAAGAAGGCATTTACATTTTGTACTGAAGGGCACTGTAGAGATGCTGGGTTGAAACACGAAGTCACATTTGAGGCAGAACTCCAGCTCATGAGATAGAAGAAATGCTCACGTCATTGCCTCCCAGGACATTTATTTCATGCCTCACAGTAGAGGGAACATCAGCTTCACCTCTCCAGCCTTCCTCCTTGGCCTCTAACTTCATGCCTTTCTCCAGACTTCAGAGACACTCAGGCTGAAGAACAGAAAAAGCCTTTAATATCCCCAAAGGCCCAATTCCTGGCATGGTAGACAGATCACCCCTACTGTAGCAAGCTGCTTAGCAGGTGTCCAACCTAGACACCTCCATCTTGCCTTCACTGCTCTGCAGTTTCACCCCATACTCTGTGACCAAGCCACCTGTAACCTTGATCATTGTCCCTTCACCAGCCCCGCAGCAGGAAAGTTCTGTGAAAACAAGCCACCAGATACAGCATAATCCTCATTTCTGGAGAAAAACTGAGCTCAATGACATCAAGACAAAGATTCCAGACAGGACAAATACATGCACGCTCTTCCACACTACAGTATTGAACAGGAAAATATCCTTGATTAGAAACTAGTGATTCAATCCACAAACCAGTCTTGATATTCCTAGGGCTGTTCACATCTCAGTATCACCGCTTTCCCCAATACTCCACCTGACACACACTTTTGGGAAGAAGCAAATGTCCAGAAGAGGACCGCTTTCAGATTATCTCTATAAAAGTTGATTGAGGGTCCTGAGTATTCCTGTACAAGAGGAATAGAGGAACAGTGCTTTTCACAGTGCTGCTGTCATTTTTCAGAACTTCAAACAGAATTGCTTTTGTTGCTACACAAGTATTTCTACTGGGTTGACATAAGCCCTGCTCCTTTATTAAAGGAAAAGGCTTGATAACCTGTTTTTAACAGTGTAAAATACATATTTACATGGTACGTCCAACAATCTTCATCTTTCTTCGCTCCCCAAACCTCTGGGCTTGCCAGGCACAGAGTAGTTGTTCACGACAGAGGTCTTTGTACAAGAAATCCTTATCTCTCTTGAGATCAAATTTAAACCCCAAATGATGCCCAAGTTATGCCTGTTATTGTAGGATAAAAGAGACTCCTTAACCATAACAGAAATTTAATCCAGAACATAACTCTGGCACTGATCTGAATAACTTGTACCAAAAATCAAAGCCCATGCCAAAACTGATTTGTCTATGCATGCCTACCAGGCCTTTCTGTGAGCAGAGCTCCCTTTGCAGGCATCCACTGGGGTTACATCTTAGAAGCTGAATAATAAAGAAATATGACTCAACTGAGAAATCACCTCTGAGCCTAAAATCTAGGCTGTGCAAGAGATACGGCTCTCTATTCCTATCACAGACATCTTTCTGTGGAGAAAGAGAAGAGGGGGAAAAAAAGAAAAAATATGAAATCTAGGTACTTTCAGGTCAGTTTGAGACCAGGTGGTTAAACACCACTTCAGTATGGTTATATCAGCTTATCAGTTACCAGAACAAAATCTTAAATAACATTTTAAATGCTCAGAAGCCATAACATTAGAAATTAAAAGAAAGTGGCTACTAAGGTTACCTTTGTGTTTTGAGGAGTTAAATGTTTATTTGAGTTTTTTGTTTCTTTTTCAAGTGCAGGTGAAATAACCACAGCTGGTGTCTTGACTCCTTTACTAACACGATGCATTCTCCCTTCCAACATCACCACAGAAATCTCAGCCATATGTAGCAACTTCATCCTATGATTCACTCTTGCTCTACTCTCCAGAGCAGCCTTTCAAACACCAATGGGCAAGACTCCTGCAAGGTACCCATCAGACAGCATGCTCTACCTCCAACTGCTGCACATGCCATCTGCACTACAGTACATGGGAGTTTAGGTAACTTCATAAAATCTCTATCCTGAACAAATTCCCATGGTCTTTGTAACGAATTAAAAGGAAGGAACAGATGAAGATGCTGACTGAGCAGCAGAAAAGCATGATCCGTGGATGAGACACATGCACGGTATTAGATACTGGACACCATGTGCACCTACAGACTATCATGCACCTTGGGCTGATCTCTGAGGGCCTGCCATTCAGTTCTCACCAACCTGCACACGCACTTCCAGCCTTCGCACCCAGCACATTTCTCCTCCCTACTCTGCTCAGTGCCACCATCCTTCCCCCTCGCCCCCATGGGGAAGACACCCTGAGCCCCATATTCACTCACTTCCCCAGACCAAACAGCCCCCTTGAGCTCAGTGCTCCGGGCCCACACACAGCCTTACAAGAAGCTCTGAACTCCAGCCCTCACTTTCTCAAAGCCTGCCCAGGTGTAAAGCTCCAGCGATTCCTTTTTCTTTGCCATTTTCCCTCCCTCCTCCCTCTCCTCCTAGCCCCACCAACATTTTCAGGCCACACAGTGAGCCAGGAGGTTGGAGTACATGAGGACCATTGCAGCAGTCGTGCTGTTCCAGGCCCCCCCAACTCAAGACAATTTCTAAGAGCCATTTCTTATCCTCCCCTCCGTGAAATGATTTCTGTTAATTGCCTGGTGGGAATCAGTTATAGGTGGGGGAGACTCTCCCCACACACACACCCTGGCCCCTAATTGGCTTATTGAAGTTTTAACGGGGCTTTCACCTGGAGAAGCTGGTAATTATTCCCTTCATTCCCCTCTTGCTTGTACCTGTAGCTTCACACTTGGGGCCTGCCTGGCTCCACGGGGGGGACTTTGTTCCCTCTAACTACAGGCCCCACACAAATGGGCCCAGCAGCAGGACAACACGGCAAAGTGGTAATTTTCAGCCCGGCGTAATTAGCCAAGGTTCTTTCAGCCCAAACTGCTGAATGGGGAGAGGGCTGCTGGGGAGGGTGCGCCATGTGGGAATGGAGGAACGGGGGCTGCTCTCAACAGGCGGACAAAGACCTCTCGGGGGCTCCGATCTGGGGCGAGCAAGAGGAGGGGGTGGGAGTGGGACAGTTTGCCTGGCATAGCTGGGGCACGGTCAGTGGTGGGACACACACTGAGGAAGTCAGCCCATGGCATCTCTCCCCCAGCCTGTGTAACAGGGCAGTGCAGGATGCCAAAAAAGCGGTAAAGGAGAAAAGAGATCCAGTGATGCACAATAGAAGCATGTGAAGAGGTGCAATGCATGACAGATTCTTGAAGGCCTGGTGTAGCCTATGCTCCCAGGACAGGATTTCTAGTCTAGTACCTTTGCACTGAGATTTAGAAAGGCAACAGACTCAGGGAGAATAAACTGGACAGTACAGGTCCCAAATAGGATAGCAAGAACTGTGCCAAGGACAGAGTGAGAACTCTTACAGCTGAGAAAAATCAGTGAAAAATAAGTCAGCTCCTCCAGCATCTGCTCCAAAAGTCAGGCAACAACCATAATCAGGAGGACAGCAACAAAGGCTCCAGGTTCTCTTTTTGCTGAGGCATCTCCCATTAGCAAACCAAAACTGTTTTTCATAGTGAGACCTCACTTACTCTGTCTCCCTTTCTCCTACAAGACTTTGGTTTTGCAAAACTACCAGGAAACCTGCTGCATGTGGGTTCAAAAACTTGGCCACTAGTGTATCGCTCCTGTGTCAAATCAGCCTGATGTCAGACGTCCCACAAGCCAGAAACTGGCATCCTGTGTGTGGCATGCTTCCTCTGCTGATTCTCAGGACTTGTTAGCATCTATGCTTTCTTTGAATTCTTACCACTGCCTTCAGGATAGAAATGTTTGTCCTGACTGGTCAGGTCTTGTAGACAAGTTAAAGCTGCTCAGCTGGATTGGTGATCACAGCTTCAGTGCAATCGGGTCTGGGGGATTTTTTGTTTGT
The DNA here is from genome assembly GCA_013398015.1 of Oreocharis arfaki. Classification (NCBI taxonomy): domain Eukaryota; kingdom Metazoa; phylum Chordata; class Aves; order Passeriformes; family Paramythiidae; genus Oreocharis; species Oreocharis arfaki. The sequence continues at coordinate 111,526 of VZRR01007721.1, read as the reverse complement.
TTGTTTTTAAATGTTAAACCATAGTTTTAAAAAACTCACCTCGTGTCTCTTATGATTGCGATATCCTACTAGAAAGCAAGAATTGTCACAATCTACAAGCTTGATCCTGATTCTGCAATGAAGACCAGGTGGTAAGCAGGGAAGTGAAAAGATGCCACTACTTTTACCAAAGGACAGGTACACTGGAGTGCTGAGCAAGCCCTAGGAGATGATGCAATTACAACAATCCTGATAACAAGGAAAGAGGATCGTCAGGGACTCCAATTGTAGGAAGGGAGCAGGCAGGCAGCACAGCCCCCAGGGCACAGACTTGTAATTTCTGAGCTGCCTAAAATACAACTGTGACACAACGCTGCAGCAGGTTGCAAACGAGAGAAGCAAATTGCCTGATTCAGCCCCATGATTCTGGTTTCTTTTCAGGCCATATCTGTATCTATCACATTTTATGAAAGACTCTCATAGAAAGGATCATTTTTCAATTTCAATCTTATTTTTTTCAGCCTCACCCAAGCTGCCTTAAGTACTTGTCACAGAGATGAGTTCAGCCAGATACTGTGTGCCTTTGACCCATCAACGCTCATGACTCTTCCTTAGAAGCAACTTTTGACACCTCTGGACAAAGTTTGCTTGCTGTGAAATCCATGCCAGCATCTGAGAAGCAGACACCAAGAATAAACATAAGCAGACCCATGCTTACCAGGCAAATTTCAAGCCTGCACAGAGAAACAGAGTGAACATTACCTGCACCAGTGGAAAAAGATATTTAATGTCATCTGTGCTCATACTTTATCACAAACCTTATGTGCTCCAGGGCTTTTTCTTCTTATAACCCCCACACCCTACAAGAGGACATGTAGAATTGATTTAAGTAAATACTCCAGCTGTCACTGCTTTGGACAAAAGGCTAAATATTTGCTCATGTATAGAAAATGCCTAAAGAATCATGATGCAAAAGAAGAAAATCTCTTCTATTTATAAAATATCTCCTTTCTATTTTTAAGGTTCAGGACTGCCAAGACCAATCCTAATATTTTTTCAGATGTGACTGGCAAAGTTTTCAGTTAACAAGTATTGTTTTAAAAATGCATGTATATATATAGAATGACATTTTATATAAACTTTTCCATTAGAATCTATGACAGAAAATTACTTTTCAATAAGCAGCAATCCATGCATGCCAGTGAGGTCAGGGGGAGGGGAGAATCCTTTCAGGTCTGCCAGAACAACTAAAAATCAAGAATGTTTCAATTTAAAAGTAGAGGTGGAAGGAATCTCTTTTCCTGGTGCCACAAGCCACGAATTATTTTTGTCTTTTTCCTTTTGCCATACAGACACACGTATACCAAATTCAAACTTCCATATTTAGGAGAATTTTGAAAAAAGTGATCAGGATGGTGAGGAAGAAGAGGATTTTGGAACAAACATCTACTTTCCTTATCTTAGCACACAGGGCAGCAGTTGTCTCTCGACACCATGCAGAGGCAGGAGCTGTACTTGTTCATGCTTTTAGGGGAAAGAAGCCAAATCACAAAAACAGAGTGTTTGATCTTCCTCCTCTGCCCAGTGATATTCAAACAATTTACAAATTAAGTCTAAATGAGCTCTTCATCAGGGGAGAGGGAAATAATGCTCAGAGGGTTTTAAGATGTCAAAGACCAGGAAAGGTGAAAGGGGAAAGGCATGTATATGCAGCACATGCTACACACAGAGAGGGCCAGGACACTGAGGCATGGAGACACAGGTGCTCTGTGGAGGAGGCAAGCAAAGCCTCATCTGCGTTTAACTCAGCCATGAAATGACTCCTAGAGCTTTCCTGCTCAGATCATTCCAGTCCTGACATGGACACGCTTGCAACAACCTTAATCCACTTGCCCTTAAAGCGCTGGGCGGCTTCCACCTCCCGAGTTCTCCACTCTATGCAATATGATTTGCTTCAGGGTTTTCATGCTAAGTGTTTGGAGCATGTCAAGTCTTCAGCCCTAAGCAACCAAGATCCTGAGTAAAACCCCTCCTCCCCATCTGCAGGTTCAGGGCATACTTGGTTGTGAGCAAGCACCAGAGTGAGAAATCAAACCTGCCAGCCAGGCCAGAAAGCCCCAGCCCTGTATGCAAAGGCACACAAGGTTTCATTAACAGATAACACACATCTAAGGCATAAAGATACTTAGTAGCCACCTCCCACACAGATCCCGAACCACCCAAAAACTCGTTGGAAAAGTTTTGCAGAAGCCAGAGTTCAGACCATGCTGACATCAATATACAATAAGGCACAGTTTCACAGCACAGGTTATCACCTTCAGTATCTGTAATCAGACTGGGCTGCAAGGCAGGCTAGGAATCATTAAATTTTACTGACACCTGAGATAAGCCAGATGAAGACAGGAAAGGAATGAGGCAAAATAGATGGCATCGAGATAGGGAAATGATCAGATAAGAAGGTGAGCAGCAATTTATTATGATGCTTTATGTCAGTACATTGGGGAAAAATTCTACATAAAATGATAAAAGAGGGAAAGGATTCTATTGGAAAGGACTGAGAAAAAGACTCTTCAGGCATACATCTCAACTCTGTAATGGAACAGAGGATTCCCTAACACACATTGTCCTTTGATGACAAAAAATATCTGATAAAGGGATATTAAGTACCATACTTTCTCCTGCCACTCAGTAAGCTAGCTGCTATCTACATGAAGCAGGACAACCTGCTGGCAGTCAGTCCTCCAACACTTCAAGGAACAGAAGTCTGGAAGCTTTAAATGCATATGCAGCTTTGTGGGTAGGAGTGTGAAACCACAGTTTCCTCCCTTCCTTTCCATGGCTTGCCCTATTTCCACGTGCTCTGAGAATTTAGGAAGTCACATCCAAAAAACACAGCTATTAAAAGAACAATTTCTACACAAAGAAATGCCAGAACCAAGCTCACTCACACGTCCTACACTGAAATGAGCACATTATTTGGGCATCAGTATCTGACTCCGTAGCCAGTTACAAGTGTCCCAGTCAAAGCTGTCCTTCATCTTTTATCATGTGAATAATACACAAGAACCAATTACATGGCCATCAATTCATGTTGAGCTGCATCTCTGTGGACTCCAATCAGAGGCCACACTGGGAGGAAGTGATGAGCTTACCACAGCTCAGGGACACTCGAACTCCACTCAATATGAACTCAACTCCAAATAACAACTGGCCAGCAAGTATTTGTAAGTTGTGGCTTGCTACTGCTTTACACAAGGCCATTGATACTGGAGCAAAGGTGGCTTTGGAAAAATATTAAAACTTTAAACAGAGTGGAGGGTTTCCAGAGAGAGAAATCATTCACTGTATAACCCCATAAGACAATCAGGCAAAAGGTTTAAAAATTGAACATGTTTCTTCCTCGGGACACAGCACTGATTTTGAAAGAAGCCTATGAAGCCCAGAACATTAACAGGCTCAGAAAGAAGAGCTGCTCACAGAGCTATCCTCTGCAAATATGAAAGAAACACTGGTCCAGATGAAAACTCAGCCAGGGAAACCCTAACATCTCCTCACTGGAAGCTGGGAAGGAACAGGCAGGAAAGGATCTTTTTGCTCGTTTCCTACCTTCCTCATAGACATTTACTACCGACCACTGCTGAATACCAAATGCTGGGCTAGATGTATGCTGGACTGGCCCACCATGGCCAGAAGAAGAAGAGAAATGCCCACTTTTGTCAACCATGGCCCATCCAGCTCACCATTTTGTCTCCAGTGGTACAGGCAGCTGCTGTCCAGGAAGAACATGTAAGCTTGGCAACCTTCTGTGGTCATTCGCTTTGCATCCACAATTGCTGTATTAAAGATTTTAAAGAGTGCATCCCCACCTAGTCCCCCATTATGAACCTGCTATCCATGAATTCACAAAATCACTTTCAAAACTGCTGGCATCATCCACTTCCACAACCTTCTGAAGCACTAGGTTCACACTGTGTGGAGGAATACTATCTTTTATTCACTTTAAAACAACCTCCTAGTAATTTCAAATGTCTCTGGTACTACTATTGTAAGATTTGGTGAATAACAGTTCCACATTCAAGCTTATCCACCTTCATCTTACTCTCCATATTTTTTTCAGACTGGTTTTACCAGGACTAATGGAGGCAACCAAATATCAGCACATCATTAACTTCTGCAGAGTGTTTTACTTGAGGCCAAGTATGGAGAAAGACCACAAAAACATGATATAAACTAGTAATGCAGCCATTTCTTTGGCACAGAGGAGTGTTCCTCTGCTGTACCTCCTCTTCAAAACCTGTTGGTTCATTGCCCCTTCTGAGGCAGGTTAATTGCTCAATGTTTTGAGGCTTCAACCAGCCTCAGTCACTCCTAAAATTAGCAGGAAACAATTTCACTGGCTCTATTGCAAGAGCTGAAGAGCCACCACAGGTCTCAGGACCATGAGGGTCTCACAAACCAGTTTGGGAAGCAGAGATCTCAGACGTTGCACAGTGGCAACAGCACCACTCACCTGCACTCAATACTACTAAAGTAGCTCATATTTTCCACCATGTACCAGGAGCATGAACTCCTTGCTTTGACAGGCTCCAAACTTATCTGAAGTGGTCTGCACACCATCCGTGTTCCCAGACTGCTCTGAGACTATCAGAAGACAGATGTTAGAGAAACATTATCGCTCTTCTAATATCTAGAACAGACTTCCTTGCTTCTCCACTGCCAAAGAGGAGAAAATCCAGGGGAAGTATATGGAAAACGAAAACATACTCTAGGCCAAGATAACAAATCAGATGCAAGAGAGAAACTCTTCAATCAGACAGTCCTACTCCATCTCCATCCCTCATTAAATCAGCCTGAACAGCCGAAGCGGGTCACTGAACAAAGCACAGGTGTAAAGCTCAACACAGCTGCACCAGGAGGAAGAGACCAAGCACAGCAATAGTAGCAGTTGCTGCTTGGCCCAGCTTAGTCTGCAATTGCTTCTTCTGATGAGTTCAGTTCTTTCAGCAGTGGGGAAGAGGTACACATATAGATTTCTTTTTCCCCTGAAAAAAACTCAAGCTGTTGGGTTCCAGCTTGCAAGCCTCTCTTCAGCCCCCACACTAATAAATCTTTGGGACTATAAATCACCTTGGTACAGGTCTCTCTTCTCAAAGGAAATGGGCTCTCTCTTGTCATTAGCTGCCTGTGTCTACCAACCATAGCAGGGCCTCATTCAAGTCCTCTTTGATGGACGGTTAGACTTAAAGGACTATGTGCCTCAATCTCAGAGGAGAGAGAACAAGAATTTACTAATTAGACAGGGCAATGCACATTAAAAGCTGGCTTTAATACCTGGTCCCAAATTAGCCCTGCACCTGCTAGTGTCAGGATGTCTATAAAGCAGTAAGAGCACATCCCGCATGTAGGCACTTGGGATGGCTAATGGAGCATCATGAACCCACAACACCTCTTTAGAGCAAGAAAGTGATTGCAGCAGTTGTGTTTCATGCAGCTGGGAGGGAAAGTAGAGAAGATCTGACAAATCCTAGATAAAGAACCACAGAACACAATACAGGCAACACTGCACAGAAAGAACAGACTTTCCACTCTGCCTTCCAGTCTGGAAGTCTCACATTGACCTGAAAAGAAACCAGAGGCAATGGAGCCAAGGAGAGAGTCAGAGCCACACAATTCTGTCCACGTTTCCAGTGTCCGATTCAACTCACAACAGAGATTCAGGATGCCAGCAAACCAAGGAAACTGAAGCTTAGCTACACGCAAGAGACACTCTGGCGTGCTCCATCTGAAAGTGTATTAGCACTCAAGGCAGATGCACACATTGAGGAGAAATTCCCATTCTTCAGAGGAACTGGTTTCCCTCCAAGGAGGACTATCTTCTCTTACTCATTTTCTCCTTCAAGGATGACTATCTTCTCTCACTCATTCGCTCCTCTCCAAACTCCAGCCTCTCTGGTCCTGTTCTCCTCTTGCCATATTTTAAACAGTCTGCCAAGCATCTTCTGTGAGGACTGAAGTGACAAGGAGAATGTTGCGATGGGAGACATCATCATCCTGATGTATGTCAGACCAAATATGGGAGAAGCCCATCTCTGAGCCATGCTTTCATTTTTAACAGTATTTTCTCTAGGCCTGAAAATATTCCTGTGCACAGTGCTATGCTCTGTGTCAAAATGCCAAAATTCAGCAGCAAGTGATAAGCCAGAGATTTACATTTATGACTTCTGTAAATTCATACCATCTGCAACCTCGTCCCGAGCACATGGATGACAGAGCCGGCCCAGGATGAAGGCAGTGCTGCTTTAAACATCTCCCACTCTGTCAGGAACAACCTTCTCTGCAGACAGAACCCTTCCTTCAGCAGTTTCCTACAATCCATATTGATATGCTCCCTCTCCTGAGCTGGAACAGAAAAGTTTGTACCTGCAGATTGGCAGAGCAACATACATTGCATACCACACACCTGAAGAAAGTATGTTTTTCTCTTTCTCTTCCTCTCCCTTCTCCTCTTTCCCCCAGCCTTTTCTGAGAGCAGTGACTAAGAAATAATCCAATCCATGCTTGGAAAAAAGAAACTGTCCCACTCTACTTCTAACCAGGAAATGCAATGCAAAACTTTGTCCCTTGAATTGCCTCTGAGTTACTCCTCGCACCCATTCATGCCTACAGATGCACATATAAAGCACATCGACGTCTGCCTGTTCCTCAAGTTGGCACAAGCTATTTGGACCACAAAGCTGTGCACAAGCCCCAAAGCAGCCACCAGACATTCTGTGCTGGAAGTTGGCCATTGTCTTCCCAGGGATATATGCAAATTTCTGTTGGATACAACAGCTCTAGTTAGAGATAGAATCAGGCAAACACACATTAAACAAGTGTTTCATGCAGCATGGACTTGATATGCAGTATAAAACAGGCTTAACTCCATTGACCATAATCAAAAACATATCCTTTTGCTTCAAACAAACCAGTGTATTTTGGATAGTCTAGAAATTTGATTCAGCAAGTACTTGAATCAGAAAGTTACCATCACCTGCAGCCTCCTGTATACTTTTTAGTTTCCTTCAGGAAAACTGGGAGTAGCAACTGCCTTCATGTGTACACAATCATCACTTTCTTGTGTTGATAAATAAAGAACTGGGGCTTTACTATAATTCTTCCTCCTGCAGCAGTCTGAAACCTTCACTCTGATAAATTCAGTACTTTTGCAGTTCTCTCCCAAATATATTTTTTACTTCTAGAAAAACTGAGGGCAGGGGGGAATCCCCCAAAGAGGCCCAGTGCTTCCCTCCTTGTAATGAAACCCTGTAATGGAATGCCCTGCACTCCAATTAGGAAGAAATGCTAATTTTCTCCAGTTGAGCACCCCCTCTAGATGTATCTAATTTGTTTCACTGCTTTCATCTCTCCCCTCCATCACATTTTCATTTAAAGGTTATGATCTGTTTGTGCCCTCCATGCCGCGCCCTGACAAGACACCCCTATGAGAGGTTGCAGGGGCCATGTCGCCCTTCCTAACCCCCTTCCCAAACAAAAACCAAAGCTTTTTTCCCTCCACTGCCTCTTTAAGAAATGCAGAAAGATGAAGGGGAGGAGCAGGGAATTGGGAAGACAATAATTAAAAATAAGAAGTAAGCCCTCTTGCAAATTCGGTTGTTGGTTGTTTCCAACAAAAGGTTAGAGACCTTTGTACTATGACCAACACCAGTAGGACCAATGCAGGCCAGCCAGGAGCAACAGCATTACAGAGCTTTGCTTCTTCTACAGATCCATTCTAGCAACAGCTGCGACGCAAGAATATTCTTTTGCAAAAGGTTTTGAGACGCTACATTGTCCAGCTCCTTGTAGATCTGGGGAATACATATTCTCTCATCTCTCACAGGGAGAGTCTGGTCAGAAAGGACATGAAGAGTTGGTTCAGCTGAGGAGAAAGTCTCAATAAAGCTTTTCCACTCCTCTCTAAAGGGCTTATGCCTTGTTCTGGGAGCCTGTGTTCTGCAAATTCCTTCAGGAGAGCAGGGACTTCAGATGGGTAGCGCGGGCCTTGGAATAGCTCTTCATGGCATCCATAAATTTGTGCTGCCGTGGTTGTGGCTGGGCAGACATGTAAATCCTCAGGGTAGAACCCATCTGGACAGGTTATCCACCCAGAAAAGCTGTGTATACACCACACAGGGAAAAGGCATCCAGATGACTGTGCTGGTGCCACACCACTTTCACAGAAATTTCAAAGGGCTTTTTTACCAAAAGACTACTACTGAAAAAAAAAATTAAAAATGCAGCCACCATCCTATCTCTAAGCAAAGCCTCTTTGCAGCCTGCCTCAGTATTCTCAAATAAAACAGTATGCCTGGAGCTGAACCCATGGTCTTCCCTTCCCTTCCCAAACTCTGCTCCTAAGCCAAGCCATTCATGACTTGGGTTCAGCCTCTCCCTCCCTTCACTTCAATTCTCTCCTTCAGTTCTTGTCTGTTGGAAAGGAAATCACTGATCTACATTCCATAGACACAAGTTTCACCACACACGTGTTGTCGGCATCCTGTAAGTTGAAAGTGCCCAGAGAACCCCTTTGGAGGAAAGGCAGCCAAGTGGGCCCTGAGTGAAAAGGAATGGAAACTGCTGGGTTCCACCAGTGGCACAGCCTGGAACAACGACCCTCTTGGAAAAAGGAGGAGAAGAGCTGGACATGCTGCCCAGACTGAGCACTGAGTAGCCTGTTCTTGACAGTAAGACAAAGCTGGAAAAGTGCTGCAAGAGTGTTTTCTGTTATTAATAGGCACTTTGCTAATACTGCTCAGGACAGTCAGCTCCCTCTCAGTCATTTCCTGCCGCAGCCACGGAATCCCATTGGTCGCAGCACTATATGCTCCATTACAAGCTATTTCCTTCCTACATTTGCAATGCCTCCAAAAGCTTTTGCAGAAAGTCCTGATGATCTCCCTTCCTGCCCCCCTCCGCAGACATAATTCCCTCATAATTTGCCTTTCTGGGACCACAAATGGGGAGCGGGTAAGAGGCGCACAAAGATTTACTCTTCACAGATAGTAGCCTTGCCCCTTCCTCCCCCTCCAGGCCCCCTCTCTATCTGGTCCATGCAAACAAACCCTGAGTGGGAAAGAGCGTTCGGAAGAGGCCTGTGTCTGGGCCAGCCGCCTTTCATCCAGAAGATGCCTCTTCCCATTGGAAAATACAAGCATTGTGTGAAAACATTTTAATATATTCATGCACATTCCTATGGCTCGCAGGAGCGAGTGGGTCTCAGCAACCTCCCCTCCCTGCCTTCCAAATGATTTTCATAGGCAACGATGCACTGGGAATACCACTTGTTTTCTCAAATGCCCGCGAGTATGTAAATTGTGGGAATATGCAGGCCAAGGGCTGTGGTTTTATTGTGCTGCAGAGAAGATTTTACTAATTACTTGCCTAAACTCCAAAGCAGTACGCCTGCTTTTTCACAAAGCGGGAGAGTGGGGAAGGTGGGGGTGGTGGGAAGAGGAGGAGGGGTACTAAAAAAAAAAAGCAGGGGGGAAGAGAGAGTAAAGGGAAAGAAGGAGAAGGAAAGGGAGCACAAGGGATGCATTTCAAAGTTTCTCCAGCAATTGGATGGGGGGGAGCTGGGCCCAATGTGAAATCATAGAGGTCAAAGGTGGGTCTCCCTCCCTTGTGAGAAAGTGGTGAATCAGGACGGTTTATCAAACGATCATTTTCTTTTGAAACTGGGAGGCAGCGGCTGGGACAATTCTGCAGATGTGCTTGATGAGTTCGGGACAAAAATGGGCCGCCTCCTCCCCCCCTCCCCCCTTTAAGGTCTCCCATCAGGGGTTGCTTCTCCCTCCACTGCTTCCAGGACCCTCCCCTCCCTTCTTCAGTGGTCAGCTGAGACCCCCACCCACTGACCGCCTTTGTATTCCTGGCCTTTGGACACAGTGACAGGGCCCTTTATGAGACCCCAATCAAGACCCCCATGTCACAGGTACCTAGTAGAGATACCAGACCCTTTTCAAATGAGGAACAACAAGGAAAATATGCTGGCCCATTGTCCCAACACAGCACCAAGGGAGATGAAAGGGCCAGGCTGCTCCCTCTCTGCAGACTGCCTGCCAATCAACCCCAGTTATTAAGGTCACGATGTGGAAATTCTTTTGACCTACACCTAATCAAAGATGCACCAAGGACTTTTGAGACAACATGGGGGAAGGTGGGAGAGCAAGCATCCCCCTGCCCTCTCCACCCATAAATACAGTGGAGCTTCCACAGAGAATTAGCAGGAGTTACCCTAGCTAGTGCTGCAGCACACTTGCCCCAAGTACCACTAGGGCAGCCAAGCAGAGCTCCATGCTGGCATCCAGCCTCGGAAGACCTTAAATTAAAAGCACTTCTCACTGAAAAGTTACAGACTGAGCAACACTGGAGGTGGCTCGGAAGCCACTGAGGACACTGTGTGACAAATACCAAGCATCCTCTTTCCCGTTCCTGAGATCTTTGGTTTGCACAGGCTGTGGGTTTCTCTAAACATAGTCAGCACCATCCAACAGTGAGTCCTGAAGAAGAAAACCTCAGTGTATGTGAATCTCTGAGTCTCCAAAAGCTGAAGCACCTGGAAGAGTGCATAGATGCCAGTAGTGCAGAGCAGACATTCTGACTCCCCCTTGCATGATACAGGATGAAGAAACCAAGATGATTTTGATGGTGGCAGTTTTTAGGACTACACAGAAATATCTCACAGAGAAGAGGTAGGAGTCATGTGGGCTGCCAGAACAATGAGATAGGCACAAAACAATTAGAGCATGGGTCAGATGGGATCAGAGAAGCGCATCCCACCAGACAGCTCCAGATCACTCAGAATATGGACAACATCAACTGCCTCTGAAAGGTTGTTCCGCATCACTTACTGAGTCATCACTGTACACTCAGAACCCAACACTTCAACCTGACAAGTGACATAAAAAACGACAGACTACAGTCTGTGACAGTTCCCACAAGAAGGAAAGAAAAAAATCCAAACTCCGTAACAGGAACATTATTCAGCATATATAGGATGCTTCTGCAAGTACATGACTTTGAATTAGGTCCTCCAAGAAGAGCCACATGGTATAAGTCATGGCCACCACTGGCACACTTATGACCAGTCTCGAAGAAACAGAAATTTTTGGCACTCTTCTTTATGCACCATATCTACTGTCATTCAGGGAATACCCTTCCTGATCCCTTGCCAGCTTGCTGCTCTCATCCTGTTGGCACTCTTCAAAGCTCACCTGGATGAAGGTCATAGCGAAAGGAAAACAAATTTAGAGTAGTAGTAGAGTAAAGTCATGAAAAGTGTAACAGTCACAGCAACCAAGCTGCAAGTTTCTTTATGCTAAACACTGCTCATGTGTTGGCTCATTTTCCTCTGTCTTTTAGCTAAAAGATACTAGTGCAGTGCTACTGGAGCCCCCCAGTTCCTATCAGAGAGCCTGCAGAAGGTAACAGCCTCCCAGTGGTGACTAGCTGGGTAAGAGATCATATTGATATGCTTCCAAAAGAGCTCTGGGACAAAGACTCCTGTCTTTACACAAATCTTACTACATTGCTTCTCCACTGCAAGTCATTGACATTCCTAAAACTGTCCCTTTGTTCCTTGGCTCTTACACAACTGTTGAAGCAGGTGGAAAACAGCTTTTTCTTCTTGATGTTGAACCAACTGCTCTAATACCAAAAACTGCTTAGCTATGGCTAGGCATGGTCTGGTTTAGGGCATTGTAAGCCAAGATCCAAACAGACACTTCAGACACTGGGCTGCAGTGCTCAGAGCAGCCATTACCTAAGCCCTGCAGCACAAAAGACAGAGATATTGCCTGTACTTCAGGGCAATATCCTCCACTATCACCCTCCTTTCAAATGCCAATGGCAGGCTGAGGACCAGTCTCCTGCTGTCCTCAGAGTGAATCAACACTCCTTTAGAAGGGCCAGGCTGCTATCTTAGGACACTACAGCTTCACTTCCCACCTCAGGGCATGAGCTCCCATCCCCTGAGTGACACTGTCCCGCCTCATCTGGGAGGAGTAACAGTGGAAGCTGAGCCTGGTTAGAGGCATCTGCACCTGGGGCTCTCACCGTGCAAGAAAGGTCCATCCCTCTGCGTCCCTTCCCGCCCCCAAAAGCAGTCATTTGAAAGGCAGGGAGGGAACAGACACCACTCTAATTGTAGGAGTGAAACCTGGCATCCTCCTGCTCATCTACCTTTGCACTCCGTTTCTGTTTCTCTTTGAACCTCTGGTACAGCTTGTCAGGTCGCTGCCCTCCTGAGACATCAGAAAAAAAAATACAGCGGTGATTACTATTGTACACTGATATGCAAGCTGGAAAAAGAGAGAGAGAAAAAGAGAGAGAGAACGGCCTCCATGTGTCAGACTATGAAAGGGTTGAGACCGAAGCCGCCTGAAAAACAAACCCTTAATTTAAATGTTAATGAAAGTGCTGAAGAGACATCAGAGGCTTTCATTTCTCTACAAGGAACAGAATCACCAGGTCTAGAATTTATGGCCCCCTTCACCTCCCCTCTCCTCTTCTCTGCTCCATCAGCCACAGAAGTAAGGAAAGGAAAAAAACCCTAATTTTAACATTAACTCCACACTTCCACCCTAGGATGCAATTGCTAAATTATCTGTTGGCAGGACACTGATCAAAGGTGGAAAAACAAAGGCACACTGCACAACCGAGCAAAGGTAAACAGCAGCCAAGGTCTGGTGAAGTTACCTTGTCCCCCTGCGAATTTAAAAAGCAAAGAGAAAACAATCACAAACTGGAAATGGAAACCTCAAACCATAAGGTTGCCAGCCCCCTCAACTAAGTTTCTTCTGTCACATCGATTAAACAGTCACGGATTCTCCTGTGCAAACCAGGCAGCACAAGAAGGATGCTTCCTCCAAGCTTTCTGAGACACACTTTCCCCTCAAGCAAGGGGAAAGATGATAAAAAACTGCAGGGGGAGGAAAAAAAAAATTCAATATGCAACACAGATCAACTCGATTAGAAACAGATGTCTGGGTCCCAACTCAGTCAGCTACTGCCTCCCAAAACCTGCTCACCTGCCCACAACCACTAGGTGAGCCAATTCACACACTCACAGAAAATATATATATTAGAGTATTGGCAAAAAGTGACAAAAAGGGAGGAAGTCATCAATCACGTGAGCTTTAGAGGGCAAAGGAAAGAAATTGAAGTGAAGAAAGGTTAAGCTGCAGTTTCTCAACCTATAGAAATGTCTGCATATGTGTTTGTTTCTAGAGGAGAGGGAAAAGGGACATGCATGTTCATGCGTTCAGCCACGTGAAAAAGAGCAAACAGAGTCATCACACAATTAAAGAAGGTAAAACAAAGTCTTCTTCCTCCCAACATCAAGGGAATAGTCAGGGCAAATGGATAAGACACAGGTGTCATTTTAGCTCCAGAGGGGAGAAACTGATACTCATTTCCTGCTCTTCAGCTTTAGGGTGAAAGAGCACCAAGTCAGTTATGACTATTGCATATATCTAGAAACCCACATCCCGATCACCCTCTGAGGTCAGTAAAAGACGGCAGTTAATGCCACCACTAACTCTGCACGTCCACTCTGGGATCTCACAGTTGAGCAGGTTCTTCCTGCCCCGCTTAAGAAACAGCTGCAGGTCAGAGTCCCCTCTCAATTACTCAAACCGACCAGGCTCTAGGAAGATCCCCAAGGACAGCAGAGCTATTGCTGCCGGCTGTTTTGCTGGCAATGCACAAACCCGAACAAAACCTAGTTACTTCTCCCAAGTCCTGGCAGACTCAGGGAGGTTAACTGCACAAAGCTAGGTCGAAACAGAGCACCACTATGACCAACAGCTCATCTTGATACGCAGTAGGGGAAATCTGCTAATAAAACTGGAGGAAGAAATGAGGATGAGGGGAACACTATCCAACATTTTAACTTCTACACGTTAGGGCTTCAATTGCGCAGTTAAAACCACTGCAAAATTGCTCTGATTCAAGTGAGTTGCAATCTGCAAGATCATATTGTTACACTTTCACAAAAAGTTTCTAGATAACCACTAAAAAGAAGCCCTCAAAATCAATCATTTTGATTGCTCCCAATGGAACAGAGGCCCATTCACTGAAGTTGCCTGTCAGTAACCTTTCTCTTCCTTCCTTTCCCCAGTGAGTTTGGGGTATGTTTTATAATTTGCCTGAGGCTGTCCACAGGAGCAGAGATCTCCTCAGATATTATGTCCTCATGATAATCCATGAGAGAGGCAATTAGGTTAACATCAGCATGTTCAAATAGAGGTGTTGAGTCTCAACTACAACACTGCATAAACAGAAGAGCCAGCCTGGCTTTTTAAATTCCACTGCTCAGGTAAGTACTTACTTTCCTTTAAAGTAAGCAACCAATGCAGATAGCTTGTCTTCAGTACAAACTTTCCTCCTCTCTGGAGTTAACCAGCACTTCCCCAAGGCAACATCTACAAAGAGAGGTCATCTGCTGCAGCAGACTAAAGACACAGCCAGAAAAGAAGAGACTCTCTCTTGGGCTTCCACACCCAAAGCATGTCCCTGTCACAACAGGGCACCTTATGATTGCCTGATGTTGCCCCAAAATGTACCAAGGGTTTCCTAGCTCTCTATCTACAGTCGCACATTGGAAACCATTTTTGTGCCTCCATCTTCTCTTTGCTTGCTTTAAAATCTGACACACTTCAAGTACAACATCTCATGAAAAATATTTAAACATTTTTGATTGAAAATAGCAAATGCCAACGGCCAGACCTGTCAGGAGAAGCAAACTTAGATATGACTACTTTTCTTAATCCAACACAAAAAAAATCTGGATCCAAGATTCATAATGAACTTAACATGAAGGTCCACATTTTTCTTTCCCCTCCAGTTTACAGTGTACACTGCTCCCTTCTCTTTCCTGCCTACTGCCACCTCAGGGAACCACAAAGCATGAAGGTGCCACTGCTCTACCAGAAACTCCTGAGTTTGCCTCACTTTGCACATTTGAATTGGTCCACTGCACTTAGGCTTGCCCTGGTCCCTGAGCACACATAAGTCACTGCAGTAAGCACCAGTAAACGAAAGTTTAACATCTGCGTGATGCAGAGTTCAAAAGGCAAATGAACTCGGGGGGGTAGAGGATTACAAGCAGCTAAGAAACGTAGTTTAGAGTATGCAGCAGAGTAGGTATAGCATTTTACTAACCCATGGAGAAGGACAGCTTTGGAGATCAATTAAACCAGCTGCTGAAGGAAGCTGAGGTACCCTTACTTTAATTATCCTATTTCAAGGACACTCTCAGACTCTTCTGTAGTCACTTAAGTGACATGCAATGTGTGACCTGCTATCCAAAGCACACCAACCAGCACAACTCTGCAGAAGACTTGCTGAAAACACAGAATGAACACAACGCCCGTCCATGCCCACTTCCCAGCAGGGCACTGTTAGGGATCCCCAAAGCAATGAAGTTCCAACAACACACATGGATGTCAAGACACCTCCATGGCTGAAAAAGCCAAACAAAGGACTAAGCACAGTTCTCCCCTGCACAATATGAAGAGAAGATCCAATACTCTTGGTACCCTTTTAGTACCTTTTCCTCTACTTTATCCCCTTTATAAGAATCACTCTGTTTGCAGACCCTAAAACCATCCAGAACAGCACCACTACACAAAGAACAAGGAAGCCTCCTCCCCCAGCTCCATACATCTACAGGATGATCTCTGTAGTGACACAGGGAAACTACAGACAAATCAAAGCAGAATACGTAAGAAAAAATGCCTGAAGCCAGAGGAGCTGTGCTGTAGGAGCACAAGTCTCTAATATTTAGCTTGAGTGTACAGGCACTGTCCTCTAGAGCAGCAGTCCAGCAGTGCAGGACTACAGCAGGCACAGCAGAAAACCCAGCTCTGGGTCAGAAGCGTATGGGATACTTTGTAAGAAGCTTCACACAGAGGAAGATATCACTGAAAAGACGAAAAGTTTCAGCCTATCAACAGCTGAAGTTCAGTAAGAATACAACCCTGAGTACTCTAGAGAGTCTTAGTCCTGGCAAACTTCCAGGTCAGGAAACTACAGCCTCTCCAAGGCAATTTTGAATGGCTAAAGTCGGAGGAGCCTTCCTTGCTCCTACCCCACTGCACACAGCTGCTTTGAGCTGTTTCTGGTCTCTGTGTGTCTATAGTAGAGACAGCTAGTGGGTTCTGAGCAGCAATGGGCCAAAGTACTTAGGAGGCTGGAGCTTGATTCTCCAGCAGTTCTACAGCAGTAGAACTATCTGTCCCTATGGAGGACATATCAGTTTACATCAGCACAACTGAAAAGGGAGAATCAGAAGGGCACGTTAAATGTTTAGGAGGAAGTGGAAGTTATAGGCCATGTTCTGCCTCACTGAGGAACAAATGCATCCAAGCTTTGGCTAGAAGGATGGGGACTGCAAGGGAAGAAAAGCTTTAGACACAACTGCATAAGGAATGCATATGGGCGAAATATGGGCTCTTGCAAATAAAACAGAAACTACAGCGCTCTCCAAAGCAGACCTTCCTAGAAACCAGATATTATCTTTTTGATACTCGCCCTCATTAGACAGCAAGTAATAAAACCTATTAGTGAAAAATTCATCTCCCCTGCCCCTTGCCCTGGCCCACCCCCACCACATGCCCTCCTGCTCTGATCCTCTCTCTCTTCTAGGATGGCTGCGATTTGTTCTGAGAAGCGACAGGTTTATAGGTTAGCCGACACCTTCTCTCTGTGGAATTTTAATTAACTTCTCCCATCGTCAATATGTTAAGGAGCAGGGTTCCCATTATACGAGGTCAGCAGCGTGTTTCAGGCCCTGCTATATCAGCCGTCAAATTGAAGAATTAATGACGTGGCTAATTGGTTCTAATTCTCCACACCCCCCTCCCTAAAATATGGAGGTGTAAGACGGGGTGCAGTAGAGTGGGCTAGTGGGAGAGGCTGGTACAGTCCACAGTCTCATAAAAAAAAAATGGGAGTGCACAATTTAAGCCCACTTGTTCATGGAGTAGCTGTTCCACCACCTCCAATTTATCACCCTGCAGGAAGGAAAGGGGTGGGTAGAGAGACTGAGGGTAAATATTGTGACAGAGAGTGTGCATAAGCATGCACACCAGGGAGAGGAACACTGTCCTGACAAGAGGCCACGGCAGTAGGTCATCACTTAGGAGTAGGAAGCAGCATGCCACTGGGCTCTAACCAGCCATGGTGCCTGAGCCAGAGCCTGTCTGCCAGAAAAGGGACCCTTTGCAGCACAGGGCTTCCATCTCACATCACGCAGCAGCACTAAGGCACAGAGCACCTCTT
This sequence comes from Oreocharis arfaki, assembly GCA_013398015.1. Classification (NCBI taxonomy): domain Eukaryota; kingdom Metazoa; phylum Chordata; class Aves; order Passeriformes; family Paramythiidae; genus Oreocharis; species Oreocharis arfaki. Next base: position 94,225 of record VZRR01007721.1, on the reverse strand, counting down.
CAAAAACACTGTCTGTCTCAAACACTCGGCGCAAAGGGACAAGGGAACAGCAAAATCATAGCAAGCCTGGAGTGTCATTTCCCTGATAAAGCCATTAGCTCTGTACCACTACGTTTCTGCTGCCTGCAAAACAAGCTTGGAAATCTAACAAGGACAGCAGTTGTGGACAATATTCGGTTTTGCACAAGCCTAAAATTTAGTAGTTGCAGACATCACATGAGCAGCAACAGCAGCTCTTCCTCCCCTCGTCCTTGAGGTATGCTGAGGAAGAACCCCTCTTGCATGCAGAAGACAAGTCTAACAGGGAACCGAAGAAGCAGATCATTGCTGGTTGGTAAAAGATTTTAACAATGAGTGTTTCTCAGATTTTCACTTCCTCAAGAACAGGAGCACTTTAAAAAACACCCTGGAAGACACCGGTAATGCATTGCCCTTGCCTCCCATGCTGAAGTTGTACTGTAGCATTATGCCTGCACTAGAAGCCTGGAGCCACAGGCAACAGAGGCTGGAAAACCACATCCCTGAACTCCACTTCATCTTTGCCAGTTCAACATGTTCAAAGAAAACAGAGTTCTAACCACTGCAAGCAGCTCTCAAGCAGGGACGTTTTTGCTCAGCATCTCTTCTGCCAGAGAATAAGAATACAAGTCAGCATCTTTACAGCAAAGAAAATCTCAAGAGGATCCAGCTCACTGTTTCTAATTAGCAAGTCAGCATTCCTTCGTCAAGAAAGAAAGAACAGGTCCCACCTGAGGCACTAAGAGGAACCCAGGGCCACCTTCACAGCCTCTTTATGAGCAATCACTCCGCTGGTATAGGAAATAAAGGCCACATGCTCTTTCTTGAGCTCCTGCTGCAGACACCAGCACCTGATCAGCCTCCACACAAATCAAGTCCCTGAACTGCCACAGTGGTGCCTCAGAAAGATTTGTGGACACACAGCCTACCCAACTCCTTTACTTCTCTCTGCTGGAAATTTGGAATAAAGAGATCTGTTACCTTAATAATGGGCTGATAGCAATGGACCACACTCGATCCTCTGTCTGCACTGTGTGTAGACACTGACCAACTCTGCCCGCGGACAGGGACCAAACCTAAAGAGAGAGATGCATGTTATGCCACATCACCCAAAACTGCAGAAGGTAGGATTCATGCTGCTAATGTGCTGGAAGAGCTGCCCAAACTGCCATGCTTACCTTCCCTGAGACCATCTCCCTGAATTCCAAGTACTTATTTTTGGGGAGCAGAGCCTTCAATTGCTGGCAGAAACAAGCACTTGAAGTCACACAAAGATTCAGCTTATAAGTATGACCTTGTAGCCTACCGGTAACAGAGAGAGCACCTCCATCACCACTTGCTCTCCAGGGGCAGCACTCAACACAAACTCCTCATCTTCTGTAGTTAAATAAATGAGAACTAGGATCTGTTCAAATCTGTTCTCTTGAACAGTATGGGAAGACTTTGTAGCATCCCTGAAAAATTTCCATTAATATTAACTATAAAGTTGATCATTCACCAGCCTGTAAAATAATCTTCTTTTGTAAGTCCCTCCTTTAGACCAAGCTTCTCAAGTGTACCCCAGGCTGTTTTCAAACTGGACCCCCTTGCTCACTGACAATGTGAGCGAATTCCTTCCCTCCCCCAACAGTGCAAACATGCACATCTCCTTCCACCAGTTCACCCCTTTGTTTCTGGGCACTAATAAAGGCCCCAAAATTCTTGCTGGGGCCTCTGCTAGTGGCCCTCATTTTCTCCACCTTGCCATCATTCTTGGCTCTCAGGGCTCAAGCCCCACAGTTGTCTGTAACCAACCCCCAATGTTTCGCTTCAAGACTTCAAAGCAGGGAGTGCCCTATTTGTTTGTTTGTTGATAATGCCCAGGATTGCAGGCTATTCTTGTCAGCGGGGAATTTAGCACCTAGTGTCAGCAAAAGCAGCAGAAAAGCTTAACTCCTTTAAGGCATCCCTATCTCCTACAGGTTAAAAATATTGCTCAGAGCACACTATCTGCTGCCTATCACACAGGAATGTACATTAGCAGCTCTTCAGGGCTTAGTCCTAATCAACACTCAGCAGAGCCCTCAATAGCTTAGACACTTAGAGCCCCTTTAAAAGGTTGGTAGGGATTCCCTTCCACCCTCCAAGAGTCTCATTCACGCAAACAACACAGCCTACAAAAGAGATGATAAAAAATGAGAGGTGAACATCCCCAGAGTATATGCTGTGGGGAGCACTGGGTGGGCAAGATCTCACACTAGCTCTAAGAAAAACAGCTTGAAATTCCCCTCTGGCCTTCAGGAATTTGTTCTCAAGGTCGGGGATGTCTGTCCTCCAGCTGTCAGAGAAGTAGCAAGAAGGCACTCTCCCAGAAAAGAGGATCCACAGACCAGAGAGGAGCAGCACAACTAAAGTGTGAGACAAAGCAGCATCAAGGCCTTGCTCCCAGGAGGCAAACAGCAAACCCAGAATTGCCTTTTGCATCTGAACATTGCTTTACTTGGAAGTGATTTTACTCAGGAGTACATCTGTACAGAGGAACCAACAAAAATAAATTGGGTCATGCTGCTCCACACACCGCCTATAAAACCTTGAAAGAGACATTTAAGTCTTTCCTTGCTTCAATTCCCCCTCTTGAAAAACAGGAATTGGCTGGTTTTCCTCTTACCTCCATGAATGCTCTATGATATAAACCAGGGACCAAGAGTATCCATCAGCTTACCCGGAGCAAAAGCCAACTTATTCAACACACAGCAACCACTTCCAACAATGAAACAAGTGGTTGTAAAGATGCCACAGTTACTGTATCATGCTAGCAGGACAAGGGTGAAACATCTGTGTAGAGTTTCCTAGACTGATAAAACAGAGCTGGTTACAGCTCAGAAGAACAATTCTCCAGGTCCACATAGGAACAGAGCATTGCCAACCAGATCCAGAAGGACAAAAATCAACAAGGTCCTATCCCAAAAAGAAATAGTCAAAAATTATGTGAAAAGACCCAGTGATGCCAGCTGGAAGAGAAAAATGGGAGTTAACAATATTCATAGTCTAGCTTCATTCCTGGTTTGCAAACCAAGAACGATTTTAAAAAACCAAAAAACCCCACACACAAATAAATAAACCACAAAATTAGTAAATAACCACAGATTTGGAAAAGACATCACGCTATCCTTTACAGAGATTGAATATATAACAGAGAGCACATTAAACCACACTGCAATGTTAAATCACAAAACCAGGATGGGTTTGAGATCCATACAGCGAATTTCATACTAACTGGCATGCATTTTCACTACAGTGTAGATAGATGTACAGGGAAAGAAGCAAAATATCAGCTTCTGCCTTCTGCATTTCCAAGTTTAAGCCAGCAGCTGATGCTGTAAATCACTGCCAAATCTCTTTCTAACAAGCCTGGCAGAGCAAGCATCTTTTCAGAGACATGAGCCAAGACAGTCAGCACTCCTCCTGCAAGGAGTACAGGGCTAGCAACAGTTCTGCTGACACTTCAATATTCATGGCACAAGACCTCTGAAGTCACCTCTACAGCAGCACCTGCAGCTGCTGAAACATCTCCCGCTCACCTTCGCTGTTCGGTCCCGGGAGCCGCTGACAATGAGGCCACCTTGGAAGTCCACACAGTTCACCTCCTGCTCATGCGCAGAGAACTTGACACTGTAGGAGCCATGGATCTTGTGAAGGACAATACTTCCATCTCTGAAAAACAAATCCACAGGCAGGGAAGCTGTATCAGCTGCATCTCCCTTGGACATGCACCTTCCATTAATGCTTTGGAATGCTATAAAAAGACCAGGAGTGGTCTCTGACAGCGGCTGAAATTCATGCAGCATTATTAACCCTCCACTCTTCACACATCACCTGTTCTCTTGCAATTCCACATCTGGCCAGTCAAAGCCTGATCGGATGCACATGAAAATTTTCCTGGCTAAATTTCCACCCTCCACTTTGTGTTAAGCTGCAGAAACTATAGCAAAGAAGCCATTCCTCCTCCTACTGCTCTGAGCTTGCCAGAATCCTGTCTGTATGCTGAATGGCTGGAATAAGGGAACAAGTGAGAGGACATTCTCACCCATGTCCAAGCCTCAGCTTTTCATTCATTTCAGAGCAGCTGTGCAGGGTGCTGTGCTTTGAATTAACTACACAGACATTTAGACCTTTTTCAACCAACACAGTTACTGGAATTTCAAATGCAAGCCTTTATTTTCACCTGAATTTTGGGCTACCGTTCACAGGGAAGAGTCTCACGATACCCAGGGCACCCAGCCATGCTTGTCTCTCCCAATTCTGTGCCTTATAAATATACTGTGTATATTTATAAAGTTTTAGCTATTGAAAATTTCTGTCATTTGCTGTAACTGAAAAAGGGCAGCCAAATGCAAAATTAATTGGAGAAGTGTGTGCCGGAACGCTTGGCAGTTTTCCCCCTCTCCACAATTATATAAGTGGGTCTAATAAACACACACTTGTCTCTAGAAAACTTTCTGCACCACTGCAGTCCCAGCTAACCAGTAGTACTGATTATTAGAACAGTCTAGGTACCCTGGCTCTAACAGGGAGACATGAAATTTGCACAGCAGTCAGGTCTCCTTGATCAGTCAATCACAACTCAACAATCCTGTGGACATCAACATAAGTTTACAGGAGCAAGGACACTTTTTAAGGTGTCCAGCATAAGACTGCTGAAGTAGAAGCTTTTTCAGGCCAGAACCAAAATTTTAAGAGAGGAAACAGCAGCAGTTGACCACATCCAAGCATGAGGACACTGTGTAGTGAGACTGGCCCCTCTGCTCTGGGTTGGAGTTACGGAGAATCTTTCCAACTTCAGTGGCAAAACCCTTGGGCTCCTTCATTCACCCAACTCACCCCCCTCCACTGACAATGTGGGAGTTGACAAGAACAAAGCGACACACGTCCTCCTGGTGGCCAGAGAAGATGGCTTGAGGGTGATGCTGCAAACCCATCCCCTCTGCACAGAGGTGGTAGGCCTGGATGTTCTCCGCTTGAGACAGGTAGAGATACTCGCCATCCAGCTCCACCCAGGGCATCAAACTGCAAACAGACAGCAGGTTGGGGTCATGCAGGAGCAGGGAGAAGAAAACAAAACAAAACAACCTCACACAGAAAAAGTAAAAAAAAAAAGATTCTATATGCAAACATTTTAACAAAAACAAATGCCCACCCGAGAAAAGTGAAGTTGGAGCTGCAGGTCACATGCAAAAGCAGGGCTTAACATAGCAGCATAGCTACAAGTGAAGCTTCTCCAGCAACATAAAAAGCAGATGACATTGCTGGCATTTTTCTAACCAAGAGCTAAGGAAAAGGAAGCATGGAATCTCTGAAAGAGAAGATGGCCAAAAGTCTAGTGAGTGTAGACAGGAAATACTTAAGGGCCCCTGAACTTGCAGATGAGCTCTGTACTTTTTAAGAAACCAGACTCTGGTGTTGGTGAGCTATGCTGAGCATTTCTAAGGGAGCATTCAGTGTGAGGCTGTGGGTACAATCAGTCTTGATCCTGAACACTGTTTGCTGGTGCCCAGCAGAGACCACGAAGCTGCCACTGTTCCACACACCTCTAAGCAGGGGAGCATGTTAGCAAAATACCAAAGATCTTCCTACAGAGAGGAAGTCACTCATCTCCTGAACTCTGAGGCTACCCAAGAGCTTTATGCTCATCATGTAAAGGAGGTATTTTTCTACATTCACACCTCTTCCATTGCTAAGCCAGAAGCTGTAGAGCAAGCTCTTGATTTCTCTTGCCCATCTTTTAGAAGAGCCCATACACCCTTTCTGCCCCTTGCTTTATGTGGGACAGTGGCAGGTTTCTACAGACAGGTTCCAGGCCAAGAGCAGCGGAGCTAAAAAAACTTATCCAAGTTTTTTGAAGACTGATGTTACAAATGGAAAACATGCTTTACTTTCTGGGAGACCAAGAAGAGGAGAAGACACTCAAGCAATGTCTGAATCAAGTCTGTCATCTCAAGAAGTTTATTTATTCTTAAATAAATTTATTCTTATTCCAAAATACAGAAGAAAATAGGCTACAATACACACTTAGGCAGTGAGATCTTTGCTCAAGATTTTGCTTTTGTGCAGCCACCAGATAATCAGCAAATAAGATTTCTGGATATAGCGAGGCCAGCTACAAAGACACATGGGACTCATGTCCTGCGGGGCACGGATGTGTGAAATTCTCTGCCCTGCAGTCATTACCAAGTGCACCAAGGCCCATGGAAACACCGAGCAAATCCAGAGCCTTTCTATAGAGCAGCCTTTCAGTTTTCAAACTATTCAGGAACAAATGGCTTTGAAAGCAGGGGGGCATCTCATAAAAACCTGTCTCCCTCTTTTTTTCAGATCATTTATCCTCAGAGGTCATGATTTTCTGTGTCATCAGAGTCATTACACACTGCCGTACCTCGTAACATCACAATGGACAACTAGAAACAAGCAAGAGGACAAGCTGCTCATTAGACAGAAGGTTCCTGCTTGCCTGTATTCATCTCCAGTAACAGGCTTTTAATCACATGGACAAAGCAGTTGAGTTTATAATGTTCATCTGGGACTTGATCATATAGATGGAAAAAGTAAGAGGCATCTTTAGAGCAGGAGCTTTGGGTTTAGGCAGGCTTTGATTTCCCCTTCCTTCCTCCACTCCTACGCAGTCCTCTAAAAGCAAGTGAATATCCAGCTTATCTAGACTAGAGCCAGTTTCTGTGGCTCTCCTTTTGCAGAAGTTTAGCTTTTTACCTTTCTCTATGGCTTTTTCATAAGGAGAAGTAACAAATCTGAAGCAGGATAAATGAAAGTAGGGGATGTCATTTGGATGGTGGCCTCATTAAATCAGTCCTTGCCTTTTCACTTGGGAAGCTGGTTTACTAATGATTTCTAACATCCACAGAGCCTGTCTTCACAGATGGTTGCAAGCACTTCAAAGGCAGGTATACAACCTGCACCAAAACCCATTCTGCTCATTACAGCTGTTCCCAGGACTTTAGACAAGAAGTGGCACATTATCCACCACTTCAATCTACACAGAACAAAAAGGCATGAAAGCTCAGTAGAAGGTCCCTGTTCTTCAGCAGCTAACAAACCATAGTCTTTCTCATTTTTCGTTCAGTCTGATGAGGTGAAGGCTGAAAATTTAGATGTGCTGCTCAGACAAGAGACCTATCTTATGCTTTGCTTTGAAAGCCAAGTACACCTTTGCAAACAAGAACTTAACAACAAGCTCCTATCATTAATGTCAAATACACTTTTTTTTTAAAGTAAAGGAGAGGAGCATAACATATGAGAATGAAGGAGCAAAAGGCAGATGAATGGCAATTAGCATTTTAGATTTGTACATCCAAATCAGGGTCCAGGAAAAACCACGGGAGACAAATGAAGCATTTTGAAGGGACACCTAAGTCCACATCTGGGAACAACGTGAGCTCATTGTGAGAGCAAGACAAAAGATTGCTCATGGTATATAGCAGTAGACATGAATGCAACAAGTTGAAATCTGTAGTAAAGGTTGCTAAATGTGACTAGAACTGCACAGATCAGAACAAAGACAAATTCAAATTACTAAGAAAGAAACTCCTGACACTCAGCATGAATCCCTAGGGCAAGGCAGCAGCTCTGGTTACCCCACACCCAGCTAGCCAGCAACAGCCAAAATAAGCCAGCAACAATCACTTGTAAGACCCCATGGACCACAAGAAGCAGGAAACATCTCACTTCAGGGCACAGGCACAAACCCAAAGTCCCACAGCAGTTGTGACATAACAAAGAAGAAGAGAAAGAAGCCACTTGCTTGCATTTCCATTTCAGGACTGTCTCCCTCCGGCAGCGTCCATGCCTCCAGTTCTGAGATACCTTCACCCTTTCCTTCACTGGAATGCCAGCAGCTCTGCAGAAAGAGGAGGAGAGATGAGATTAACAACCAGGACTGATGCTTTCTGGACAACAAATGCACTCAAGATGGCCACAGGTAAGCTCTTAAGCTCTCATCCTGGTTTTACAATGGTGAACTAGCACACACTGATGGTGCCAGAGCCACACTACAGTGAGCACACTCACGAGAGCTGACAAGAAAGGAACACTGAGAAGAGTGGGGAATCATCAGCAGAGAAAGCCACCTCTGATGTTCACAAACCTTAAATATGATAAAGACTTGACCAAGTATACTGAATGCAGCACAGGTTCAGACAAAATGTAATCCAAACAAGATGACATAGAAAGAAACCACCAGAAGAACCTGAGATATAGGACACCACCCTCTCAACAGAAACTGTAAAGAGCCATTTAAGACAAGGATAACACTACACAAGAACAGACAGAGGAAACACTAGCCAGGAGAACACCGAAATGAGAAGCCAGAGTGTGTCTATCCAGAAGCACTAGTAAAGAAACCACTCCAGAGCCTCACCTGCCAGACAATCACATAACCAGATACAGTAATCAGAAATCAAGATGTGTTTAAACTAAAGATAAAATACATTCATCTGAATAAACCACTCAATGCACACACACCCCAAGACAAACTATCTTTTGCAACAGCTCACCAAAGGATAGAGAATTCCAGCATATCACTGGCAAATTCTCTATTTACAGTCAGACAAAGCTACTAAAAGAGAGACTATAGCTCATAAGCTGTTGCTGGGTAACAAATCAAAGTTATTGCGACGAGCTGAGACAAACCAAGATCAACATTTTTCAAGATGTGACAAAAAGTAGGTACCACAGAGACCTGGGACCAAGGTCTCTTTAGAGTCTATATGAACATACACAGTTCAAGCAGCCGTTCAACATCTGCTTTGCTTTCATGATCCAGGGTGGATTAAAGACAGGGGGAAAGGCAGCTTTAGCTCCCATCTTTCTCATATCATAAATTTAATTATTCCATATCCTTGCTGGAGCTGCTTAGGTAGAAAAGACCAGAAGACTGCAAACAAGAAGAAACTCTAGAAGTTATCCTTTGTTACTAGGGGTTGTGAACCACTTACTTGACTACAAGTGTTTATCTGGCCTTCATGCATTTCTCAACAGCCAACACACCCAGATGCACAGGAAGAAGGGAAGATACTTGAGAGATGAAAAGTGGTGCCTCATCAGAGCCAGTTTCCTCCTCCCATCCCTATGGTCCCTCCAATGCACTTCCCAAAAGTAGCATTTTTGGGTACTCTGTCATTTTTAAAACAAAGATTAGCTCCCTGTAAATAAACATCTCTTGTGGTTGTTAATGGGTGTAGGAATCTCTAACCTGGCCCTGGGGTCTGGCCAGATTCTTATTTTCCCAGCCTTCCTTCCATAGCCTCAGGCTCCTTTTTTTCTGCTAACCCTTCCCTCCTCTTTTCTATGCTTTCCGGCACTTAGTCACCATTATAATTTGACTGCATTCCTGGGCATGTGACCCATTTTAAACAAAAACAGAAACCACACACAGAAAAGCTTTTCATCCTCTAGAAAGCTTTGCAACTTTACGTTTATGATCAGTAGAGCCACACCAATTAAAACTGAATTTAGAAAGCTACAGGTTCTTTATTTTTCACAGCCATTTAAAAACAAGCAAACAAAACCAAAATAGAGTTAGACTACGCTGCAAGAAGAGGAATTCCTTTTTTAAAGGGAGTACTTGCAGGAGCTCATGAGGCCAGATAGTGTCTGAGATGAGGAATGTACAGTACTGAGAAGTCAGGTCAGGTCCACCCTCATCATTGCTTATTACTCTCCCAGACAGAGTTCAGGCTCTCCGCCTACATCCAATTCCATTCATTACTCCAAAACACTTCTCCTCCCTACACTCGACCCTCAGTTAAGTTCTCCCCACATACAGATTTTAAGTCACCAGCCTGCACGGTGATGGAAAACACACTCGTGCCACATCCCCCTCCCAACACATGCTGGCCCAACCAGACATTCTACGCTCAGTGCATAAACCCTACTAAAACTAGATGTAATTTCCAAGGCTCTGAAAAAGGTGAATCCAAGGTCAAAAAGCAGCCTCCGTCTTACCCTGCTGGTCCCTTTTCTAGCAGGCCTGGACCCTCCTGCTGCTGAAAATGGAATTTCCAAAGAGTCACACGTTGGCTTGGCCCAGAGTACCAGTTCACTATTGCAGTTACTCCTGTAGCAGACACCTCATTCTTTCCCACACATCAACTGTTCCTGTCTGGAAGGGACAAGGGTTGGGTGGGGAGGACTACATGGGGGAGGTCTGATGGGATTTGGGGGGCGGGGGGGATGGTGGTGTTATTTTGTCTTTTTTTTGTTTTACTCTTAATAGATATATTATTCATCCAGCCTTCCTCCTCCAAAAAGCAATTCTGGATCCAGCTAATTTTAAAATGTCTTAAAAGTATCCTCCTTTTATATTCTAGACATTTTATTTATTCAAAATAGAGGCAAGAAAAGGGACAAAACACATGGAGAAAGATGATGTAGAAATTGGACTGATACATCTCTCCCCTTTGCCAATAACGGGGCAGCAAAGATTGAACTGCAGTGTTGGTCAGACACATTCAATCCCTTATGCCAGGAGTTAAACAAGCCCAGTTGTGGAAGCAAGTGCTGAGATACAATTTGATAATTTGATTTGTTTCCTCAACAGCACCCCCCCAGAGCAATTCCCAGAATACATCAAAAATTGTGATGAGTATCACTGCAATGCATGAGAACAATTCTCAAATCTTAGAAGGTTAAAAAGGGCATTACCATATGAACTTAACAATTCGATTAAAAAATTCCTTTTCTCCCCTACAAGAGCCTATTTTGTTTCAGTCATGATCAACACACTTTCTACACGCGCAAATTTTAAAGAATTTTTCCATGATGACCTGAGGCAATCAATAGACATCACACATCTGCACTGAGTGGCTGACTTAACCAGGTTCCTCTCACTTCAGGAATTGTGTTGAACATCCAAAGATTCAGGAGATTAAACCACTTTATGAAGCCAAATACTATACAAAATGCTATGGAAGGAACACTATCCACTGGCCAGTTAATACCTTGATCTTTCTTAGTACACAATCCAGAAGAATACTAAGCCACATGCTTTAAATTCAGCACATGCTTAAGTACTCTGTGAAATCAAGATCTTGGCATTCATGTTCCCAGAAAAGCCACCCAAGAGTGAACTTGAAAACTGCTGAAGGCTGACTCACTGGGGAAGGACTGCTATTTTTAGCAGGACCTACACAGGCCTGCATCAGAAAGCAACTGAGGTACAGTCCAGCATCCTAGAAGGATGACAGGAAACACAGGATGAAGGAACCAGTGAACACTGATTATGAAAACGCAATGAAATTCAAGCAAAATGTTCTTAAAGCCCTTTAGAGTGCATCATCTTATACCTCTGCTAGGGCATCACAATTACCTGATAAAGTTGCATTACTCAGGACACGCAAGACTGTCTTTGTTATCATCTAATCACCACCAAAAAGCACTCTAGCAGGGTGCCAAATAATACAGTGCAATACATGACCTGAGCCAATGCATGTTTCCAATTGCATGCACTCCCGATGGAAGCTCCTTTTACAAAGACTTCGTTATACTAAGAAAGAGAAGCTGAACATTTCTTACAGCCTGAGAGAAAGCTTCAAGAGAAAAGTCATCCCAAGCAACCCATTACAAAGGACTTTTCATTTCCCCCTTCCTACATCACCCCACCCTACAAAAAAAAGCTAAAAGTATTTTGCTCAGATTATGAATTTCCTCTCTTTCTTGGCAGAGTTACCAAAAGAAACGTAATATTCCTTCTGGAGCCTACTTCCCAGCTGCTGAAGTAAGAGACTGGAACTGTCCCCACACAGCACCACTGACCCAGGTGACCTCGGCTACCACGGCAGTTTCTGGCTTGGGCCCCAAAAGAAAGCAATGAAAGAATCACTCAGCCAGGGCACATCAACTCCAACAGATCTGGCCCTCAACGATCCCCTCCCCGGCCAAAGTCCTATGCCACCAGAAACTGTATTTCTGCAACAGCAAGAGCTTCTGTGCTGAAGTGCATCCCAGTGAAATTTCTGCTGTCTGGCTACAATTTCAGCATGTGCCAAAACAGTGGTGCCTGCAACAACATAGACCACATTACAGAAGATAACACCACCATGTCATACCGTGTATTTTCCCAGCTGCATGGGGCATCCTAACCCACCAAAGTCCTTCACGTTATGCTACATTTTAGGTACTGAAGAGCTCATCTGGAAATGAAAGTCTGCAGAGACCTGCTGAGACTGAATTTCTTCTGTGGACAAAATCTGTTGTCTGCATAAAAGCTGTCACCAGCCTGCCTGAGGCCTGACTGGAAGGGTCATACAGAGAACAAACAGGTCACAGTGGCTAAGCCCCACTTTCAACCTTGGCCCTGTGGCAAGGCTGGCTAACACAAGGACCAACTGCACTTATTTGTGTAATCAGGACACACCTGTTGAGTGGCAGGGTCTCAGTGCAGCTACAAGTCATGGGCCACCAACAGACAGCCGAGAGGGAAAAGCTATTTATGTCAGGAGCCCCTGTTGCTGTCCTCAACAAGTCGGCTAGCTTTCAAAATGTCTCTTCCAGGACAAAAATTCCAACTGAATTCCTTTAGCACATGACCCTTATTTAGCTTACTGCCATGTTCAGCCTGTCCTCTGTACTCCCCCCTCCCTATGGGACATGGGTTCAAATAACTCCGAGATGGAAGAGAGCTCTGCGACTGTTCCTCACTGTTCCTTGCTTCTCCTGCTGTGTCTGTGCCATCTCAGATGTTACCAGGCTATCAACTGCTCCACCAAACCACTCTTGTGAACAAGTCACCTCATGAAGAAGGCAGAGGCTGTCACAACACCAGAGGTGCAAACAAATTTCTGTACACACAGCAAGGACACACACTTTCACAAAGGCTTCCCAAAAAACCACCACCACCAAGACTGTGCCAGGCAACTCTGCCATCAGGTGCCCTCTCCCTTAGAAGTGCTTGCAATGGGATTTTGGCTAGAAACTCCAGGCAGGGTTTGGACTCTCTCAGGGACTTGTGTAGGCTTTTTGGAGATGAAATCTGGGCTTCTTCAATAAATGCACTGCCCTGGAAAGATTATGAGAAAACCTGAAGCTGCTGAATAGGTGTCATGTGTATTCTGATTTGAAAGAGTAGACTGTCAGGGTAGTACTCGGATAGAAGGAAATAACCCATAGCTAGTCCAACAGGGGTAATAGCAACAAAGCATACATATTTTAAGCCCTGAACTACATAAAATTCTTCTTCCTCTTTGAACTTGTGAAGATCTTAAGGGAAGGGTAGGCAGGCCTCAAAGAACTCTTAAAACTTCACATTCCCAGAAGGAGCAGTCTCAATGTTGTGGAGCTGTCCTGGCAGATCCGTCCTGCCCAGCACTAACAGTTTAACACAGAATAAGAATAAATGTAACAGCAGTTTATAAAAACCACTGACTTTTCCAGCACAAAGCAAGAGCTGCATTCCCTCTTCCAGGCTTTTTCTGTTACTGCAATATCCTCCCCAGAGTATTCCCCTCTGCATCATCTGCACTAGTTCATTGCCTTCTTCATTTCTGTCTTAAAGCAATGGAACTTTGTCTTTAAAACAAGTTTTAAAAGATGAAGGAAACTGAAGCAGCTTTACAAGCATTCACACTCCCTCCCCCTCCAGTGGTGAAAGCTGAGGTCTCCTATGATTGCTGCAGTTTGCATTTGGATTTGACTTGCACAGATTGGCCATTTCCTGCTCCTGTAGGTGTATACATTTTTCCAAGATCTGGAGAAAACACAGCTTTTGTTAACCCACCAAAATGCTTACACGAGCTCTTAAATACTCATAGATGATAAACTTGTCCAATAATGAATCTGTTTTTCTGAACTGGAGAATATACCACAATCCTAGTGGGCAAGGTGGAACAGGAGACAGAGAAAGCGAAAACATGCAGTGGAACATTTCTGCATTTTGACATCTATTAATATATTACAAAGAGCAAATTGTCAAGCTAGTTAGATTCCAATTTTTAACCTGCCCTCTAAAATTCCTTTGTAACAAAGAGGAAATAAGTTTAGCCCAGCTGCAACTTTATTCCTTTCTTCCATGGTTTAAATAAAGAATCACCTTGCAGTGAGCTCTTTGCCTCTCCGATTTCTTCAGTCCAAGGTGGTCCAGCAAACAGGCCCTGGATAAAGGCTTAAAGCACCCTCTGCTATTCCTGGCTCTGACACTGACCTGCTGCACAGAGGGCAGCTTGGTTGACATCTCCCTGCCTGTCCTTCCCCTCCAGCTCTTGTTTACCCTGGCTATTTAGGCAGCAAGCTCGTCAGGGCAGAGACTGCTCTTGCTGGGCCTGTACAACAGCTGGCAAAACAGACACAGGCTACCGGGCACAACTGTAATATCACTATATCACCAAAACCCCCAAAGGCTTTGTGTTACTTCTCAGCTACAGTTTAGCTGCAGAAAGCGTTGTTAAGCCTTAACTTTTCCGTGACATGCTGCCACACATTTTTGAAATGAAGAACTTTCCTTTCACCTTACATTGTGAAGATGTGGCTCAACTTTCACTTCAGCTGCTCCTGTGACTGAGTAATGCAAAAATCTTCAGCATAGGGACTCACTTTTTACCATCCTCACGACAAGGTCTTGTAGCAGTACAGATCTGTACATAAAATTAACTTGTCTATTCAGAAAAAGTGACAACCTGATTTGGAGAGATTCACAGTTCAGATGCCAAGAAGCACATCCATCTAAAACCACTCTGTACTTCCATAATAGTGACACAATATTCTATTGAACATTTAGTTACTGCTGATTCAATGAAGAAACAGCACATTTTTAACACTGAGAATGTGCTTTACGAGCTCTTCTTTCAGCCCCTGCCATCCCTAACATAGAGTGACTCAGGCCAATGTGATCCTAGTGACTCCCCTCTGCCAAAGGAATGAAGTGTACAGATACATCCCTCAAAGAAAACTTTTTTCTTCTCCTGCAAGTGCACAATTGAATCCATACCTTAAATACTTAACTTGGCTTACATCTGTGGTTCTTCTTTGGCTGAATCTACCAGAAAGGGCAAGTACAAGAGACTGTCAATGTTGTGAATATGCCTTTCAGCATAACAGCTAGTGTCTGGGCTGAAGTCCACATCTTCCTTTGACATCATTACCAAATTAATTTAATATTGTTTTAGCCCAAGCATGTGTCCAGAGATAACCTGACAGAGCTGGCAATTTTTAAAGGTACATAGCCAGGGTGATAATTTTAAAAATTAGATAAAATCAATTTTTTTCACATATACTACAATGTTTCTTCTCCATGCTGCTAACAGCTAGGGGTTTGCAACCAGTTTCTTATCAATTTTCTCTCTTCCCTATTTTGGCAGAAAGAAATTTTATAAGCAAGCTGACTGTGCAAACAGTTTTTTCACATACAAAATAAAGCTTTTTCCTTCTGATCCTTGTTACAACTATCTGAAGATATACCCAACAGAAACAACATTTTAAAGAAATAGTGTCATTTTCAAGTTAATCACCTTTTTAAAAATGGGGAAGTGGGGGTGTGGGTTAAGTTTCACAGCTATCTCTTCTAGGCTCAAATTTATTGCTATTTACAAAGCGTTAACAGATGGCTTATCAAAAGCCACTTAACAGAAGAAATGATCAAACTATTTCGTGATGGATTTTTGTTTTAAACTGTAAATAGTCCCTAGACTATTTTTTAACTTATGCCAGCCTCCCAGGGACCATCAGTTTAAGATCTAATGTTAGAACCATGCATGTTATTTCATTAAGTATATTAACCATAAACGGTTTCAGCCTTTGCTTTCTCAATTGCATACAGTATTGCACAAAAACCTCTCAAAAGTAAAAACAAGTGTTCACCTCATGCAACATTAGCCAGAACACGCAATAGAAGCTTCAGCTCCTGTGTGAGTCAAAGCCAAGCTTGACAAACTCAAGAGTTATTCCGTATCGCTAAGAAAGCACAGTTATCAAGAAGGTCCAGCTATCCATCATCTTCATCACCCTTCTATTTATACAGTAATATTTTAGCTTAAATACCTACTCAGCTCAAATTTAACCTTCAATGAGCAATCTACCAGGTTCCTACTTAGAATTGTTAATCAAGAAGGATGGTGTGCTCGGAAGCTTGCCTAAACTCCCTCCCCAACTTGTACTGATAAGTCAAAAAGAATACAGTATCTCTCTGCAAATCTTACTCCCTCAATTGCAAGAGTAGCAATCTTGGAGATTGCTCTTGATCTTGGAGACATGCATGAGCAAGTGCTACAGAAGAGACATGGCTAGTTAAAACCCTTGAGCTGCCACAGGGACTATTAAACTCTTCTTCAGCTAAGAACAAATTTAACAGCTGTACAACTCAACGCATGCAGCCATACTGGTTCTTCTGGAGATATTCAGATATCCAGACCTCCTGGTACTGCAATATGCCCTTGCCTCTTATCTGTTGCTGTCTACCCTACTGGAGTAAAACTCCTGCAATTGTCCCCAGATGCTGGATCTCCACCCAGGGAAGACAAATGTTTGTTTTTCAGGTATTCTCCATAGGATTTGGTACGCTATTTCAAGGAACTGGAGACGGTCTGAGCTGTCTATTAAAAGAAGTCAAAAGTAAATAAAGGAATCTTCCTCCAGATATATCTCAAGGTTTCTTCATAACCATTTGCAATGTAACTTGGTGCGTCACCCGTAAATGAACTCCCCAGGACCAAGGCAGTGCTGACCAATGCTAAAAGCAGCTCTCAGTAGTAGAGCTGTTAGAGGAAAACTTGAAAACAGGACACAGCACAAAAGTACATCCCAGAATTACTAAGAAAAACCCCTGTTCATAGCAAATCTAACAGCATTGAAATCCCTGGGAGTTTATAATACTCGAGCAGCCTTCTCTTCTCTGAAACCCTCTGACCTAGCAAATCTCTTTGGTAGCTGTTTATAGACCTGCATTCCTCCGCAGCGGGAAGTGGTGGTCCTTACACATGCTGCACCTGCTCTGCTGTACACCTGATCCCTCCTGCAACTGAAGGAGCAGAGTATCACCTTATTCTTAATGAAAAATAGAGAACTTCATTTCCTCAGGAGACAAAATCGTATATCACATTAGACAAGAGTCCAATGCACAGCCATTCCACAGTGCTTACTCCTGCTGACTTCCAAGGGAACTGTGCTTAACTTCCAACCTGTGAACTCCGAGTGGGTTGAAGTGCTGGCCTGGAAACCCAACAGAAGGATTTTCAGCAGCACCAAACTTCTGCTCCTGCCAGCAGAAGACATAGTTGTTTCTCTAAAGTCTATGCATTGATGAGACAGCAAGATCAGACAGCAAAATAGGGGTCAAAACCTGCCATCCCTTCTTTTGAGTCATGTCACCATAGTGCTTATGGAAACAATACTGAATCACTGAATGACAAACAAGATCCATGCTGACAGCTAAGGAGAAGCCATAGGGAGGGATTCATAGATCCTAAGAACACAAACTTCCTCTTGGGATCCTTAAACGGGGAAGGAAAGCCCTCTTTGTGTGGTTGCCTCCAAGTGACGTTTGGTACACAAGCAAATTTGAGAGAGAAAAGGCAAACTCTGGATCCTCACCAGCCACTGCCAAAGCCCAAGCCCTTGGCACTTCATCTAGAAAGATGCTGGTGTCATACACACTGCAAAGCCTAGAGGGCTTGACTCTATTCCTAACCTGTGTTGTGCTGTTGAACTGCTGTTTCTGGGGGGAAAAATAAAGATCCCAGGAAAAAAAACCTCAAACAACACCTACTCATAAAATTTTAAAACCCAGAAGCCAGGAAAAGTCCAAGTGTCATTCTCTCTGTGCCAGCCATCACCATTTATACCAGCAAGCTGCTCTGTGAGAACCTGAAACACATGTGTTCCTGGGGGCCCATGAGAGCTCTTGCACCTAAGAATGCACTAAGCCCACTCTCCAGCCTTTTCCCAGGATGCCGCCCCAGGCCTTGCTCCCTTGCAGCTTCTTCTCTGAAGCGTTTACAAGACCACGGCAGGAATCACTGCTCAGAGGTGGGGAGGGCATGTGGGCATATAGAAGCCACCCCAGCTGCACACAGCAGCTCTGTCCGTCTCCTAGTGTTCCAACCTGCCCTAGCCTGAAGCCCCCAAGTCTCAGTGTTTGGAGGGGTCCGGGGACTGAGAAGATCACAGAAGCACAAAATCATTAGGGTTGGAAAAGACCTCTGGATATCATCTAGTCCAACCTCCCTGCCAAGGCGGGGTGACCTAGAGAAGGTTACACAGGCATGTGTCCAGGTGGGTTTTGAATGTCTCCAGGGGTAGACTCCATGCCCTTCCTGGGCAGCCCATTCCAGTGCTTTGCCACCCTCAGGATAAAGTTCTTTATGTTGAGGTGAAAATTCATGTGTTTTAGTTTATGGCCATTGCTCCTCATCCTGTTGCNGGGCGGCGCAACCGCGCTTCGGGAATGGCCCCGCGTCCCCCGCCCCTCGCGGCCCAGCGGCGGCCTCGCCAGGAGCGCAGCGCGGCCCTGGCAACCGGCTGGGCCGCGGCATCCCCGGCCTTTCCCGGCCGCCGCGGCCGCCGCCCCCCGCCCTTCCGCCGGAAAGGCCGCGCTTACAGGTCGGTGCCGAGCTGGGTGAAGCCGGAGTTGAGGCAGCCACGGGCTATGCGCCTCCAGAGGAGATCGCGGCTGCTGAGGAAGCGCAGGCGGCGGAAGGCCTGGGCGAGGCGGCCCCAGGCCTGCCCGTCCCG